>AP028453.1:5794125-6065212 GCA_036509395.1 Antheraea yamamai | reverse complement strand
GAATTAGTATTTTTACTGTCAACGCTCGAAGGGTTAAAACGTAACTGACGAGGAGTGATCAGAGTAGTCTATGTTCACAACCAACTACACTATATCAGTCACCAATGGATTTCTACTTCTCAGGATTAGGTCGAAACGAGTCCTATATGAACGTTGCCAATAATTTTCATCAGACTAGAAGGGACTAACATAAAAGTGCTGTTTAACTGCAGCTCGGTTTAGCACTAGCGCTTCTATAGTTGAAACTCCAACATAATATACGCCATCAAGCGATCGCAATGTGGCTTCAGTTTGTATAGTAAAAAACATTCAAGCAGTTATTAACAAGCAATTTTATTTTAAAACATAAATCACCCTTTCCATTGTAATTGTACAATTGTACTGTCAATAAAAAATCGATTGTACAACAATTTACAAATTAATACAAATATAAGAGATTTGATGATCAAACCCAACCACCATAACCTGTGGAAGAAACGAAATTTATTATTTAGAATAGTTTTACAATGATGAAAGTAGACCGTCGGTTCAATTCTATTTCTGAGCATAATTAGAGTTTATGCCGGTTTTTTTTTTTATCATAGGAGGCAAACGGACAGGCGGGTCATCTGATGTTAAGTGATTACCGCCGTCCATAGACACTAACAACATCAGGAGAGTCGCAAGTGCGTTGCCAGCCTGTATTTGGGGGAAAAGGGGACGGGAAGTGGGCCTCCGGTGCTCTCACTGACCGAACGAAACGCAACAATGCAAGCACTGTTACTTCACGTCGGTTTTCTATGAGAGAGTGATAGTACCCCGAGCGAGCCGACCCATTCATGCTGAAACCAGTAATAGCTTCGGCGTGGCTCTACCACCTACAAAATTCATCTTAAGATTTGGAGTATTTTTTAATACCGTGTGTATCTATGCACATCTACCATTTTGCATCCAGTGATTCGTCAGAAAAGTTGTGCTTCGAATCGACAACACTTTATTCAGTTTAGGCACTAATAAGGCGCTTATAAACGTCAAAACTACCACCGGTTCGGACAAACAACCCAGTCATCGAGCAGAACCGGCAAGAAACTTGATCGGGTACATATTCCAGACATCACTGTCGTTCACATATTGATCCACTCTATAATAGCATTTCGACACCAAAACCCGCTTGACATGGCGCTGAAACTTACAGTCCGGCAAATCGGTTATATGCTTTAGGACTTTATTGTAAAACCTAACACTATTACCTAAAAAACTATTGTTAATTGTTAAACTACTTATTAGCAGGCGACCTTTAGCCAGTTTTGCCTTTTATGATGTGTGCGTAGAAGTTGCATACAGATTTACAGTATTCGCACGCACCATTCCTACTAGAGATTCTTTAGTATTATGGTAGAGCACTTTGGTTAGAGCTCAAATGCTGTTTGTTACAAATGTTTTTTTTTTCTGTTCTTAATCAGAATTAAATCTTCACTAACAAAGGGAATATCAGTATTACTAGTGGTTTTTATTCGCATCACATTTCCTTACATCTTATATTTCAGTTAGTGAACAATAATTGTATTATGTATATTTAGTTACCTTTGATTATGAGCCTTAGCTTTTGGTATATCCTCATCTTTCTCACGCAGTACAAAGCGTCTCACTGCTAAGACTATATTATCAAAATATTTATCCAAATCCATGTCTTTTATGTTATAATAAAAATCATATTTGTCTTCCTCTTTCAAGCTTGTACAGAGCGAGAGAGAGTTATCGTTCTTGAAAGTCCAATCATTAGTCATGTAATATTCAAGAGCGGACGTGGCTCTGTATATGATTCTTTGGATTTTCATTAATCTGAAAAATCATTACCGTCATTTGATTATAAGAAATGAAATCATGTGAATTGATCACACGACGGTACCGTTGAATGTTGCCATGGTTATAAAGATTTCAGAATTACTCTTTTATGGCGTGCCTAGTTTTAGGATAAGCCAGTATTATTATTATACCAAGTGACTTTTTAAAGTTTAACATCCTTCAATTGTGGGGTAGTTCATGGTCACATTTAACATATAAAGTAACTAGCGGGCCCGGCAGACCTTGTCATGCTCTGATTATAAAAAAATCCTTGACAAATTATATACCAAAACCTTCCTCAAGAATCACTTTATCCACTGGTGAAAACCGCAAGAAAATCCGTTCAGTATTTTTTAAGTTTATCGCGAACAGACAGACAGACACGGTAGGGGACTTTGTTTTATACTATGTAATGATGATAATATCAAAACAAATACGAATAAACAACAAAGAGAACCTTAGTTAAAGTTTGTTCTAAAACTTCTAAAAGTAAGGTGAACGATACTTTTAAACGTAAAAAATCACACCTAGGTTCTATGAACAGAATTGAAGGGGAGCTTTTCAAGGTTAATCATTATGTAACTGCTTATCGTTAGAATGTTGCATGGATGAACAACAGGAAATGGGGCGCAGGTCAAGATGCGGGAGGAGGGCCGGACTGCGCGGCGATGCACATTGAACACACAAACAAGCGGTGATTCATCGCGCTTTTTGCGTAAATCATCTGATATTGAGTGATAATCAGTTTTGCTTTTCTCGAGATAATTAGGTCAAATATTAAGCACCAATTTTTTTTATTGATTTAGAACCAGAAACGACTAATGATTGTCCTGTAATAATATTGCCGGCGTGTAACCTAACACCCAGGATATCCAACTATCGAGAAGCTTCCAGGGCGGACTGACTACGATGACTATCTTGCAATGTTTATCTATCAATGTTTTTGGATTGCACTGTACTTACCATGACGTACAGTGTAGTCACTTTGTCGTTTCCTGTGAGAACATGATGCATAAACGTGGAGTATTAAAACGCAAACATAACATTGTAGTGGTACCTTATATAACAATCACGTGGTTATTCACTAACTACATTGACAATTTCCTACACAATAACTTACCTAGGTTTTCTTCCAAGCACTTTGAGCAAGGCATCAATGAACAATGCCGGTAAGACTTGCGTCAGCAGTATCTAAAAATTGGGGATAAAAATGTATTAATTTCCACATTATTCAATATGGGATATTGAATTTTAAATAGATGATAGCTAAGTGGTTAGCGTCTTTAGAAACCGCGTCGATCGACACGTAACGTGACGATAGTTGGAGTACTACCGAATGAACCCGAGTTTTTTGTAGGTGGTAGAGCTACGCTGAAGCCATTATTAGTTTTAGCATGAATCACCCTCTCATAGAAAACCGACGTGAATTAACAGTGCTCGCATTGTTGCGTTTCGTTCGGTCAGTGAGAGCGCCGGCTAGCCACCTCCCCGACCCCTCTCTCAAACACAGAGTGGCAACGCACTTGTAACTCCCCTGGTGTTGATAGTGTCTATTGACGGCGATGATCATTTACGATCAGATGACCCGTCAGTTCGTTTGCCCCCTATAATAATAGGTCTTTACCTATGAAATTGCCATTCTGCAGTACTGGCCATTTCAAATCAAAATATTTTTTGTTTGGCTAAGAATTCTAATTTCAAATTAATTTTATTTTAAAAACATGGAATTCTTTTTCCATAAGTAGTAATTTGTTTATTGATTAGTGTTACATTTTCATCGCATTTCAATCTTGTTGTCATCATGGATACGTTAAAAATTCGAGTAATTATGGAATATGAGTGCCGTCGTGGCAGCAACGCGGCACAAGCGGCACGCAACATCAAGGACGTTTACGGAGCTAACATTACAAACCAACGCACTACCTGTTATTGGTTTGCTCGCTTCCGTTCTGGGAATTTCGACCTGAAAAATGAACCTCGCGGTCGTCCGAAGTGTTTGGTCGACAATGACGAATTAAAGGCGATTGTGGAAGCTGATGATACACAATCTACGGCTGAATTAGCAGCAGCTTTCGACGTTAGCGTCAAAACAATATTGGTCCATTTGCGTCAAATTAGCAAGGTAAAAAAGCTTGACAAATGGGTGCCCCACGAACTCAATGATCGCCAGCGTGAAGTACGCGTCGAGACGTGCCTTGCACTGCTCAATAAACACACAAATGAAGGAATTTTTAACCGCATTGTTACCTGCGATGAAAAATGGATTCTGTTTGATAACCGCAAGCGCTCAGCAAGTTGGTTGGATCCTGGTTCAGCACCTAAACAATGCACTAAACGAAAACTTACCCCTAGAAAAGTGATGGTCACTGTTTGGTGGTCTAGCGCCGGCGTGATTCATCACAGCTTCTTACCAAACGAGGTGAGCATTACTGCAGATGTATACTGTGAAGAACTGAACACAATGATGGAGAGGCTGGCACATCTCCAACCAGCATTGGTTAATCGCTCGTCTCCGCTGCTCCTGCACGACAACGCGCGACCTCATACTGCACAGCAGACGGTCTCCAAGTTGCAAGAACTGGGGTTGGAAGTTCTCCGTCATCCGCCCTACTCACCAGACCTTGCGCCTACAGACTACTACTTTTTCCAGAATTTGGATAACTCCTTCGCGGGAAAAAAATTCAATACCCGAGAGGCAGTACAAAATGCCTTTGAAGAATTTGTTGCCTCCCGTCCAGCTAATTTCTTTAAGAAGGGCATCAATAAACTGCCGCTGCGTTGGCAAAGATGCATTGATTGCATGGGTGATTACTTCGATTAATACAAATAAAAAATACATGAAAAAAATTCGTTTAAATTTTTTCATACAAAACGGCAATTTCATAGGTAAAGACCTAATATAAAAAAAAGTTTTCAAGGATATCGAGTTTCGAAATTAAGACATGGTGGTCGGGCTTTCTCCAAGACCGCCTGGTTAGCTACAATCATCGAGTTGAAAATCTTTCGCCAAGCACTTATAGCTGCGATCCAGTACTTACTTACACTTCTTAGAGCTCATTATGTATTTATTAAAAAGTAACTACTCACCTTAGTAAAATATCTGACTCGTGATGTTGTTAAAGTAACAACGTTAGCGACCCAGAGATTATCATCGAACGGCCACTTTTGGAGACCTTTGAAACAGTGCCGTGCCATTTCCCTCATAGTTAACTGCAATTGATTTGTCGAGCAACAGTTGTAAACTGGTATGTCGTCCGTAGCTTCCAATCTGTATATTAAATAATTGTTAATTAATTAGATATCTTATAGTTATATATGATGAATCTACTCTTTAGTAAAACCTGGAACAAAATCCAGCCAAACAGTTTACATTACAATCCTCGTTAATCGTTCTGTCTGGTCTGAATATGGCCGTTACGTAACACATAATTTTATAATCGCCTACATTTGTAATTTGGACTATATTAAAAGCAGTCAAAAGTATTGCCGTGGATTGTAAGTCGTCCCCGCTGTCCAGTGTCAACCATATGTGATAATTTTGGTGGTTCTACGCTAAAGCCCAGTGTTATTATGTTCCTAAGTGAAAATTTTCAATGTCATTGTACCTATAAAGCTAGAAGAGTGCTCGAAGGCTCAAATCCGAGGGATCGAACTTGAACATAATCCGCTGCTGTTTTTATTGGATTTATTGCAAGACGACGTTCTATTTAGAGATTATACTTATCAGATTATAAACACTGAACAGGAGTTTTTGGCGGGATCTTGGTCTGTCGTGTAGTGGATTTTATTTTTAATTCATAATCTTGTGTTACTTGACTCTATATTGTGTAAAATTGGTGGTGTTTTATGTAATAGTTTGTTTATTGTGCATAAGTGAAGTGAATGGAAAATAATACCACGGACTATGAATTCTGACCATGAAAGTTCTAACAAGACGGCCACCATCTTGTTAGTTCATTGAAATTATATCAAGAAACTTGTAATATCGATATTCACTTGATCATGGCAGTAATAGTCTACTAGAAGACTGGTTGAAGACTAGAAGACTGACTCGACAATGGCAATACTAATCTAAAAGATTGGTTGCCAAAAATAAAGTAAAAAAAAAACACTGAACACTTACTGTTTTGTGCCTCTTATCCAAGAGACGGCGATAATATTTCTAACACAACTGTCCACGGGTATGTAGTCACATTTCACATCCCCCTTTGTGTATACAATATGCATAATACCTAAAAGTATATTTAAATAGTACTAATAACATACGATTTGAACACAAACCTACTTATACTATGTCAGAAAGAAGGTTTGGATGGATTGGGTTCAGAAAGATGTGTATAAAAGGTGTGAGATGACATCTGACAGGAGAAAGTGGAAGAGGAAAATATGTTGTGCTAACCCTACTTAGATGGGATAAGAGTAAGAAGAAGAAGATGATGATATAAATAAGATTCAAGTAACAGAGTCTCATGTTGTTTTCAATCATATTTTAAGACATCCAGTTGTAGCTACCGAGTACGTCATCCTCTTTGGCAGACTGACTGAAACTTTTGTAAATATTATAAATAGAATGTCGTTCAAACAAATGGATGATCGCGTCTCTATAAATACCTTATATGGTCATATAAATAAACAGTCTATTTCACGCACTCCGAGTATTATTATTACGCTTTCCGTATCAGTTAAGAATCTTATATTAGTGAGCCCGAACTCCTACACAGTCAATAGTTATAGGTATAGCAAAAAAGGGTTCATATGACCTAAAGGAATGTAATATAATGTACTTTCATAGAGTTCCTAAACAAAATCAAAACTGCAGTCGTACTAAATTTATTATAGTAAAGTTTGCAAGTCCTCGAGTACGAAATGGAGTCTTAGCATCAGTGAAAAGACACAACAGGGCTCATCCTGATTGTAGACTGAATTCCAGTAATTTGGGCATCACAGGAGCGAACCAACCAATCTATGCAGAGGAAAATTTATCACCAGCTAATAAAAAAACTGCACACTGCTGCTAGGTTCATTGCCCAAGAAAAAAGAAAATCTGAGTTCGCTTGGGTTCGTGGTGGTCATATTTTTGTACGGAATAATAGTAATTCTAAATCTATGTGTTACCTTCGAAATTATAAAATCTGTGTAAAATCATAGCCGTTATATTGATATTTGAATTATTAGTATGTGCCAAATTTCTAAATTCAATTTATCTATCTATTACCAAAATGTACGTGGTCTGAAGACCAAATCAGTTTTTTTTAATATTATCATAAAGTAACCACAGCCTTATCTAACCCAGATCTTAATAAAAGGGCAGGACCAGATAGCATTCCACCAATGTGTCTTAAACGATGTGCTAAATCATTGCTCTATCCCGTGACATCGATTTATAATACACACATCAAAAAAGTCTAAGCAACATGCGTGATATTACAAATTTTACCATTTATATTAATTAATTTCTAAGTATTTACTCAAACAAAGTGTGTAGGTAAGTAAACTTTTTTGTTATTGATGACATACTGGCTGGTTGTAAAAAAAAAATTTGATTATGTTTTGTTTTTTCATAAAATTCAAATGACTGCGAATTTGTTTGAATTTAAGTGCGTTTTAATTGCTACGTTTAGTCTTGATTTTATAATTTTACCAACCATTTAAATAAAGTTAGCGACAAAATTGAATTGTTAGATATTCTTTACGTCATGAAGCGACGTCTCATTTGATGGCAGATGAAATGCAAAGAGCTGTAGGGATGTTGCAAGCGGGAAGTAATCAATCTCAGGTATCTCGACATTTTGGCATTCATAGAAGTGTTATTTGTCGTCTTTGGCAGCGCTACAATAATACAGGAGAACCCGCTGAACAGCATCCAGGCCGTAAAAGGAGTACAACCACTCGGCAAGACCGGTACATACAACTGACTGCAAGACGCCAGCTGATGTTAACCGCTCGAGAGATAAGTTTGAGGCTACAAATTTCAAGTGGTGTTGATGTAAGTCCTCAAACTGTGCGAAATCGACTGCATGAGTACGGCCTACGAGCTCGACGCCCAATCAGGTGCCCACCGATACGTCACGGGAATCGCGCTCGTCGATATGAATGGTGTAGAGAACGGATAACATGGACCCAGGAACAATGGGATAAAATTATGTTTTCCGATGAGTCGCGATTCGGGTTTAAGCCTGATACAAGAAGGGTGCGAGTGTATCGTTAGCCCGGAAATACTGAAAGGCTCAGGTGCGTTCAGGAAGTCCATCCATACAGCGGCTCAACAGTTATGTTATAGGCGGGTATTATGAAGAACAGGCGAACTGAGCTCGTTTTTGTAAATGGAAACATGAATGCTGAAAATTACATTGAGGATATTCTCAGACCTTATGTCCACCCATTTGCACAAACCTTTGGCTCCGATTTTAGGTTAATGCATGACAACAGACAAAAACAAATGAGCCTATTCCTGCCATTGTTAAAAAACCTGCCAGTGGCAGAAAACAACAGCCGGAACCCCAACCCACGCAGAATAAGTGGGTGCTAGTTGGGAAAAATGGCAAGCCTAAGAAGCCGAAAAAAGCTCTTGAAATGCTGGCATCCAAACAGGAGCGCGCCCGGAAGCTCCGACCTCCGAAATCAGCTGCAGTGGCTATAACACTGCAGCCTCAGGCACAGGACAGTGGACTCTCCTATTTGGAAGTGCTGAAGCGCATAAAGTCGCAGGTCAGCATGGAAGAGCTCGGCATAGCCGGAGTCAAATGGCGCAAAGCAGCCACGGGAGGCTACCTATTTGAGGTTCCCGGTACCACTAGTGGCGGAAAAGCGGGTGCTCTGGCCGCTAAAGTCAGGGAGGCGGTCCCAGAGGGCGTGAAAGTGTCCAGGCCCATGCGCACCGCCAATGTGCGCATTTTGGACCTGGACGAGTCAGTAACGCCCGAGGAAGTAGTCGCGGCCATTGCCGCAGCTGCCGACTGTTCACCGGGCCACATCAAGACGAACGGCGTCCGCCCCGGTCTTAGGGGGCTATGGACATCAGTAGTCACGTGTCCAGTGGCAGCGGCCAAGAAGTTAGGCGACGTGCGAAGGGTCCTAATTGGGTGGGTTTCAGCGCAGGTAAAAGTCCTGCCGCCCCGGCCCCTGAGGTGCTTTCGCTGCCTCCAGGATGGTCATCTGGGAGTGAAATGCACCTCCAGTGTTGACTGCAGCAAACTCTGCTACCAATGCAGTCAACCGGGGCACGAGGCCAGCGGATGTAACGCTGAAATGCACTGTGCGGTCTGCGCAGCTGCAGGTAAGTCCGCCGGTCACCGAATGGGAAGCAGGGCTTGTGCCCAGCCTGTGAACCCACCCAAAAAGCGGGCTAAAAGGAAGAGGGTGAGAAGGGGCAAAAATCCCACACAACCCTCCACGTCGTCGGCTGACCAGGAAGCCGGGACGACACAGGCGGTGGAAATGGAGTGTCCATAAATATGGCACTCCGTTTCCTCCAAGGTAACCTCAACCATTGCGCCAGGGCCCCGGGCCTCCTATCCCAGAGCATGGCGCAGTGGTCGATCCACGTCGCCGTGATGGCCGAGCCGTATTTCATCCCACCCGGGGACAACTGGGTGGGAGACGTCAACGGCTCGGTAGCCTTAGTGTCCCAGGCCGCCGCTGGCCCTTCACCCTTCACTAACATCCGAAAGGGGCGGGGATATACAGCGGCATATTACGGCGGCGTGATGGTGGTGGGGGTGTACGCACCCCCTAGCATGAGTCTTGCCGACTTTGAGGGATTCCTCGGGGATCTACAGAACGTCGTAAGTTGCAGCCATCCTCACCCCGTCTTAGTGCTTGGGGACTTCAACGCCAAATCTACGGCTTGGGGTTCCCCGGCCACGAACCTGAGGGGTGAGACTCTGGAAGAGTGGGCCATAACATCTGGCGTACTCATCCTGAACAGGGGGTCTATTAACACGTGCGTGCGACAGCAGGGCGGGTCTATAGTGGACATTTCGTTCGCTAGCCCTGCTCTAGCGCGCCGCGTTCGGGGCTGGAGAGTCCTTGAGGAGGTGGAGACGTTGTCAGACCACCGTTATATACGGTTTGACGTCTCCACCCAGACCTCGGACGGATCAGCCCGTAGGACCCCCGCAGGAGTAGGACCGCGTTGGGCTTTAAAGCGCCTCAATCGAGAGGCGCTCTTGGAAGCGGCGGTCGTGCAGGCCTGAGTGACAGGTGAATCACCAGACAGTCCTGCCGACGTCGACTTGGAGGCGGAGTCTCTCCGGGCCGATGTGACGCGTATCTGCGATGCGGCAATGCCCCGGATTAAGGGGCCGATACCCGCCAAGCGTCAAGTGTACTGGTGGACTGCCGAAATAGCGCAGCTGCGCGTAGCGTGTGTGGCAGCCCGTCGCCAGTACACCCGACAACGACGCAGGCGGGGTTGCTCGCAGGTCGCGTCCGTATTGGAGGCAGAGCTCTACGAGGGGTACAGAGTAGCCAGAGTGGCACTCTGTAGGGCTATTGAGCGTGCTAAGGTTCTAGCCAAGGAGGAACTGCTCGAGACGCTCAGTCGGGATCCATGGGGACGCCCGTATCGCGTGGTGCGTGGCAAATTACGACATGGGGGCCCCCCGGTAACCCAGAGTCTCGAGCCAGAGCTCCTCAATAAAGTTCTGGCTGCTCTGTTCCCTTCAGTAACAGACCACGTGCCTCCAGCGATGGCTCCGCCCGCAACCACGCCCAACGCGGTTGGCTGCGACGAGGACAACGAAGAGGTCCCTGAGGTGACCCGGGAAGAGTCGAGGGCGGCGGTGAAACGCCTGCAGGCCAAAAACACCGCCCCAGGACCCGACGGCATACCTGGCCGGGTGTGGGTCCTGGCTTACGAGGCCCTCGAGCCCCGACTACTGAGGATCTTCACTGCATCTCTTCAGCAGGGCCGGTTTCCGCGCATATGGAAATCCGGCCGTTTGGTCCTGCTGAAGAAGGAGGGGCGCCCGGCGGACAGCCCGTCCGCCTACCGGCCCATAGTGCTGTTGGACGAGGTGGCGAAGCTCTGCGAGCGAATTATCGCAGGCCGCCTCGTTCAGCACTTAACAGGAGTTGGGCCGGACCTGGCGGATAACCAGTTCGGGTTCCGCCAGGGACGCTCCACCGTTGATGCAGTAATGCAAGTTAAGATCCAGGCGGAGGAAGCAGTCGCCCGGGGCGAGGTTGTTTTGGCGGTGTCATTAGACATCCTCAACGCTTTTAATACTTTGCCCTGGGCTAGTATTGAGGAGGCACTCCGCTATCATGGGGTGTCTCGCTACCTCCGCCGCATAGTCGGGGCGTATCTCTCCGACAGGTGCGTAACCTTCCCGGGTCAGGGAGGTATGACTGGTCGGCGAGACGTAGTATCCGGTGTTCCACAGGGGTCAGTCCTGGGCCCCCTCTTGTGGAACATCGGATACGATTGGGTGTTGCGCAGTGCTCTCCTTCGAGGCGTCAGCGTTACTTGTTACGCTGACGACACACTAGTGTTAGCTCGGGAGAAGACGCACCGCGCGGCCGCGATCCTTGCTACGGCAGGAGTCGCTCAAGTCGTCGGTAGGATCCGGCGTCTGGGATTAGAGGTAGCGCTGCACAAAACCGAGGCCCTGTTTTTCCACGGACCTCGGAATGCGCCGCCTAGAGGATTCCAGATTCACGTGGGAGGTCAGTCCATCGGTATCGGGTCGAGTATGAGATATCTCGGTCTCCTCCTCGATAGCCGGTGGACGTTCGAGGAACACTTCCGGCAATTGGCCCCCCGTTTAATGGGTACAGCGGGTGCGCTTGCCCGCTTACTGCCCAACCTGGGGGGGCCCAATTCCATCTGCCGGAAGTTGTACCTAGGGATCGTGCGGTCAATGGCCCTGTATGGGGCCCCCGCGTGGGCGGACGGCTTGACGGCCACCAAAATCTCCCACCTGCGCAAATCGCATAGGGCGATGGCCGTCAGAGCCATACGCGGATACCGCACGATCTCCTACGAGGCGGCCTCCCTATTAGCCGGATCCCCACCCTGGGACCTGGAAGCGAGAGCCCACGCGTCTCTTTATCATGTACGCGTGGAGGCGCTGAAGCGAGGACGACGACTGGCGCCCCGGGAAATCGAGGCGCTGAGGTCACAGCTCCACCAGGTCCTAATGGTTGACGAATGGCGCCGACGACTTGAGCGGCCGAGCTCAGGCGTGGCAATTATTGAAGCCGTTCGGCCGGTCATGGTCGAATGGCTGACCAGGCGGAGTGGCACCCTAACCTTCTGGCTGACACAGGTGCTCTCGGGGCACGGTTGCTTCGGGAGCTACCTGTGTCGCATCGGCCGAGAGCCAGCAGCAGGGTGCCATCACTGTGGCTGCGCGACGGACACCGCGCAGCACACACTAGCAGTTTGTCCCGCCTGGGACGTGCCACGCCGCGAGCTCGTCGCGGCCATAGGCCCGGATCTCTCGCTCTCGACTGTCGTCTGTAAGATGGTTGAGAGTGAGACCGGGTGGAACTCCGTCGCCTCATACTGCGAGGCAGTTATGCTCGCTAAGGAGGCGGCGGAGAGGGAGAGAGAGCGGACCACCAGGCTCCTCTCCCGCGGCCGACGAACACGGCGGCGACGGGTCGGAGATGATCTAAGACCGCCGTAAAGGGCCTGCGGGCGACGTGACGCGGGCACGTCCGTCGCCCTGCACTATAGCAGGCCCACGTGGTGGAGGCGCATTGTGCCGCGCGGCTCCCACAGTTCGTTGGGGGGGGATGTAACACCCGCCCCTCCCTGAGGGGTCTACTATCTTGACCCGCTCAGGCTGCAGAAGAGGCCCCTTATGAGGGGCCGACACCTGCCGGGTGAGCAGACGCAGTGCCGTAGGCAGTTCCTGCTCCCCGGCCAAATAGGTGTAAGGAGGCACCATGGGGTTTTAGTAAAAAAAAAAAAAAATTACAATGCGCGTTCACATACAGCTCGGCGAACCAGTGAATACTTTGCAAAGGAGAACATCCGGGTATTGCCCTGGCCTGCACAATCGCCAGATCTCAACCCCGTCGAGCACGCATGGGACATGCTCCAGAGACGTGTTTTGAAGGACTTGGACGGAGCGACAACAACCCAACAGCTGAAGGATTTGCTACAATTCCATTGGGAGCGAATACCGCAAGATGACATAAACAGTCTCATTAATTCAATGAATAATCGTTGCCGACAAGTTCTGAATAGCAGAGGAGACCATACTTTGTATTAAATTGTTCTATTCTTTCACAATAAATACATTTTCTTTAGAAATTTCATTTTGTAAGAAAAAAGTTTAGTTTGTTATGTATCTTAGTTTCTACAGTATATTCTAATATTGTTCATTTCTGTTATTAAAAGAACTTATAAAGACAACAGCTGTTATTTTTACACCATAGAACCCTAAAGATATTATTTTAAAAATAAAATACAACGTTATAATGTGAAGAACCATCCTAAAATTTAAATTAGTACATGTTGCTTAGACTTTTTTGATGAGTGTGAATCATTAACAATTGACATTTCGCCCAAACAGTGAAAATTAGCTCGAAGTTTCACCACATTGAAGAATGGTGACCCTTGCGAAGTAACTAACTATCGTCCTGTATCTATCGTTTCTGCTTTCGGTAAAGTTTTTGAATCATTAGTAGTTCAAAAAGTTTATTGGCATGTTAGGGAGCTCCTCCCTGGGCAGTATGGGTTTTTGCCTAAAAAGTCAACAACGTCTAATCAGCTATGTTTTACTAGTGGCGTTGCAATGTCTTTAGATGAAGATAAAGAGGTAAGGAAGCACGGGCGAATCGGAGCCACGGAGTAAGGGGAGTTGACTTTTATAAACTGTAAATATCAAAGGGTCTAAAAAAAATAAAAATTTTTAAACACATATAATAAACCATTAAACAAATTAAATTATATTTTCAAACCACCCTTTCCCCCCCCCACCCAAAAACCAAAAAGGCCAATAAAAATTTCAATCCAACCCGGGACTGGTTCAAATAAAAAACCCACAAATAAAAAAAAAAAAAAAAAATTAATTACATTAACCTCTTCTCATTATCATTATCATGATTTACATAATACAAAACAAAATCCCCTACCCCCTCTGTCTGTCTGTCTGTTCGCGATAAACTCAAAAATTACTGAACGGATTTTCTTGCGGTTTTCACCAGTAGATAGAGTGATTCATGAGGAAGGTTTTAGTATATAATTTTTTTATAGTCAGGGCGGGACAACGTCTGCCGGGCCCGCTAGTCTCTTTATAATAAGGTTGTAAGTGTCGCTTTCAGTAATACAACTTCCAAAACAACAACAAAAGTTATTTGATGGACATCGAATCTGTAAGGGAGAAGTAAAATATCACGAGGGAATTCATACGTTGTTAGATATGGCGGACATTGTTGATATAGTTTCAATATTTTAATCAATACCTTTTATCACCTGATATTGCTTATACTTTTTACTATACCAGGTGAAAGGTTAGACACTCGCAGTATTCTTGGATATGACACTTCATGGTCACAATTAACATATAATATAATAATATCAAAACAAATACTAATAAACGACCAAGAAAACCTAAATTAAAGTTTGTTCAAGACTTTCAAAAGTATAATAAACACAAACTAGGTGCAATGGCCGGTGTCGAAAGCTACAATAGGCGAACCTGAGGTAATAACTTTCGATAATAAAACGGACAATAAACCCTTTTATTTTGTTCCTGACGTTCCCATGTTCCCTTTCAAGTGAAAGTGAATTCACCCGACGGTCATTGACACAGTGCTTTAACATACACGCATAGAGGATAGTGTATAATTTTTGTATTTTTCTAGATAATTAGGTCAAATATTAAGCACCTCTTTTTTTAATTGATTTAGAACGAGAATCGAGTGCAGAGCGTCCTCCATAAACATTGCTACTGTCTAAACTTTCAACCTGTATACTATATGGTTACAGTTTCTGAAATAAATGCCAAAGTACAAGTTGCTCGTGCAAATGCCATTTCAATTCTTAGAACATAAATATCGCAATTAATTTGCAAAGAATTTTTTCCAATAAATAAATATTATCCTTTATTGTTGGCTAAAGTATGTGATACCTAAAGCACTTATATACGAGTGCATGTGTTTGTTTTTAATTGTAGCATAAAAAAAGTGACAGCCGTGTTTGGTGGTAAATGCAATCGTAAAACAACAGCGATCATAGAGATATGCATAGTCCACTGGCGATCGTCGCTTCAATTCGGCCTCCAAAACTATCGACTCCGACCAAAGGTCACAGGGATCGCTTTATCGCTATAATGCATTATGGTAACGATAAAGTTGGTTACAGATAGTCTACCATTCGGCTTGGTTAGTGAGTTATACACCCGGAGTAATATATTATAGTCAAGATAGATAGATCTGGTCGAATATAATCGCTATGCCCTACTACTCTCGTGTTACAAACGTAACCTTCTACACCGTAAGAAGCAAGCGTGATCGACACTACCCTGCCGCATTAAAAACAGTGGCATTGATTACACTTTACACTGTTGCTGCGTGAAACATATGAAAGATTTCTTTCTTACCAATGGAAGGTCTGAGGATGGTAGCTGGGAGCTGTCCCCTGGTCTCATATACAGCGTACTCGGCTAGCTGCTTCGCGAACGCGTATGGATTTGGTATACCATTCAAGTATCTGTTAACAACATTCAATTGTTTAATTGTAGATGGCGTTAGATGAATCTGTTTTAGTACGCTACATACACTTTCCTATATCTTTGACAAATTCTCCCACACATATGTCATGCAATCGCAATTGCCATTCAGCAGACGTTTATGATTTTCAATTGACGTAGGATCAAATTCTTGCGGATAAATTGGACATTTAAGTGAAGGAAAACATTCTAATGAGATATACCATAGCAATAGCGTGGTGGCAAAACCTTTTCTAAGTCCGTTTGGCTAGCTATCATCCTCAAGTGGAGAATCTGTCAGTACCTGTTGATGTGTTCCGGCAGCTACTATTGTAGATCAATATAACGTGTATAAACTCCTTTTGGTGCTAATAAATTATTCACTTTCACAAATAGTATCTTCTTCTACACATCTCTCTTCTTCTATACATTTATACATATAATAAGAATGAAAATCTAACGTGTCTGTACTTTTTAGATTTTCGGGGAAAAAAATTGTTGCAAGTATCTAGGAATAAGTGATAAAATATATTTCAATCATTTTTAGATATGTCTGTCTGTCTATCTATCTGTTTGCATGAACACGCATCACTGCTAAAGTACTGGGTTCTCAATAATACCACAAAAACATCAGAAAAAAAATCACAAAGCATATCTTCGAGAATAACTTAGTCTTTGTTTCATTAAAATCGGTCCACTCTATCAAAAGTTATTGTAATTTTAATGACGACGCGGTGTAATTACGAGAGAAACTTAGATAAGTAAATGGGCTTAACACATTCTGGTGACTTTATTAATCACTGTTTTATACATAAGGTTCCATGCGGACGAAGTCGCGGGCACAGCAAGTATTTTAAAAAATCAATTAATTTCGAATGATAGGTAATAAAATAGGACAATAAAATCAATACACATACTTGGGTGTTAAAATTTCTAAAGTGCGAACATCAATCTTGTCGCAAATCTCTAGAGTATCTCTCAAATCAGCATGAGGCGTGTATACCGCCTCCTCGATGTAATGTCCACAGTTCGTATTCGTATACGTTGTAGAAACATGAATCAGAACCTGCATTAGAAAAAATATCTATGTAACTTTCACTACATATATCCTCCGCCGCGTCTGTCTGTCTGTTCGTGATAAACTCAAAAACTACTGAGCGGATTTTCATGCGGTATAGATAGAGTGATTCACGAGGAGGGTTTAAATATATAATTTGTTAAGATTTTTTGTAAATTGGTTAAAATATAACGATAATTGTTGGAAGTCTCGGAAAAAGTCAAGTTGCCTGGGAGCTTTCGTCGAATACGCTACCTAATCTCTTTGGGATATAATAAAATAATAGAGATAAGCAGACGAAGTTGTGGTAATCAGCTAGTCTTTAGATATAAAAATTAATGTTTGTACGTTTGTCCTCAATGCATGCCGAAACTACTGATCAGATTGTGATAATAATTTTGTGGGGTGTTCTGGGGACGCCCGAGATAGTTCCTGGCCCAAAAATCTCTATATGTGTATATAAATGTTTTTTAATCACTAAAATTGTTTGCCTTCAAGAAAGATAGGGCCTTTTCTTCTTATTGAAACTTTTTACAATACATTTGATGTTGTTTTGACATGTTTGACATATTTCAATGAAGCACCAGTTATCACAATTATTAAATTCCATTTATATCAATGTCATTGTTTAGGAATTTATGTAGTTCTGGCATGGATACCAGGACATAGTGACATCCAGGGTACTGAAGCTGTTGATCTTCTTGCGAAAGAACCTACCGAGACGATATTTTAATCACTATAAAACCTATGTTCAGGATTTATGTTTCTATCATGGATCTCAACCTGGAATGTACCCAATAGTACGAGATCCCGCTGCAGGATTAGTGCGTTCATCGGTTTTCTGCTTAAAACCAAATTTTTATGTTTATTTATAATTAAAAGAATTTATATTTACCAGGATGCCTATTAAAATTTGGCCGCCAGTATTTTTAAATAAATTATTTTTAATTGATTTTTGGTAAAAAATATCGTTAACTTGTTTTTAAAAATAACGTCTACATCACCGCAATTTATATGAAGATTCTAAAAAATCACGGTTGCCGTTGCGCACCTGGCCGCACCTCTTCGCAGCCAGGTGTAAAAAGGTATGATTTCGATACATTTATAAGTTTATAACGTATATTTATTAATTATATATCAAATTGAAGCTATTTTTTTCTATTAATTATCATATATGGTTGCCTGATTAAATCTGGCCGCAAATAAGGGTTACTGGCTGTTAAAAATGATAAATATTTAAGGTAGAGTGAAAGAGAGTTAGCGCGTAACGTCATTTGTCAGACAAGGATAGCGATTGCCGGCTGTGCGACGCTTTTAAACCATTGCGCATGCGTCGAATGTTAGTGTTCCCAACTGAACAGATGCGGCATTTTTATTCTAACATAAAAACCACGCTGTTTTGGAGTTCGTAATAAACAACATTCCGCACATTCCACTGTGCTGGAAATCTTTGAAACAAAGATTGTTGCCACTGAACCAGATTGCATCAAATTCAGCCCTGAAAATAATGGCTGGCTATCAGATGGTTTTCTAAAACCAACATGGTTCCTGGGAGACTCAATTCCAACGCAAGTTAAGAGTGTGCTATGTGATTCCATGAAAAACAAGTAAACGATATTTTTTACCAAATATCAATTAAAAATACTGGCGGCCATATTTTAATAGGCACTCTGGTAAATATAAATTCTCCTAATTATAAATAAACATAAAAATTTGGTTTTAGGTAAAAAACCGATGAACGCACTAATCCTGCAGCGGGATCGTAAGACTACAATGTGCGTCTACTATCTGTCGACTGAGGATCTATCTGTCGACGTGTGCTCTCCAGTCCATCTTGCAAAGCTTAGAATCAGGGACAACTCAATATGTGCATATGTATTGGATGAAGGCACTCTAGAACACATTTTTTTCAATTGTCCCAATTCAGTATTATTGTATTGTATGATATTTTACTTAACAATATAACTGTGTTCGTCTGATTTTAACAAACGCACAAAGGTGTGTATTTTCTCCTATTGTCAATACTCTGTCTAATTTTGTAAGCTTTAACAAAATTAAACTAACATAACACAATAACTAACAGTAATTATTATGAAAATATATATCTATTTTAGGCATGATGTCTGTAAGTGTTGTGTTTGACTTTGTGTTTCAGTGGCCTAATCTGGAAGAACTAAATTATATAATAAAAATTTAATACTACCTATAAAGTGACTATCCCATTACTGACTTGACGTTTGTAGAATTTGTATCTATGAAGGTCCAATATTAAAAAGTTGTAGTTGAAGTTTGTGATTTTAGATGTTCGGGATAATTTCTAGTAGTACTGATCCAATTTTGAATATTCTTTCAATGTTAGAAAGGTATATTAGACGACTTTTTATTTCGGTAAATTTAAATTATTTGATCATAATAAATGTAATTAAAATTAGCAATATTGTATAATATAGCGTGCGTTGGTGGGATGATTGGAAATAAAGGAATAAAATCCATAGCAAAATTCATTACTTTTAGCTTCACAAAAAAATACAAGACACCATATATCTAAGTTTAATATCTCAGCCGAAAAGATTGTTTTTATGTGAAACAGAAAATAAATGTTAAAATTACTAAAGTTATTATATACAGGTTTCATGTATACTTTACAAGTTCTAATTAAAACAAATAACTAAATCAAAATAGAAATTGACTGGAGTTAATTAGAAGATAATACGAAATAAAAACTATAAGCCGGTAAAATTAATGCGTTGTTGCAAGGATAGTATATGGGGTTGAGGAAGTGAGGGCCACAGGAGCAACCCAGGGGATACCGGGAAGACATTTCTTGCCAATATATATGGGATAGTTTGGTTTTACAATTGGACCCGGTAGGTGTCGCTACAATTGGGTTCTAGGTTTTTTAAGATTTATGTATAAATAGGGAGTGAGGAAACGGTTAAGAACATCTCTCTCATCTGTTTCTCAGCCGATTTTCTTAATTCCTTTTTTTGTTTTGTACCTATTAATGAGTTTTAGTGTTACCAATAAGAATTGGAAAAGTTCGACCACTGGAATAGCACTTGTAATTATGAAATGGATTTCATTACACATAAAGCAGTTTACAATTGTATAGCCGTCTGTGTATAGCTAGATGGAACTTTAAGACGCCTGTTTGACTGTATTCTAAATATACTATCTTTACGAATATTGCGTTTAATGTTTTTTTTTTATATTTTTAATTAACTACGCACGATGCTTCGCTCGCCTTTTTTTTCGAACTTGCTACGCTATTGACCTAGCAAGGTCTTGACAGCTTCACCGGACTACTAAAGCGAGCGCTTAAGGCACTCAGCCGATTTTGTTTGACAACTAGCTCAAGGGTGCGCGGCACACCTCGGCTTGGCCTATTGCCTGATACATGCAATTCGCGACCTATCTGAGCTAAGCTAACTATTCAGCGTGTAAAATATTCAGTTTCGCTCGCGTGTACTGCTAAATTATGATGTAGGTTTGTTTGCATTCGTAAGTCTTTTTTAAATATTATATGGTTTATATTTTCAAGTGATTTTCTCTATGCACGTTGAGCGATTTTTGGTAATAGAAAAACTTATGGGTCCGCGTCATGGATGATCTCGACATGCCCGTGACGTATTGCGCTTGCGTCAGACTAGCGACGCGTAGTATAGTGGACCCGTGTACATTTAACGCTGATATATTTTGTATTGAGCCTGTACAGGCCGTCATATGTTTGATTGATAAACAAACTGTATAAAATATATATAATTATTACTCGGAGGACCAGAATAATGTTAATAATTCCAATTTATAAATTACTAGCGGGCCCGGCTGACGTTGTCCCGCCCTGATTAACCCCCCGCACCCCCCTTGTGGGTGGAATTTCGTAAAATCCGTTCTTAGCTGACCTCTACTCGGCGAAAGGAATATTCCTTCCATATTTCAAGTCGCTACGCCTTATGGTTCCAGAGATATCGTGATTAGTCAATATATAGGTGGGAATCTCTTATATATAGATGAAATTTACATAATACAAACTAATTGATTAAAAAATTTAAAAAAAAGAACGCATTCCATTGTTTTGAGTGTTCACTTCTGTCGGCGATCCTTATTACTGCCTCGAGTTTAATTCTAATACTAGCTGTGCCCGCGACTCTGTCCCCGTTGAACTTAATGTAAAAAAAAACAGTTACTAATAAAATCATCTCAATATATTAAGTCGACTTACTTATCTAATTTTTATATTGTACTTAAGTCGCGTCGTCATTAAAATTACAATAACTTTTGATAGAGTAAACCGATTTTAATAAAACCAAGACTAATTGTAACACGAGGATATGCTTTATTTAGCTTGTTAAGGTTTTCTTCTAGAAGGATTTATCCAGGAAAGTTTACATTATTTACAAAATTATCCTAGCACTCACAGGAAGTAACAATTAACAGTACTACTCCGGTAAATTTAAATTAAGTGCGCAGTTTTCAAACGTGAGTAAAATGGCAGCTATGTAAATATGATTTAAAAATACTTACAGACAAATGTTTTGTTTGTTTAGCTAATTCCAGAACCTGAATAGTCCCCTTGAGATTCATTCGTATGGCATAAATTAAATGATCGTCAAATCTAAAAAGATTGAGATACTGTTAGTAATTACTACGAATTAGAACGAAGGTGGTGGAAAGGATTCAATTTCCTAAGAGAGCGTTATCAAGAGAGTGGACCTTCTTTAAGTTGGTTTGGGAAAAAAGAATATTCGATGGTCTTCTAAGGATTCCTCTGAATCCATTAATCTGACTTTTTGTTCATGGGAATCCAAAAACTGTATATGTGAAGCCACAATTAACACGTATTTTTTACTGTACGGCCACTTGCAACCAAATTACAGCCTGTTGAAAATCAACCAAAAACTTGGATTTTTTTTTTATATTCCTTAATTTTTCAGACTAGTCTATACTTAATATTATAAAGCTGGTGGGTTTGTTTGTCTGGGTAAACGCGTTAATCTCTGGAAGTAATGGTATGATAAGAAAAATTCTTTTAATGTTATATAGCTCATTTATCGGGGAAGGTTATAGGCTATATATCATCACGTTAAGACCCATGGAAGCGGAGCAACAATGAATAATGTTTCAAAATCGGGATTTCTTTATCCTTTTGAGAGCTTCCGCTGCGTGTTAGCGTTAGCCCAAAGTAAGTATTCCGGTATTATACGAGTAAGGACTATTATTGTGTTATTTGAATGTCTCACCTTACACTCGCCGCTGCATGAAATATAATATTTACTCGATTTATCAACAAACCTCTGTCCTCTTCAGATAAACCTGTTTACAAATATATAAACTCGTTATAAAGAATATCTATAGCTCTCATTACACTCAGTGCCTAGATACGTATCACATACACTTTGACCTTTGATATGACATACACATGACCGAATAGGTCCAACCGTTCTGAAGATATGAGCTTAAATATATTCGAAAATTGCTTTTTATTTTTATATGAATATTCCAAGGTTAAGTTCTTAGAGAGTAAACTTTATCCGCGAAATTTTTTATAGGATCTTTGAATTAATTATGACTAAAGAAAATCTGTGCAATTTTTTTAATGTAGCATGGTGCCAAAAGGATGACTCTATATCTCTACATTTCAATCGAAAAACAACGGTTACCGTCGATAAATCTACAATCGATCGACAATCATTGCTGTTATGCCGCCCTGCAGTATTGCAATCTTGGGTATGTACTAGATGTTACCAAAGCGGTAAACTAAAAGAGTCATTACGCCGAGTCTGTGACTACTTGTATTGTAGCCCCTACCGAGTTGGATATATAAGTGAAATTCGAGTGATAAAAAAAATTGTTATAATATTTCAAAATGTTATTAATAAGAGTGACATTATATAACAATGTTCCATTGGAACAAATCATTTTTTCACGACTTTATACACTAGCTGTGCCCGCGACTTCGTCCACGCGGAACCTGATGTACAAAACAATGACTAATGAAGTCATCTGAACGTATTTAGTCCATTTGCTTATCTACTTTTCTCTCATACTTAAGTTGCGGCGCCATTAAAACTTTTGATAGAGTTGACGGATTTTAATGAAACAAAGACTAAGTTACTCCCGATGATATGCTTTATGATTTTCTTATATGAGGTTTTATTGTGAACCCAGTACTTTAGGAGTGATGCGTGTTCATATAAACAGACAGACTTTTTTAAAAATGATTGAAATATATTCTATTACTTATACCTAGAGACCTGCAACATTTTTTTTCACGAAAATCGAAAAAGTACAGACACTTTAGATTTACATTCTTATTATATATATGTATGTATATAGATTAACAGTGCCCGCGACTGCGTCCACGTGGAACATAATGTAAAAAAACAGTGACTAATAAAATCATTTGAAGGTTTTAAGTCAGTTACTTATCTACTTCTCTCTACTACTTTAATAACTTAATAACTTTTGATAGAGTGAACCGATTTTAATGAAACCAAATGTTACGCGATGATATGTTTAATAATTTTCTTGGTTAAGGTTTTATAAACGCAGTATTCTATCAGTGATGCATGTTCAAACAAACAGACAGACAGACAGACATTTCTAAAAATGATTAAAATGTATTTTGTTACTTATTCACACCTGCAACAATTTTTTTCAATAAAATCTAAAAGGTACAGACATGTTATATTTACATTTCTTCTTATTATATGTATAGATTTAATACCCATGTATTGGTGCGCCGCTTTATGTATATTTGAAAATTCCCGCATTATGGATTAAATCGCGCCACTTTGAAGCCCGACCAATTAATTTCGATCAGGTCACGCCACCTTTCTAGCCCAATCATCCTTTCCTGGCACATGCTGTTTCGGTAGCGCGACGCCCGCGCGGCGGCCTTTGTTGTGTTTCGTTTGCTATCGCATCGTGATTGTTGTGTCGTCCGCACCGCATGCTAACATTTTGAGTTTTCGCATGATCGAATGAGAAATAAACGCATCGCTACATACGTGCCGACAGACATTATAAGCAATATGTGTTGTGAGGGAGGAAACCCAGGGGAAAGAAACGAGAATCACCTAGCCGGCTAGCCACGTGGAGACTGCAGCGCCGCGAGGTATGTGCCAAGTTTCCTTCCTACCCTTGTCTCCCTCTTCGTAGCTGATCGCAATAGTTGAATATCAAATATAGCAACCCCGCAAATACAGTCCACTTTAAATTAGCATAGAAATCCCCGCACGCATGCCCTACGGCGACGTCGGCATCGCCGCGACGTCACCATTAAATTTTGGTCCTTCGAGCCGGATTATACCAGTTGTAGTTGTAGATTGATAGATATTAGCAGTTAATTAGTCAAAAGAAATCGCATTAATGTCAATTACCGTTTCTAAATTATTAGTAGGTAGTTAAATACACTAATTGTTTCGTATTTCTCACTCGAACAAACTATAAATCGTTGTTTAGCCGCATATTTATTAAGTATATTGTATGCTTAATTATTTCGTTTCAACCGCAATTTATAAACTTGTCGTAATAGTATTCACACATAGTTACTTGTTTACCTTTATATTATTGTTCGCCCCGCATCAGGTAAATAAGATAACGATCTCTTTGTTCTCGTATTCTTCTAGTTTATAAATAAATTATTGAAATGTATTTCATTACAAGTTATACTTAATTTGTTTTCATAATATTTCGTTCACGTCGCGTAAAATCTCATAATTATTATTAGCGTTGGTTAAGAAGCGAGCTCAGTGAGCGTGGATAAGTACCTACCTACATATTCTGGTTTTTTCTAATTACTTGAGGCAGTTTATGTAAAAGTTATCTCGGTATTATTTTCGTCGATGCGTATTTACCCACATATTCTAGTTTTTTCTAATTACTCGAGGCAGTTTATGTAAATGTTATCTCGGTATTATTTTTTGTAGTGTATTTATATTTTTTTCGTTATATAGACCATACGGTAACAGAGACGTACATACGATACGTAAATTTTCAAGCTTATTATTTTAGAAGTGCATTTAAATATATACGGACGTATTCTGTTTTTATTTTGTTTATTTCGGAAGTGCATTTAAATATATACGGACGTATTCTGTTTTTATTTTGTTTATTTTGAATCATCATGGCAACTACACAAAACTTGGATGTACAGTTAAAGGTGTTATATGCAAAAAGAGATAGAATTTTCGCTCGCATGCAAAGCATTTGTGATCGCGTGAAGGATCTTAGTTCTAATGCGGCATCTAGAGAATCATTTTTGTGTGAAATGGAGACCGTAGATATCTTGCATAGCGACTTTGAAACCATTTTAGACAAAATAGTTAGCCTAGAATTAAGTTTAAATCCCGCGTCAGTAATTGATTATCAATCGCTGTCATCGTTCGAAGATTTATTAGGTTGTATCAAACGAGGCGCCAAAACGATACAGTCGAAAGCAGATATCAAACCAGTAAGCCATAATAGATTACCTCGGCTTCCTCCAATTGAGATTCCTGAGTTTAATGGCGATATAAAAAATTGGCCACTTTTCTTCGCTAGCTTCGAAAGTACTGTACATAATAATACGTCATTAACAGACTCAGAAAAATTGTATTATTTAATAGGGAAGTTAACTGGCAAGGCTCGATCCACCTGCGCCGGTATAACACCATGCGCAGATAATTATTTATTGATTTTTAATCTTCTTAAAGATAAATACGAAGATAAACGACTACTAGCCACTTCGTATCTAGATCAAATGTTCGAACTAAAACCTATTTCTTCTGCATCGCCTAATAATTTAGAACAATTTTTAGATAAAATCGCATGCTCGGTCGCCGCTTTAAAAAACCTGAAAGTCGATGATCTCTCAGATTTTGTATTTGTATATCTCGCCCTAAAGAAATTAGATTCAGAAACTGCACGTTCATTCGAATCAGATAAGCGTAGTTGTAAAATGCCATTTTTCGATGAATTATCGTTATTTCTACGAGATCAAATTAAAATATTGCAACAGACCACGTTACCAAAACGTGAAACTACAAAGAAAATTATTTATGATCGTAGAATGGAGGTGGTATCCAAACCACTCAAATCCACTCAGACATATGTTAATACTGCATCGCAGTCTGTTTGTTCGTTGTGTCACGCTCATCATGACCATATTTAGAAATGCTCGAGTTTCTTAAAACTTACACCTAGTGAGCGTTATAAATTTGTTCGGGTCAATAATTTGTGTATCAATTGCCTTAGTAATGGACATCGTGTTTCCTTTTGTAATTCCAATTCTAGTTGCCGTAGATGTCAAAGCAGGCATCATACATTGCTTCATTTTAATGATAATAATGCCGCATCTAATGTGAGCAGAGTTGGTTTATCGCGCCGTGGTATTGTTTCGTCCGAAACAAACTCGGAGCCCGGCCGATACGCGGTCGCGCGGTCGTCGCCTGGCGCTGCCTCGCGAACGCCCACTGTCCACGTGCAGTCGGACACTGCGAACGCGTGCGCCGCAGCCGCTCACACAAGTCGTTCAAATGACGTTGCATTGTGCTCGTTATCGTTATCGCGAACTCCTACTACTGTGCTTCTCGCGACCGCTCGTGTAATAGTTGTAGATACTTATGGGAAGGAACATAGTGTTCGCGCTCTTTTGGATAGCGCTTCGCAGAGTAATTTTGTAACTCTTGAATGTTGTCAACGCCTTGGTTTAAATATAAATAATCACTCGGTATGTTCAGTTGTAAAGGGAATTGGAGGTTCCGTAAAAGCCATTCAGGGCTCTGTAAAAATTAAATTTTGCTCACGTTTTGATTCGAGAATTAGTTTTGATATGGATTCGTTAGTTGTAGATAAGGTGACTGAACGTTTGCCAACGATTTCAGTCAACACTTCATTGTTATCGAATTTTGGTGACTTACCTTTGGCCGACGATACTTATGCTATTCCAGGAGATATTGAGGTGTTGGTTGGAGCTTCGATTTTCCCGCACCTCCTGTTATCACGTAAGGTTCCCGGTCATCCGTCACACACCGCACCGCACGCACTGGAAACAGTTCTTGGATTTGTTATTGTAGGTACCGCTCCCGCTCGCATAGATTCTTATTCGACCATGTCCTACTGATGCACCACCGAGCCACTAGAAGCCGCCGTTCGTAAATTTTGGGAAATTGAAGAAGTCGTTGTCCTCCTATTCTCAGCCCAGAAGACAAAGCCTGTGATGAGTTTTATAGCCGTACGACTACTCGAGAGGAAGACGGTCGTTATGTTGTCGCGCTCCCCTTTAAGGGTGATATTTTTTCTCTCGGTGATTCTCGTCGATTAACTGAAAAACGTTTTTATTGTTTAGAAAGAAAAATGCTAGCGTCTCCTAAGTTAAAACAAGCTTACGAGGACGTTATAATCGAGTACCTAGATAAAGGTTACATCTCGCCCGCGCCTGTTGAAACTGCAGAGTCTATGGATATTCTATCGTATATCATACCACACCATAGAGTTATTAGGGAAGATAAATTCACCACGAAATTGCGTGTGGTTCTAGATGGTAGCGCCAAGACCAGTACGTCAGTTTCGCTGAATGACATATTATATAGAGGACAAAATCTGCAAGGGAACTTGTTCGATATTATAGTTAACTTTCGTTTATTTTCGATTGCCCTTTCAGCCGATATTCGTCAAATGTTTCTCTGCATCGGTGTAAACAAACATGATCGTAGATTTCAGCGCATTTTGTATAGATTTTCCCCGCAAGAAAAGCTGACGATTTACGAGTTTAATCGTGTTTGTTTCGGGCTGACGTCAAGTCCTTTTCATGCTCTGCGAACAATAAAGCAGCTTGCCTCCGATGAGGGATCTGCATATCCAAATGCTAAGGAAACTATAGAGACTAGCTTGTATATGGATGATTTTGTTTATTCTATAGAGAGCGAGACAGAGGCCATTGAAACTGCCGCTGAAGTAATTAATATCATGAAAGCGGGTCAGTTTGATCTAGTGAAATGGACTAGCAACTCGCGAAGATTGTTGGATTCAATTCCGCCATCATATCGCTTGTCAACTGTTAAGGAGTTTGACGAGGGTGATTTGCACAAGATTCTCGGCTTGTGCTGGTCACCGACATCAGATTCGTTCAGTCTTAAAATCTGTTCGACTCCACAAACTTGCACCAAACGCACCATATTGTCTTGTGTAGCGAGAATATGGGATATAATGGGGTTTGTAGCACCTGTAGTTTTATATGCAAAGCTTCTTATAAAAGAGCTTTGGTTGTTAGATTGTGACTGGGATGACCAGCCACCAGATAAAATCGCTAATTTGTGGGCTCGCTTTAGGGAAGAGCTTCCTTTGCTCGACCAAATTAATATTCGCTCGACGAAGGCTTACGTCTGTCTTTTTGTTTGCATGACAACTCGTGCAATTCATATAGAATTAGTAGGTGACCTAAGCACATCAAGCTTCATGGCAGCGTTTAAAAGGTTTTTGCCGCGTCGTGGCCCTGTGGGACAAATGTATTCGGATAATGGCTCAAATTATGTAGGAGCTAAACGTAATATCACAGAATTGCATGCATTTTTAAGATCAAAGTATTTTAACACTGAATTCGCGCAAGTATTAGCTGAAAACCGCATCAAATGGTCGTTGAATACTCCTCTCAAATCCCTATCTTGTAGAGATATAGATGGAGATCGATTTCATGTTCTTTCGCGTTACGATTTATTGGATAAACTCGTCCAGTCGTTCTGGAAGCGTTAGAGAACAGATTATTTGCACACATTACAGTCGCGTCAAAAATGGAATACACCACCTCTGCATTGGCCATTAGGCGTTGTTGAGGAAGTATTTCCCGGAGCTAATAGAATTACTCGCATTGTTCGAGTTAAAACCGCAACCGGATCGTATTTACGTCCTGTTATTCGTCTCTGTCCTCTGCCTAATCAGCAATAGCAGTGGTTAGCATACCTTAGATTTAGCTTAGTGTAGATTCGATTTAACTTAGTGTAGATTCGATTTAGTTTAGTGTAGATTCGATTTAACTTAGTGTAGATTCGATTTAGCTTAGTATAGATTCGGTTTAGCTTGGTATAGATTCGACTTGATTTGATATAGATTCGATTTAGATTAGTCATTTTGAAGGGCACCCTTCAAGCCGGGGGAGATGGTTGCGCCGCTTTATGTATATTTGAAAATTCCCGCATTATGGATTAAATCGCGCCACTTTGAAGCCCGACCAATTAATTGCGATCAGGTCACGCCACCTTTCTAGCCCAATCATCCTTTCCTGGCACATGCTGTTTCGGTAGCGTGACGCCCGCGCCGCTAGTTCGATTGCGGCCGTCAGTGTGGTGAGCCGCGCCGCGTGTTGTGTTTCGTTTGCTATCGCATCGTGATTGTTGTGTCGTCCGCACCGCATGCTAACATTTTGAGTTTTCGCATGGTCGAGTGAGAAATAAACGCATCGCTACATACGTGCCGACAGACATTATAAACAATATGTGTTGTGAGGGAGAAAACCCAGTGGAAAGAAACGAGAATCACCTAGCCGGCTAGCCACGTGGAGACTGCAGCGCCGCGAGGTATGTGCCAAGTTTCCTTCCTACCCTTGTCTCCCTCTTCGTAGCTGATCGCAATAGTTGAATATCAAATATAGCAACCCCGCAAATACAGTCCACTTTAAATTAGCATAGAAATCCCCGCACGCATGCCCTACGGTGACGTCGACATCGCCGCGGCGTCACCATGTATCATACATGTTAATGTTACGGACATAAAAGTCTAAATATAGTTACTATATATTCTATTAACATATAATGAGTAGGTATATAGTTCCTTTCAGACTCGATCACGACGAATGCATCTGCATAGGACTATGACCATTGGACGCTAAATTTAGCGTTTATGGTTCAAGGTTACTTCTTTTTCTGGATTCCATAGACCCTTTGCCCTTTTTTATAGTTAAAAAAAATTGAGCCGTCACGGGACGCCTGGCTGATGTGAAACATCGAAATTGTTTTGTATAAGTTATATGCCTAAAAGAACATATTACGACAGGAATGAGCTATGGCATAATGAAAAGATAGAGTTTTACAAGTTTGTTCCCTAAAATAATTATTGTTTATTTATTTTATTACATAAATATTCATTTTTATTAAATACAAAATTCAACTACGCGCAGGCGCGGTGTGTTTGGCGGCATTTATCAAAGGACGCTAGGTAGTCGGCACGTACCGCGTAACACTAGTATGACGAGTGGCCGACAAAACAATTCGATTCTTCGAAGTTCGTGGTCTGCGTCGCCACGTCTCGTCAGGCTAAAAATCAGGGTTACCCTCTACCTATAGACGTTTCACATCAAAAATTAGTTGATTCACAGCGAAGCGGGTCTGCATGTAGTTTATGTATAAGATGGCTTATTTCTTGTCTCGTTTAGTATTAAACTCACCTAATTCATTCTCCATTACGTCTCCGGCGATCGCAAAGACCTTTTCATCGAAAACCCCTGGTCTATCTGTTTTTAGTCGGCTGAAACACTAACGAAAAATATTATGTGTTATTTGTTTTTGATGTCGCTTTGCGGTGGAGCGATTTTAATAACCCGTCCGGTTAGCTATCACCAAGCGTTGGTTCCTGAAACTGCACTGGAGAGCCAGTTCTCCTCAAGTTTTAATGTCATAAACGTTTTTAATGGATGCACAGAGATGAGTTAATTCTAAATAATAATTAAGAGCATTAATCAAAGTCAAGTTTGTTCACGATGTTTTCTTCGCCGTGAGCTGATAGTGTTTGTTATTTGTTGTTAATTTAGTGTAAATGTATGTGATATATGCCGGGGGGTTAGTTGCAATTCAATTACATTTTCAGAAACGATACCGACTCCCCGTTAACCCGTCACGTCCTCAGCCTCGATATGGACAATAAGGTAAATACCTCGACGGTGCCAGTTCACTTAAACAAAGATGACATTTCTGGATACCCTAATATTTTTAACAGGTTAGTTCAGATTTAACATTTCTTAAAGATATATATCATCTGAGATCACATAGTTATTCAATATCAAATGAGACTGCTGTTAAACGTTAAAATCTACAAACTTAATAAATGAGCACTTCGCATGGTAGATGTGTAACATCGAAATTATTTTGTAGGTAATATGCATAAAACGATAATTTATGACAGGAAATAAATATGGCATAATCGAAAACAAAATATTAAGAATTCTTTCAAGAAAAGTATGACTGTTTATGTAATAAACATTTGTATTCATTAATTACAAAATTTTTAAATTATATAGCGTAACGACGCATGCCATGGCGACGCGTCGCCACGCTAACAATCGGTAACGCAGACCGCTATAGATGTACCACTTCAATTCATTGCGCTAATGCTTAGAAATTATGATGATTGAGCGATCGAAAAAATTGGAAATTTTATGGTAAAACATTCTGCATAATTAGGCATTGTTTTCCTACCTCGCTAGAGTACAGTTTGCGCAGTCTCTGCGTAGCATTCTCTCCCTTCTTGCTCCTCATTAGCAAGTAGATTCTGTCCAGCTCAGTGCAGGAGTACAGGAGTTTCTCTATCAATACTTTACCTATGAAACCTGTACATTAAAGTGATAAGAAAAAGTGAGTTAATTCAGTATATTACCATTATGCTAATGTCCAAAAATGCCGAGGGGCTGATCATTTGGCGTTTTATATTCTTTCATGTGAGAAGTTTAAATAAAAATCGAGGCAGTCAAAAGAACTGCTAACAGAAGTGAATACTCAAAACAATGGAATAACTTTATTCGTTTAGTTTTCAAATCGATATTAGTCTGGATTATTTAAATTTCATAATTTGTTAATTGAAATTATTAAAATTCTATTCTATTCTAATTAATGAAAAATATGATGAGCTCAGTACAAAATATTAATATTGCATGTACAGAGACCGCTATACCACGCATCAATAGTCACACGCAAGCGCAGTAAGTCACACCATGTCGAAGGTCATCGGTGACGCGAAACCATAACTTTTTCCCCTAACAAAAATCGCTCAATGTGACTAAGAAAATTTTCACTTCAAAAATATCACTACATATTATATTATAAAATAAATTCCTCTGCCACGGCTGTCTGTCTGTCTGTTCGCGATAAACTCAAAAATTACGAAACGGATTTTCATGCGGTTTTCACCAGTAGATAAAGTGATTCTTGAGGAACGTTTAGGTATATATTTTGTCAGGGATTTTTATTATTATCAGGGCGGGACAACGTCCTTCGGGCCCGCTAGTATATCTATAAATTATTATGCTTCACGCAAAACCTACTAGAAAGATTTCGATTTTTGTTTCTAGTTTTAGACACATCGCCATTATCAAAAACATATCATGTTTTCATTCAATATAAAGTTATTAATAGTACAGTATTTAAACATGGTTGAAGATGGTAGCAAGCTAAATTGAGCGAAAAAGCTAAATTTTAAATTTCGGACCTCATGTCGCATATATTCAAAACCTTGCAAATGACTAGGATCTTTTAGGGTTTTTTCTTAGCTAACCTAGCTACCACCATAAAGTTGTAATCTGTGGCGAAGCACCAAAATCTTACATCACTTCGACAACATACACATGAAAGTGGAAGGGTTTTATATGTTTTCCCTTATCGAACTGAAACAGTTTAGAAAATTATCCGATACGAAATATATATAAGAGTTGTTGAGGTATGTATGCTTGGTACACATATATGTTTCAACAACTCATATATGTATGAATAGTTAGCTTAGCTTAGGTTAGTTCAGATAGGTTGCCAACGGAGGACAGGCAGGAGAAGGCGGCAGTTCACCGCCTCCTCTCATCGTAACTGGACCTAGGAAAGATGGGTCGGGGGGCCCATCGTCCCATTGCACAGGTCCGGCGGACGGAGGAGATGGCCGGTGTGTCACGATAAAGTTTATAGAGATCTCGTGCCGCCCCAACTATAGCGGCAGACGTACACCGTGGGGTTTTAGCCCGTGCGAGTCGGACATAACCCACCCTCTCCCCCGAGAGGGTGGTGTATCCATAAGGGATTTCCTCACGTTAAAAAAAAAATCAGATAGGTAGCGAATTGCATGTACCAATCAACAGCCCAAGCCGAGGTGTGCCGTGCACCCTTGAGCTAGTTGTCAAATAAAATCGGCTGAGTGCCTTAAGCGCTCGCCTTAGTAGTCCGTTGAAGCTGTTAAGACCTTGCTAGGTCAATAGCGTAGTCAGTTCAAAAAAAAAAAGTGGCCAAACGCCTATGAATTTGTTCCTACAGCTGCACTTCAGAGAAAGTCCCCAGCCGGAGTTTTTGGCGGGATCTTAGTCTGTCATGTAGTGGATTTTATTTTTTATTCATAATCTTGTGTTACTTGACTCTATATTGTGTAAAATTGGTGGTGTTTTAGGTAATATAGTTTGTTTATTGTGCATAAGTGAAGTGAATGGAAAATAATACCACGGACCATGAATTCTGAGATGCCACAAAAATTCCATGGAAAGTTCTAACAAGAGGGCCACCATCTTGTTAGGTTATTGAAATTATATCAAGAAACTTGTAATATCGATACTCACTTGACAATGGCAGTAATAGTCTACTAGAAGACTGGTTGCCGAAAATGGAATAGAAGAAGAACTTGTAATACTATTAAATACTTGACAATGGCAGTAATAATCTAAAAGGTTGGTCGCCAAAAATAAAGATAAAAAAAAAAAAGTCCCTACCCAAGTTCCCCATGAATCACTTTATCCACTGGTGAAAACCGCATGAAAATCCTTTCAGTAGTTTTTGAGATTATCGCGAACAGACAGACAGACAGACGCGGTATGGGACTTTCTTTTATACTATGTAATGATGTAAATATAACGTGTCTGTACTTTTTCGATTTTCGTGAATAACATTATTGCAGGTGTCTAGGAATAAGTAATAGAATACATTTCAATCATTTTTAGAAATGTCTGTCTGTCTGTTTGTACGAACACGCATCACTGCTAAAGTACTGGGTACACACTGGGTAAAATCATAAAGAATGTCCTCGAGAGTGATTTAGTCTTTGTTTCATTAAAGTCAGACCACTCTATCAAAAGTTTTTGTAATTTGAATGACGGCTCGAGTTAAGTACGAGAGAAGAGTAGTAATCTACGGGTATACTAATAATAAAGCTTTGTTTGGTTGAAAGCGCTTATCTTAGGACCTACTTGGTCCTGTCCTGCGTCGTTTATGGGTGGTTCTCTGTGGTGGTTTATGATTATATATTTTGACTTGGCTTGTTTACGGATTCCGAACTAGTTCTCATACCTGACTTTGCTTGCTTTTTGGACTTTGGTGGATTACTCTGTTCTTTGACTTGGCTTCGTTTTCTGGATTTGTTTTCTTGCTTATCGATTTACTTGGCGCGTTGTACGGACTCGGCCTTTTTTGCCTCTTGGTTTGCCGGTGGCCCTGTGTCTCCGGCAAGCCATGAGTGCCAAAAAAATCACCAAGAAGCGCGTAAGCGCAGCTATGGACTCCGACACGGAGACGGAGGGACGGGTGGCTCCCAAAGTTAGTACCTCTCATAGTGGGACTGCGAGGCGGGTCAGCCGCAACGTGGGTTGTCGTGGTATAATGGGAGAGGCTGACGGGTCGTTTGACCGGGCCTTGGCCGGAAGCTTAAGTGGGGCGGAGTCGGAGACTTCGGCAACGGGCTCAATTGTTGCCTCGGCTGCCGAGTCCAAGGCTGGCTCTAAGGCCGGGTCAGCGGCGAGCTCGGAGGCAGAGCCTATCGACGTCGAAGATCTCGACGTTTTCACGCTGAAGGCTCTGGCGGGGACAAAAGTGACGGCTATCTTCGAGACGGTGAAGAAGTCGCGAAACCTGCAGGGGCCCTGTATAAAAGTGCTAAAGGAGGCAGCCAGGACCCTTAAAGAGGTGGTGGAGGCGCTCGCTGAACGCACGGAGTCGGCGGAGGTTAAGAAGCTCCAGAGGGAGACAAAGAACCTCCGCCGCCAGGTCGAGGATCTAAAGGTGGAGATTCTGGCCTGGAAGCAGGAAGCGAGCGCCAAGACGCAGATGCCTCCGCCTCCAGCACCTGCTATGGCGCCGTCGGAGCACCAGTGGGAGGAGGTGCTCGCTGGGGCCGTTTCGCGCCTCGAGCGGTCTCTCCAGGTGTCGTTCGGCAATATGCTGAACGCGCGCCTGGAGAGCCTGGAGAGTCGCCTCCCACCGGAGGTGCCCGTCCGCCCTCCCTTGGCGGCGGATAGGAGGAAAGGTGGAGCGGGGGCTCCACCCGCAAGACCGGCGGTGCCCCAGAGGCCGGCACCGGTGCCCCAGGCCCCGATCACCACTCTGGGGATGAACTGGGCCGAACTGCCGACTCCGGCGGCGGCGGCTACGGGCTCCAGTTGGGCCGTCGTAGCGGGCCGCAAAAAGAAGGCCGTCAAGGCCCCGGTGGCGCCCAAAGCCACAGCCCCGACGGCCCCAGCGGCCCCACCTAAGCCGGCGGGACAGAAACTCCCTTCCGTCCCCCAATCGGCTGCGGTTATCGTGACGCTGCAGGGCACTGCGGCCGACAGGGGGATAGGATACAGGGAGATTTTGAAAAAGGCGCGGGAAGCCGTGGCCCTGCCGGACATGGGCGTAGGAGAAGTCCGGGTCCGGCAGACGGCCACGGGAGCCCGTAAAATTGAACTCCCGGGGCAGTCTAAAGAGAAGGCCGCCGAACTGGCCCGAGAGTTAAAAGTGGCGCTGGCCGACGTCGCCACGGTCGTCGTGCCGACCAAGAGGGCGGACATCCGAATAGTCGGGCTGGACGATTCGGTGTCCCCCCTCGAGATTGAGACGGTTGTGGCGGCGAAGGCCGGCTGCAAGGCGGCCGACCTCAAGGTCGGGGAAATTAAGAAAAACTGGGGGGGCCTTGGTGCGGTCCATGTATCGCTCCCCGCGGCGGCGGCCAGGGAGCTTGTGGAGGCCGGCAAGCTCCTGATCGGGTGGAGCGTCGTCCGCGTCCACCTGCTGGACGAGAAGCCCATGCGTTGTTTTAAATGCATGGGCTTGGGGCACACCCGCCCCATGTGCCCCTCCTCGTCCAACAGGGGGGACGGGTGCTACCGTTGCAGCGCGGCGGGCCACAAAACGGCCCAATGCAAGGCAGAGGTGGTCCGCTGCGCCGTATGCGCGGACGCGGGGAGGCCCTCGGGGCATGTGATGGGGAGCCGCACTTGCAGGCCCCCCACCACCAAGGGTAGGGACCTCCCCACAGTGGGAGCAATCCCGAAGGTGGTGGCCGCCAGGCGGGAGGAAGTTGATATGGACCAATAATGGATCGGTCCATATACAACTTCCTCCAGGCGAACCTCAACCACTCCGCCGCTGCACAGGACTTACTCGTGCAGTCAGTGGCGGAGTGGGGTATCGGGCTTGCGATCACCACGGAGCCTTACTTCGTTCCATCCCAGCCGCAGTGGGCTGGGGATCGGAACGGCTCCGTGGCGATCGTGGCGAGACGAGGTTCGTCCCTGGCAGTCAGGGAAAGTGGGGCTGGGTTCGTGACGGCCGTCTGGGGAGAGTACGCCATTGTGGGGGTGTACTTCTCCCCCAACAAGCCCCTGAGGGAGTTCGAGGCGTATCTCGGCTCCCTGCAGGGGGCTGTCAGACGGCTGTCGCCGCTCCCCGTGGTCCTCATGGGGGACTTGAATGCTAAGTCGAGGACCTGGGGAGCGGCGGTCACGGACCTGAGGGGCATGGCCGTTGAGGAGTGGGCAGCTGAGCTGGGGCTGTCCCTCCTCAACCAGGGGAGCGTCCCCACGTGCGTGCGATGGAACGGGACGTCAGTGGTGGACGTCTCGTTCGCCACCCCGTCCGTCGCACGCCGTGTCCGGGGGTGGAGGGTGCTGGAGGAGGTGGAGACCTTATCGGACCACCGATACATCAGGTTCGAGGTCTCCACCTCCCAAGCCGGAAGTGGCACCCACCCCCGGAGAGGCGCGAAGTTCCCCTGTTGGGCGATGAGCTGCCTCAACCGCGAATTAGCGGAAGAGGCGGCCATCGTCCAGGCCTGGGCCATGCCCCCCCCCACAGGGGCTGATGTCGACGCGTCCGCAGCCCGCCTCCGTGCAGCCCTCACTGAGGTTTGCGACGCGTCGATGCCGCGGAGCGTACACCGCCCAGACAAACGGGCGGTGTACTGGTGGTCGCCGGAGATCGCCGCTCTCCGAGCGGCCTGCTCCGCGGCCCGGCGGCTGTTCGGGCGCAGCCACCGGCGCCGGCATAGGGACCCGGAGGCGGTGGCCCGGCTGTATGGCAGCTATAGGGAGTGCAGGAAGACCCTGCAGGCTGCCATCAGCCGGGCGAAACAAGCAGCATGGGAGGAGCTTCTCCAGACGCTGGAGGGGGATCCTTGGGGGCGCCCGTACAGGATTGTACGAATGAAGTTGCAATCCTGGGCGCCCCCGGCGACGGAGACCCTCCGGCCGGAGGTGGTAGCGAGGGTCGTGGGAGAGCTGTTCCCCGACCCTCCGATGCTACCGGCTCCTCCCATGCCTCCGCCTCGGGAGGCAGTCGAGGAGGTGCTCGACGGTCCTCCCCCTCCGATAACGGAGGAGGAGATGGGGAGGGCAGTCGAACGCCTCCTCAGCCGGCGTAGAGCGCCCGGCCCCGATGGGGTCCCGGGCCGGGTGCTCGGCCTTGCACTGGGCCAATTGGGGGGGTGGCTTCGGGAGCTGTTCGACCGGTGTCTTTCGGTCGGGCAGTTCCCGAAGCCCTGGAAGCTTGGGCGGCTCTGCCTTATGGCGAAGGCAGGCCGCCCTCCGGACTGCGCGTCCGCGTATCGGCCCCTTGTCCTGCTGGACGACGCCGGGAAGGTGCTGGAGAGGATCATCTCCCCTTCGGGTCGTCCAGCACCTAGAGGGCGTGGGGCCGAACCTGGCGGACGCGCAGTATGGCTTCCGGACAGGGCGTTCGCCAGTGGACGCCCTGTGCCTCCTGAAGTCGCTGTCGGCAGAGGCGACCTCCCAGGGGGAGAGGGTTTTGGCGGTGTCACTCGACATCGCCAACGCCTTCAACACCCTGCCGCATGGCGTCATACGGGAGGCGCTCCGGTATTTCGGAGTGCCCCCGTACCTGCGGCGGGTGTTGGAGGCGTACCTGGAGGGCAGGGAGGTCGCCTATGTCGACGGCGACGGCCGGATGGTCAGGCGGGCCACACGGCGAGGGGTTCCACAGGGGTCGGCATTGGGGCCGCTCCTGTGGAACATGGGCTACGACTGGGTGCTCCGCGGCGTGCTCCCATATGGGGCACGCCTCATATGTTACGCGGACGACACCCTAGTCGTAGCCCGGGGGGGGGAATGGAGGGAGGTTGAGCGCCTGGCCACGATGGCCACAACCCTCGTGGTCAGGCGCATAAGGAGGTTGGGCCTCAGAGTGGCCCTCGAGAAGACCGAGGCCCTACTTTTCCATGGGCCTCGGCGGGGGCCACCACCTGGGGCCCACATTGTGGTGGAGGGCGCCCGGATCAGGGTGGGGACCCAGATAAAATATCTGGGCCTCACCCTGGACGGGCGCTGGCGGTTCGAGCCCCATTTCGCGGGACTCGGACCGCGAATTGCTGGGGCGGCGGCGGCACTCGGCCGGTTGCTCCCCAACATAGGGGGGCCGGGTGCCGGGTGCCGCCGACTCTACATGGGAGTCGTGCGGGCGATGGCCGCCTACGGGGCACCGGTGTGGGCCGACGCCCTCGGTGCCGCCAACGTGCGCGCGCTGCGTAATGCGCAGCGCACGGTGGCACTGAGGGCAATCCGGGCGTACCGCACGGTGTCCTCGGCGGCGGCCTTTGTGCTCGCCGGCTCCCTGCCCTGGGAGCTGGAGGCAGGAGTTCTCGCCGCCGTGTACCAATTCACGGCGGCGAGAAAACGAAGGAGGGAGCCTCCGGCTCCCAGGGAAATAGAGGCGGAGAGACGGCGTCTCCGAGGAGACGCCGTCGAAAGATGGATGCAGGACCTGGCGGACGAGCGGTTCGGGCGGTTCACTGTCGACGCCGTCCGCCCGGTCCTGCGGGCGTGGTTGGAGAGGGAGTGGGGCTCCCTGACGTTCCGACTGGTGCAGGTACTCACCGGACACGGTTGTTTCGGGTGGTACATTTCATTTCATGAGTGCGGCGCTGACGAAGATACCGCGCAGTACACTCTGTCTGAGTGTGCTGCGTGGGGGGAGCAGCGCCGCATTCTGGCGGCGGCGGTAGGACTGGATTTATCGCTGCCGAGCGTGGTCTCGGCCATGCTCGGCAGCGAACAGGCGTGGAGAGCGATGTCCTCCTTCTGCGAGGACGTCATCTCGCAGAAGGAGGAGGCGGAGAGGGCCCGTGAGGCAGATCCTCAAAGTGGCCCTCTCCGCCAAAGGAGGACAGGCGGGAGGAGGCGGCGCTTTGCCCAACTCCTCCCGCCACCGTAGCCGGACCTGAGGGGATGGGCCGGGGGGCCCATCTCCTCATTGCACAGGTCCGGCGGACGAGGGGGGACAGCCGGTGTGTACCCGGTCTGTCCCTCTATAGGTAGGAGCCCGGCGGTCACCTTCCGCCGGGCGGACCGTGGGGGCGGCTCTACAAGGTTGATTAGCTGGAACGATCCCTTGCCGCCCCCACACAACGGTCTGTCGGTACACCGTGGGGTTTTAGTCCGTGCGAGTCGGACATAACCCACTCTCTCCCCCGGGAGGGTGGGTATACATAAGGGATTTCCCCACGTTAAAAAAAAAAAAAAAAAAAAAGGACCTACTTGGTCCGAGATGAAAAATTCTTGCAGTCTTAGATAGTTTATTTACGAAGAAAGTCTATATATCACACTAAGGTTAATAAGAGCGGAGCACCAATAAAGAATGTTTCAAAATCGTTTCTTTTTTTCCTTTTCAGAACTGCGCTGTGTGTTAGCGTTAGCCCAAAGTTACTATTCCACGCGGACGAAGTCGCGGGCAGAGGCTAGTTCTACATAAGAATCTAAAATTATTAGACGAGTACATAGAAATATAACGATGGAATTATGCTTTGCAATTTATATTTACTGAAAACTTGGTCTCCTTATGGGAAGGACCATATCGCTGATAAAACGGCTCTGATTACTAGCTTTAAAATAGGAATACAATAGGAAATGGTTTTGTAAGTCGTGGTGGTCGAATGGTTTGACCGACCCGAGGTGTATTGATTAATATTGGCAACACTGTCGGCTGACGGTGAAATAAAATATTGCAAGGAAACTTATAATATTCTTGTAGTACCATCGTAAGTTTAAACAATATAAACCTGTGCCTGTTGTAGGTGGTAGAGGCATGCTGAAGCTATTATTGGTTTCAGCATGAATGGGTCGGCTCGCCCGTGGTAGTAACACGTGAAGTAACAGTGCTTGCATTGTTGCGTTTCGTTAGACCAGTGAGAGTGCCGGAGGCCCACCTCCCTGTCACTTCTCCTCTCTCTCTCCCTCCCTTTCGTCGAAAAACAGGCTGGCAACGCACTTTCAAATCCCCTGGTTTTGTTAGTGTCTATAGACGGTGGTGATTACTTAACATCAGGTGACCCACCCGTTTGTTTACCTGTTATGACATAAAAAAAGAAATGCTTTGAAGTGTAACGCGACTAGCAATGACCAGCCATTTCCCAGAAGTCACAACATTTCCTCCATTTGTTTGTAAATAAATTATTCTAATATTATTAAATTATTCTAATAGTAATAAATTAGCCAATGTTTAAGCTCACCTGTCCCTCCAGTTATGAAAACCGTTTTGCCTTTATAATATTCAGGTATACTTGGCACCGAAGTCAGGTCTCTGTCCTCAAGGAAACCCATAGTTCTTCGACAAGTCACCCAGTTCTATATAATATGAAAACTGCATAAGAAATAAAGTATTAATTTATATGGATATGCATTTATATTGAATATATAATGAATGCATAATTTAATTATTCCAGATTACTCGTATTACAATTGGTATTTTAATTATTTATTTCATATATTACAATATAAATATGCATATGTATAGTAAGTGTTCCGTACTTTGGTTATCTGTAATAATTTATATGTTAGCACAAGTCTTCTTTGATATTAAATGGTATTAATCGTTTGAAAGGAATGTATCTGTCCACTAGTTGTCTTGAACGCCCCTTTAAATCTTTCGCAAGTGCTGCCCTCTAAGGCAACTGAGTAACTTTGAATCTAACGACATAAAAAACCGCTCTGAGTGATTTGCGTTAATAAAAACAAAACCGGTACATATATCTAACAAACCGTTAAAAGAAACCAAGTGCCAGTGTAGACTTGTGTCCTGTTATTTCATAATCAGCGATCTAAGCCACGAACCAAGCCGGGGTACCCCGAAGAAGAAAATCTCCCAGTGCGGGTGAGTGGTGGATACATGTCCTGCCATACTCATTTCCTATACAGTAAGGTATATAAATCGATACTAATAACTTAATAAATTCAATATACACACCAAGTTCCAAGTACTGTCTGCCATCAGGCCAACTTTTCACAGAATATATTATGAGGTGGCTTACAAATGTTTCGAAACATCAGAAAACAACGGAATCTGCACCAGTGTTGCCCAAAATCGGTCTCGATGTATAATCTTGGTCTTTTTCTTGTATTTTTGCAAGACCAAGACCGCTGAATTGTAGCAAGACATAGACCAAGACTGAGAATTGCAAGATTTGAGCAAGACAAGACTGAGCTTGCGACTCTTGCGGTCTTGCTCAGTTCGAGTGAGATTTGGACATAATCGTCTGACGGTGAAGGAAAACTATGATAATACTAGTTGACCCGTGCAACTTTGTCTGCACCAAGGAGGTTACTACCGGTTTCAATTATATTTTTAAAAATCTTAAAAAACCTAATATCCGATACGGTGACACCTGCAGTTCTCAATTGTGAATCCAAACTATTCAGGAACTCACTATACCCAGTTCGTATGTGAGAAATCTTTTAAAATAAGCCTAGCATCCGTTTGCAGTATCACCAATCGGATCCAACTTAGTTATTTGTTCTATAAGAATTTGTAAGTATACGTAAAATCTGCTTCCAAACTTAATCTTATCAAATTTATTTTACTTTTGACACTTAGCCCATCATCTTGTTGACTGAGATATTAAACTTAGATATATATGGTGTCGCGGACTTCTTTGTAAAAGTAATGAATATTTTTGCCATAGAATTTATTCTTTTATTTCAAACCGTTCAAGCAGCGCACGTCATTTTATAGAGTTTTGCAAATTTTAATTACATTTATCGTGATCAATTATTGACAATATATATGTAGCAAAAAATGAAGTCTAATATAATTTTCTAACAGTGAAAGTATTTTCAAAATCGGATCAGTAATACCAGAGATTACCCCGAACATCCAAACTCACTAACTTCAACTTTTTAATATCGGAGTTTAATAGATACGAATTCTACAGGTGTCAAGTCAGTCATGGGAAAGTCACTTTATAGGTAGTATTAAATGTTTATTGTATAATTTAATTCTTCCAGATTAGGCCGCTGAAATACACAAAGACAAACACAACACTTGCCAACATGCCTTAAATAAATATATATTTACATAATAATTACTGTTAGTTATTGCGTTACCTTATAGTTTAATTTTGTTAAAACTTATAAAATTTGCCAGAGTTTTGGCAAAAGGAGAAAATACACACCTTTGTGCTTTTGTTAAAATCTGACGAACGTAGTATATTGTTAAGTAAAATATCATACAATACAATACAAAATTAGGGCAATTGAAAAAAATGTGTTCTAGAATGCCTTCATCCAACCCACATTTACATATTGAGTTGTTCCTGATTCTGAGCTCTGCAAGATGAACTGGAGAGCACACCTCTACAGATAAATCGGCACTCTACAGATAGTAGACGCAGCAAACTTGTAACAGTTACGAAACTTATAAAGCCATGGTAAAATTCTGGATGTTATCTTGAATATATATATAATATATAGGGTGTTAGGAGACCGCTTCCGAAAACGAAGACAGACGATAGTACTAATGATAACTTTGATGATGGAACGGAAAAAAAATCGATCCTGATTAAAAAAAAAATCATATTAAAAAAAAAGCAATGTAACAAAATTTAAAAAAACAGCTGATACTCGGGTCATCGAACGCTCGGGCGCGTGCACGATCCCGAATCCCGCCAAAACAAACCGCTCCTTTTGCGTGCCGCAGTTGCCGGCACTTTGATCATTTCCACAGATCAATAAAGCGTTAGACATTCTCAAATTTTATTTTATATTAAGCATAGTTATTCCTACTGACTAGTCTTTTTATGGAATTTAGAAGTTACAACTCTAATTCTTTAATACAACTATACAATCAATTTTACCCTGACGTAACAAGAAGCTCTTTACTACAAAAATGATATTAGAATATTAAATTAACTTAACTACATACTCACGTACACAATTATAAAAAACTATTTAATCTTTATCTTTGATTTTGTACAAGAAATTAAAAATAAAATGGTACAGAATAATTTCATATTAAAAATTAATTACATTTATGATCAACATTTAATTAATTTATCAGAATGAATTTAAAATAATATTCTTATACTTTACGTTACCATTGTTTCCGTTTTTAGTCCGTCCAATACCATCATTTGAAAACAGATATGTCCGTCACATCTATCTAAAATTACTTGTAATTTTTATTGTGAACGCCGCCTCTAATTCTTTTATGGCGCCTGCAAAATTTATACCGACAAAGTTGTAAATTTTGGAGGGCGCGGTATCATGTCAATGTTGTAAATAAGTATTTGCACGATCGCTAGCTGACGTTCGTTGACCCGAGTATCAGCTGTTTTGTTGCTTTTGTTATACACCCCTTTTTTTTTATTAAAGTAATGTATTTTTTATGAAACTATCGTTTCATTTAGCTGTACTAGCATGATGGAGCGTAAATAATGCAAATAAAACGTTTTCAAAATATGATTTTTTTTAATCAGGATCGTTTTTTTTCCTTCCCATCATCAAAGGTATCATTAGTACTATCGTCTGTCTTCGTTTTCGGAAGCGGTCTCCTAACACCCTGTATATATACATATATAATATAAATTATCTTTAATTTAAACAAATGGTAAATTATGTAGATTATCTTTGTGTTACAACTCTTCCATTTATTATGATTCATGAGTAATTTAATTAATTTCATTGGACTTTGCTGTTTATGTCTATTGCACTTTCACCTGGAATGCAAAGTAACGTCCATCCTAATATTCAATGATGCATCGCAAAGTAACGCCTTAATCAATCAAACATTTTCTTGTCCTGTCTTGCCATCAAAACCTGTCTAAAGTGAATGTTGAGTACATTATAACATATTAGATGGCACTAGATGGCGCTGCTGCAAATCAACTTTTACACCATTCAAGCAATTGCACTAAGGTAAAGAGTTATGTTTTTGAGGACTTCATAGGTTTTGGGGTGTAAGGGGGGTCGAATAACAGACTTGAGACATCCAAACCAAAGTCACCTGCACGTGGTGCACCTGATGAATAACGAACGAGGCAATAGCAAAAGCGGAGTAGTAGGATTTCACAGCCGACTGGGTCGCAACCATCATGTATATGGCGAAAAAGCCCGTCATAGTGATTCACTTCTTCGGGTTGCGTTTCGGGATCAGCCTGTGCATATCCGCTTTTCGCATGCCCGCATGACAGCGGCGACCGGCGATGGATAGTGTCTTGTTTAGTTTGTTTGAAACATAGCCAATGTAAGCATGTTTCACAATGCCGGAGTGTATTCAAAAGATGCAAAAATAATATCCGAAAAAGCAATTTAACGCCCGGAGTATCTTACTTTCGCTGAATACATGTTGAATAAGGTATAGTTTAAGCTTTAAACTAACAAATAATATCAAATTTTGAATAAAATTACCGATTTTAAACCTGTGGTACAAATGTTTGGCCAAGGCTCGCCAACCTCGCACAAACACGCACAATAACGGGAAAAAGTACTTTATTCATTGCGTGTTAAGGTTGAATTCACACTAAATGTTGTTTATGTTGTCTTTTCATTTGTAAGTGACGGGAGTAATTTATTGCTTTGCTCGTTTTATCGTAAGTATTAGATAATATTTTGAACATTTGTGACTTTATTACTAGGTGTCATGGTTGTAATTAGGTTGAACTTAAAACTCTTTTTAAACTTTTTTCTCCCTTTCTCAGTAAACAAATAGCTACATAAGTATATACTTACGCGGACAGCAGTTAGCTTCGATTTTGTACGTGACCCTTTATCTAGTTATTGTTGATCGAAGCATTTAGCAATAAATTATTTAATATAAATCGACCACAGATTTTGGTTAAAGTATGTAACTCAACTTCAGAATGTGTTATTTTCCTTTTGGATGTAAGTGACTTCATTATCGTGTTAATGTTGCGCAAAGCAGCAAAATAACTAACTGCATAATAAAGTACTATAATGTAACAATAGATTTGCATTTTTCACAATACGTAAAACTGAATAATCATTACATTTATGTACTAATAACTTAGTCTGCATGACGAAGCTTTATTGTTTGACTTGATATTGACATAACATTCACCTTTTGTCGTATAATTAATTATAACAAATTCATATAAATAACTCACTGATAATATATTAACAAATTAATGCAGTTTCGCTTAGTAAATATGATATATACATAGTACATATGATAAAAGGCTAACGGGACAAAGACTACATTAAATATTTTAAAGAATATATACTCCGGTGGGGTTCAGACTAGCTATAGAATCAAGGACAGAACGCATTTCCATAGTTTTTAAATTTTTTGTAATCTACTGAACGGATTTTGACGAAATTTGGTATGATCGTAGTTTTTTTGTGTCATATAAGGCAAACGAACGGATGGGTTATGTCATATACTGATATTAAGTGATCACCATCGTCCATAGACACTAACAACACCAGGGGAGCCGTAAATGCGTTGCCAGCTTGTATTTGGGGGAAAGACGGGGGGAAGCGAAAAGGGGGAGAGGAGATGGGAGGTGGCCCACCGGCGCTCTCACTGACCGAACGAATCGCAACAATGCAAGCACTGTTACTTCACGTCGGTTTTCTGTGTGTCGGGTGGTACTACCCCGAGCGAGCCGGCCCATTCATGTTGAAACCAGTAACAGCTTCAGCGTGGCTCTACCACCTACCAAAAGTTTACACACCGGTAAAACATATATTTGTATATATGTATATCTTACGTATAAGAAAACACAAAAGAGTACTTATTATAGGGTGGTTTAATATGTGTACAGTTTTGATGTCTGGAACTAACACTTCTCACTGTGCATCCGACAAAAACTTAACGTAGCTATAATGTTTTCCAAACATATACGATGTATAATTAGATGTTGTAGTGCCACGCTGCGTCTCGGAGGACAAAATCGTTCACAAAGAGTGAAACCAATTAAATCGCCGATGTCGAGTTTCAATACGCATTACAGTCCTATGATTTTATTAATCACTGTGTTTATAATTGAAATTTCACGCGGACGTAGCCGCGGCCACAGCTAGTCAAATATAAACAAAGTCCCCTGCCGTGTCTGTCTGTTCGCGATAAACTCGAAAACTACTGATCGGATCTTCATACGGTTTTCACCAGTGTTAAAGTGATTTATAAGGAATGTTTTGGTATATAATCCGCCAAGGTTTTATGTAAATTGGTTAAAATAAAACAATAGATGTTGGGAATATCGGAAAATGAGAAGCCGCCTGGGAGTTTTTATCGAGTACGCTGTCTTAACCCCTTTGAGATATAACAAAACAATTCATGGTAGCATATTCCTCTTTATAGGTATATAAAGAAATCTATGATGGCATATATCTATCTTTTAAGGAAAGCCCAGGATACTCATTATATCTTCTAAAAAAATGTGACGTACAATGGGATAATTCGAAAGCTATTTAGACGGATACAAGCTATTAATACTTATCAAGTGAAATACGTTACTTACATTAAGAATTTCATGCAGCTTCTTATAATCTTTTAAAAGTTGCCTTTTTGTTTTTTATTTCTTGTGTTTAGGTAGGTAGATAGTTAGTAATACTTATTATTATAGACCTTTTTTATTTGTTTCGTGTTGTCATTTAGTAGAATTGATTAGTCTAAGTGTTTGAATGAAATTTGTCGAAGCTTATTCATGTTATTTATATATAAAAATCAATGTTTGTATGTTTGCTCTCAATGCATGCCGAAACTACTGATCAGATTGTGATAACAATTTTGTAGGGTGTTCTGAGGACGCCCGAGATGGTTCCTGCCCCAAAAAATCTATATATGTATTTATAAATGGTTTTGTCTATGTACACGTATCGATATTTACTGTACCGTGTGCTGTGACGTTAGTTACAATTAAAGTTTCAAGAAAGCAACACGTCTCTTTCAATTAGTAAACCCGAATCACGCAAATAAGCACCTAAACGTATTAAACAGGTTTTTTAATCAATAAAATTGTTTGCCTTCAAGAAAGAAAGGGCTTTTTCTTTTATTGGAACTTTTTACACTGAATTTGATGTTGTTTTGACATGTTTGACATACGAGTATTTCCTTGAAACATCAGTTATCACAATTAATCAATTCCAGTTGTATCAATGTCATTGTTTAGGAATTTATGTAGTTCTGGCATGGATACGAGGTCATAGTGGGATCCAGGAGATGTTGATCTTATTGCTAAAGAAGCTATCCAGAATGGATATTTTGATTACTATAAAACCTATATTCAGGATTTATCCTCCCCAAACAAGACTGATTTGTGTCTGGAACTCAAAGTGGAATGTATCCAACTCAATTACAGGTAAATCATATGCTTCCATTCAGAACAACATTCCGGGTAAGCCATGGCTTTACTGCGTCTACTATCTGTAAACTGAGGATCTATCTATAGACGTGTGCTCTTCAGTCCATCTTGCAAAGCTCGGAATCAGGGACAACTCAATGTGAATGTGGGTTGGATGAAGACACTCTAGAACACATTTTTTTGAATTGCCCCGATTTAGTATTCTATTGTATGATGTATGTATGTATTTTACCTAACAGTATACTACGTCCGTCTGATTGTAACAAAGGCACAAAGGTGTGTATTTTCTCCGGAATGATTTCAAATAAAGGAATAAAATCCATAGCAAAATTAATTACTGTTACCTTTACACAAAAATACGACACACCATATATATCTGAGCTTAATATCTCAGCCAAAAAAAATGTTTTTATGTAAAAAAAGAAAATAAATGTTACAAATACTAAAGTTATTAGAACAGGTTTCGTGTATATTTTACGAATTCTTATTAAAACAAATATCTTAATGAAAATGGAAAATTCATGGAGATAAAGTTTATTTTTTACAGCATGTTAATTGATGGAGTTAGTTAGAAAATATTGCGAAATAAAAACTATAAGCCGGTAAAATTAATGCGTTGTTGCAAAGGTATGGGCGCGGAGGTGAGGGCCACAGGAGCAACCCAGACGATATCGGGAAGACATTTCTTGCTAATATATCGACAGAAGAAAGCAGAATTGACGTAACTTGAAAAACCCAACTTATTACAAAACTTTAATATTTTTTATGTGTAGTGCTACAACTAAGCAAAAAACCAAGGTCATATCGATGAAAAATTGAATCGTAGGAAAGCGAGACCCAGACCATTCGAAGCGGTATTTTTTTAATCAAGAATATGGTAAAAAGTGATTTAGCCCAAAATGTAAGTTACGACATTTCAACTTTCTCCCGTCGATATGGGATAGTTTGGATTTACAACTGGACTCGGTAGGTATCGCTATAGTCGGGTTCTAGGTTTTTAAGATTTTTCGTGTCTGGAAATTAAAACCGGTAATAACTAATTTGACGCAGACGAAGCTGCGCGGGTCAGCTAATAGTTTAAAAGTAGACAGCGAGTCAACCAAGCTTCCGTATACTAGGCGCTTCGTAAAGCAAGTTTTTTTTTTAATTTCATTGTATTACTAGCTGACATTAGCTAGCAGTAGGCATTATCAAGTTCTATACCTTTTCTCTAGAACTCAATCATGTCTCTCATCGTTACGGCAGCGTTCGTAATAAACATTGTTGTTCGACCGTTTATTCTCAGACTTTGCAAATCCGACTACCACAAAAAAATCTTTTCATTATTCGGGTTAATATATAGCCTATGACACTCACAAATAACGGGGCTTTCTGTTGGTGAATAAAGAATTTTCAAAATCGGTTTAGTAGTTCCTGAGATTACCCCCTATAACCTCACAAACTTTACCTCTTTATAATATTAGTATAGATGATTTTAGCACCCCCTGAAACTGCCGCTCGGGATGGGTTTGCTCCACTAGATACGGGGCTGCCTTTCGTGTAGAAAAAAATGTATTGTTGCCTATCAGTAGGTCAAACCTAACCGAACCTTTGTATTGTTGCCTATCAGTAGGTCAAATATATTGTTGCCTATCAGTAGGTCAAACCTAACCAACCCTTTGTATTGTTGCCTATCAGTAGGTCAAATATATTGTTGCCTATCAGTAGGTCAAACCTAACTGAACCTTTGTATTGTTGCCTATCAGTAGGTCAAATGTATTGTTGCCTATCAGTAGGTCTAATGTACTGTTGCCCTTCAGTAGGTCAAACCTAACCGAACCTTTGTATTGTTGCCTATCAGTAGGTCAAATGTACTGTTGCCTATCAGTAGGTCAAACCTAACCGAACCTTTGTATTGTTGCCTATCAGTAGGTCAAATGTACTGTTGCCTATCAGTAGGTCAAACCTAACCGAACCTTTGTATTGTTGCCTATCAGTAGGTCAAATATATTGTTGCCTATCAGTAGGTCAAACCTAACCGAACCTTTGTATTGTTGCCTATCAGTAGGTCAAATGTATTGTTGCCTATCAGTAGCTCAAATGTACTGTTGCCTATCAGTAGGTCAAACCTAACCGAACCTTTGTAATGTTGCCTATCAGTAGGTCAAATGTACTGTTGCCTATCAGTAGGTCAAACCTAACCGAACCTTTGTATTGTTGCCTATCAGTAGGTCAAATGTACTGTTGCCTATCAGTAGGTCAAACCTAACCGAACCTTTGTATTGTTGCCTATCAGTAGGTCAAACCTAACCGAATCTTTGTATTGTTGCCTATCAGTAGGTCAAATGTACTGTTGCCTATCAGTAGGTCAAACCTAACCGAACCTTTGTATTGTTGCCTATCAGTAGGTCAAATGTATTGTTGCCTATCAGTAGGTCAAACCTAACCGAACCTTTGTATTGTTGCCTATCAGTAGGTCAAATGTATTCTTGCCTATCAGGTCAAACCTAACCGAACCTTTGTATTGTTGCCTATCAGTAGGTCAAACCTAACCGAACCTTTGTATTGTTGCCTATCAGTAGGTCAAATGTACTGTTGCCTATCAGTAGGTCAAACCTAACCGAACCTTTGTATTGTTGCCTATCAGTAGGTCAAACCTAACCGAATCTTTGTATTGTTGCCTATCAGTAGGTCAAATGTACTGTTGCCTATCAGTAGGTCAAACCTAACCGAACCTTTGTATTGTTGCCTATCAGTAGGTCAAATGTATTGTTGCCTATAAGTAAGTCAAACCTAACCGAACCTTTGTATTGTTGCCTATCAGTAGGTCAAATGTATTGTTGCCTATCAGGTCAAACCTAACTGAACCTTTGTATTGTTACCTATCAGTAGGTCAAACCTAACCGAACCTTTGTATTGTTGCCTATCAGTAGGTCAAATGTATTGTTGCCTATCAGTAGGTCAAACCTAACCGAATCTTTGTATTGTCGCCTATCAGTAGGTCAAATGTATTGTTGCCTATCAGTAGGTCAACTGTATTGTTGCTTATCAGTAGGTCAAATGTATTGTTGCCTATCAGTAGGTCAAACCTAACCGAACCTTTTGGGGTGTAAGCGGTGTCGAATAACATAAGACTTGAGACACCCAAGACAACCTCACCTGCACGTGCTGCACCCTGCTGAATAACGAACGAGGCAATCGCGAAAGCGGGGTGGTAGGGTTTCACAGCCTGACTGGGTCGCAACCACCATGTATATGGCGAAAAAGCCCGTCATAGTGATTCGCTTCTGCGGGTCGCGTTTCGGGATCAGCCTGTGCATATCCAGCTTTTCGCAGGCCGGCATGACAGCGGCGACCGGCGATGGATAGTGTGTCACTCGATGGTCGCCATTGTTTTTGGATTGTTCTGTGGTTACCATCAGGCATAGAGCAGTTATTATGACGTGTTACAATAAAAAAAAATGGTTATTATCATTACGATAATTGAAGAGAGTGAATGTTTCAATAAAAGTAGAATACACATATATAGGCAGTGTATTAATATTAGTAGGAAGGGGGATATTAGCAGGGAGGATATTATATACGGAACCGGAGACTTTGCGACAATTGATAAATATGTATTCCACTGAACCCTCATCAAGCCCACACCCACAGTCAATTTGTAATAAAAACTAGGTCAACACACCGACAGTGTTGCACTGCAATAAAAAAAAAACTTCAAGAATAAAATCATTTGTCATATCATTTAATATTATTCATAACGGTTATATTTAATCAACAAAGAGACTTAATAAAAATAGACATAGATTTTCATAGTTCATTTTAATACCTAAATAATAATAATATATAATTTACAAATTGCAAATATAACCCAAGAACATTCTTCGGTATTCACCGAAAAATAATTACCATAGATTCGAAATCTTTTTTTGTTACTGGTAACACTAACGGTTAACTCAACTATTTGGCTTAAGAGAAATTGGAGCTTCCATCGATGAAGGCAAATATATATATATATATATATAAAAATACATGTCGTTCAGTCTTCAGTATTCAGCCGTTCAAACTGGGCTCTTCCTTTGTGATCCGCTTTGGTATGAAAGAGACGGTCATCAAGTCATCCTCCTCTTGGAGTAAGCAGCCATCGTTAGATTTGGACCGATTGAAAAATCTGTCAAAATTAAAACGGCGTTAAAAACGGCAAAATTCGGCAATAAAATCCCCCCAAAACATTCATCTATACATATAAATAAAATCAAAATGTCTGTATGCAATACCAAAATAACAGCTATTTAATTAATTGAATATAAAAGTAAGACATTAAAACAGTAAGCCAATTTTTAAAATTTTTGTCTGTCTGTTTGTTCCGGCCAATCTCCGAAACGGTTCAACCGACTGTGACGTGACTTTTCCCAGCCGATAGCTGATGTCATAAGGAGTAACATAGGCTACTTCTATTTCAGAAAAAAATAAGGGTTCCACGTAAATGTAACAAACAAAACATCGTGTACAATACAGCGTGCGCGTTATCAGCGCGTTTACAACGAATAAAATGTTTTTTACTATATTCTATGTGGAGGAGATAGCGGGTAACAGCTAGTTAAATAATAAAATCAATATTACTTTTACCCAAATTCTATTAACAGTACCGTTATTTATGTGAATATACGAGGGAGAGGGAGATGGGAAGGGCAGAGGGAAGGGGAAGGGACCGATAGAAATAGGAGCGGCAAGGCAAAGGGAAGGGGCAAGGGGAAAGGGGAGAGACAAAGGGTATTATATGACAATATTTATAGTGTACAAAACTATGATATTAAATCCAAAGTAATCTTTTTTTTTAATTTGCCCAAGTTACCATTTCCTGACTAAAGAGTAAAATGATTATATAAAATTACACAGACCAAGCCGCAGACAGTAGCTAGTATTATTTTAAATTGAATGATGATTAAAACTACTGAATGGTTTTGAAATATTATTGAAATAAATTATAGATAATATAAAACTCAATATAGATAACAACGTAATTGGGATCGATTCCGATATGTATCGATATAAAACAATAGTATTTATTTAAATGTATTATATTATACTGGACTATGCAAGCGACTTAGTTTCCGAGAAAATGGATTTGTCGTCTCATGAGAATAGTATGCTTTATATGAGATATTTTATGCTTATAATAATAATTTTATATATTGACCTTTATTGATTTTTTTATTATCTGTATGGATTTTAAACCCTTATTTATATACCAGGTGACAATTTAAAGAGTAACAACATTCAATCGTGCGATAGTTCGTGGTCACATTTAACACACAAAATAATAATATCAACACAAATACTAATAAACAACAAAGAGAACCTTAGTTAAAGTTTGTTCTAAAACTTTTAAAAGTATGGGTACCATACTGAGTCGGAAAAAAATCACAACACCTAGATTCAATGCACAGACTGTGAAGGGACACGTTGAAGGGACACGTTTCAAGGTTAATCATTACATAACTGCTTTCTGTTGGAATGTGGCACGGTGGAATAAAGCTCGTTTTTTAAGTAAATCATCTGATTTTGAGAGAATATCAGTTTTGTGTTTCTCGAGATAATTAGGTCAAATATTAAGCACCTATTTCTTTAATTGCTCTAGAACCAGAAACGAGTATTCGGTAACCTCTGTGAATATTGCTACTCTTTAAACATTCAAGCGGTATAATACTACTTATAATCTCTTCGCAGTGATTATTATGTACTCAGTTCGTTTCAGAGATTAGCCTTTGACAAACAAAATAATACACTTTATTTTTATATACGTATAAACTTTAGTATTTCATATTATTTATGCGTTGATCTTTAAGCCAAAAAACAAATTAGATATCCAAACATGTATAGCGATAGACGATTACTTGATGTTCAAATGATCAGAACAATCGATATACCAAAACGATTATATCGAATCAACTAAATCGATTTTAATAGTTAAAATCGAAATAATTAACTTTATCGACTCGTAATCATCCATCGTTAAGGTGGCGGTCATGCATAAAAGAAAAATCCCAAAATCAAACCACTAAAAACTCGAAGAAAGACGAATACAAACAAACAAACAAACAAACAGAATAATAAAAGGCCGATATTACACACCGAGTTTACTACACCTTTATAATGCCCGTCATCCAGGAGTCCCGCTCCTTGCTATGCACGAAAGAGAGAGAGAATATAACAGTCAGAGAGAGAGAAAGAGAGATAAAACAGTACGAAAGTATAAAGAAAAGCAAAGGTAATGGTCTATCTATCTATAACTATTAGAATCGATAATTCTTCAAAACCGTACTGAAGTGAGACAACGTGAAGAAACTTAAACTTTAGAGTTTAGTTACAGTTTATTAAATTTAGGTCCTAATAAGGCATTTATTTTTCATTTTATTAAGGCATTTTATTTATTTCTCACTTTCACTTCACTCGACGGTCATTGATACTGTGCTATAACATAAACGCTTAGAGGATTGAGTATAATTTTTGTATGTTTTTATCTAAAAACATAGGTTATAACATACTAAATTTTTGTTAATTGATTTAAAACGTGAATCGAGTACTGGGTATCCTGTAAAAATATTGCTAACGAGTAACCAGTCACCCGGTATATAACTGTTGAGACGTACTTGGCCTAGTTGAGTATGTTGGCGAGTCCTCCATAAATATTGCTACTGTCTAAACATTCAGCCTGTATAAAGGCTTATTAATGATGCCTCTTTCTGTGCATCCATAAAAAACGAATGTAACTGCATATGTTTAAAAATATATTGTGTTATGGATAATGAAAAGATAAACCAGATCTAGTTTGATACCCGTTCCTCTCGATGAATGGGTTGTTTGCCAGAACCGGTGGTAGTTTCGACGTTCATAACTGCCTTCTCAGGGCCTAAATTGAATAAATATTTGATTTGGACCAAAATGAGGGTAGTTAAACAAAACATACTTAGCCAATGGAGAGGCGCCTCTATCGTTGGGGTCTACCCTCTCGTCGAGACCCCTGTGTACGGACACGGAGTCCAGTTCTTCGATATGAACCGATTGAAGGTATTCAGGAGTTCTCAGCTGTTCAGCCGATGGTTTCTTGAAACTATCATGGGAAAATATTAATACTCTCATTAATTCTTTGTGTTTGTTATCATTTTTTTTTTATATTTATCTCTGCCTTTGTCTGTTTCTAATGTGTATATAATGTACACTATCTGCTAGAGAAAGTCTCGTGAAAATCGGTCCAACCGTTTTGGAAATAGCATTACGGACGAAGCCGCGGTTAACAGCCAGTCTAATTTAGAGTAGCCTAAGTAACCCGCTGTAATTTCAACTATCTGCTAGTGAAATTCCCGTCAAAATCGGTCCAGCCGTTTCGGAGATTACCCGGAACAAACAGACAGACACACGGACCGACAAATTTTTTAAAAATTGCATTTTTGTTATCAGTAGCGTGTATACTTTCATACGCAATCAGTAAAAAAAAATTATATTGATATTACATACAGACACTTCATATTTATTATATGTATGTATATGTTTATATTACTGTAAGTGAACACTTGTAATTAGCCTTTAACTAAGTGACTGTTTTGTTATTTACCTACATGGTATTTTGACAAAACAAATGGCACGATAACGCACACACACGTAAAGCAATATCGTAACGCCGCACTGTCTTACGATAAAATGTGCAAGTGAGATGGCATATTCTCAATATCGATGGTGAAATAGAAATAGTTATACGTTGCTTAGATCTTCCCTTCAAAAGTGAAGAATAATCAATACCGACGTGACATCTTGCTTTATTTCTTTGACATCTGTCATTTCTTTGCGTAATATATTTGAAAAATATTAATTAATTCGTGGTAATAGTAATTTAACGAATGATACGTGAATAAATAAACTGTACGTAGTTTTGCATGTATAGTTTGTGAAACATCTCATAACATAGCCGTTGGCCATAGTTTCGAGGCATTCTATGAAACGATCAGTACACGACATGCTTCCACTAACGCTGACACGATACTGAGATCACGTTTGCTAGTTAGCCAACTTTTAACAAGCCGCTGTCGAAGCGCGTATGACGTATCTACAGCTTTTTACTTATATCATTATTTGTAACAGACACACGCACGTGAAGTGCTTGCATTGTTGCGTTTCGTTCGGTCGGTGAGAGCGCCGGCTAACCCACCTCCCTTCTGCCCCCCCCTCACTCCCCCTCTCCCAAACACTGGCCGGCGACGCACTTGCGACTCCCCTGGTGTTGCTAGCGTTTATGGACGGTGGTGGTCACTTACCACCAGGTAAGTGGACCACCTGTTCCTTACACTCCTATGATTTAAAAAAAACAATAGATTAAAGGAGAGAGTCTAATAATGAATGCGGTCTTACGTTTTAAGCAATAAACTGGAACAGACGACGGACACGGAACTCATTGCCATCGCCGCAGACGCCATCCAGGGCTACAAAACAAACACCAAAACAATTCCAATAAACCTGTCATAGTGACTGTATTTTTTTTCGAAGTGAAATCTGCTTTCGGCGCGTACTGCGGTATTTTTTGACAGGAGATAAATTTATGATTTCGCGTCATGGCATGCTACGTAAGCGATATATTCCATATATCTTTAAAAAAAAATTGAGCCGTCACAGGACGACTGGCAGATGTGAAACACATGTGTAACGTAGTAAACAACACTGTATACAGGTATATATGAGCAGGTATGCGAGCTCAGTGCGGCAAGAGAGATCTCGCACAGTCGCTTGCACATGGCATCGCGTCGCCACGCCTCTCACACTAGCCACGCCAACAATTACCCTCGCCTATAGATATGTCACATCAAAAACATAATAAAATTTATAGGAAATATATAAAAAAAATTGAAAAGACCGTGATATACCTGAAGTTGAAGTCCTAACGGGGCGAAGGCTCCACTGGCGAGGGGTATTCCGAGTAGATTGTATACAGAAGCGAACAAAAAGTTCAGCCTGACGCGACGGACCGTTGTCCTCGACAACTCTAGACACGCGACCACGTCTAATAGATCATTCTGGAACATTTAACAAGAAACCTTCGAGTTACAATCACGAATAACATAGTAGCATACGATATTTTTGGCAGGTGATCAATTTATAATTTCGCGTCATGACATGCTAGTAACCATGACCGATCGTATTGCGCTTGCGCGACTTGCGACAGACTAGTGACGCGTATTATAGGGATTCGCATACGTCTAATAGAGTGTAAACTCTTTATAACGTCGTTCGTTATGACGTAGAAATTAGTTCAATTAGGTTGGTTTACCACAAAACCATTGATTTGTTCTCTTCCTTCCTTATAACGAAAACTCTTTCTTACGAAAAAAATCTCAGTCCCCTTGAAATTCGTTATAAGGAGTTTGCACTGTAATTAAATAATTCTTAAATAAAGATAGATAAATAAGATAAATCACGCGACAAAAAATCACTGTTATTCAATATCGCTAAAAAATTTACTTGTTAATTATACAAATTAATAACATTATAATTACAGCTATATTATTATTATACAACAGATATATTAATTTAAATAAATCTAATGTAATAAAATTCTGTATATAACAAATTATTCTCGAGAGTTATTTTACAATTATAACTGCTATTTCACAGGTGATAAATAACATGCTGCTACAATCACTTTAGACTTTTTATTTTGTATTTATTAAACCAACATTTTAAAAATAGACTGGAAACAATAAAATTAGAATCGACGCAGACAAGACTTTCGTTTTATAATTTACTAGCGGCCCGCTCCGGCTTCGCACGGGTATAAAATATATAGCCTATGTCATTCACTGAAAAAATGATTAAAATCGATCCAGTAGTTTTGATCTATTCATTACTGCCCGTGGCCCGCCTGCGTTTGTTGCAATGTAAGCGGAAAAAATGTAATTATTTACAACATCACATTAGAAACCTTAAAAATAACAGTATTTCTCCATTATTTAATGGATGTTATTATAGATATAAACCTTCCTCTTCAATCACTCTATCTATTTAAAAAAACCGCATCAAAATCCGTTGCGTAGTTTTAAAGATTTAAGCATACATAGGGATATAGGGGCAGAGAAAGCGACTTTGTTTTATACTATGTAGAGATTCTGCGAATTACAATTTATTCGCATTTTCTTTACATCCTATGAAAACTAACAGCCACATAAGTATATAATTATGGAGTTTATGGCAGGATCTTTAAAACATTTAAAAAATATATTAAATTGAATAATAATAAAAATCACAAAATAGAATTAATTATGTATATATGGGCGCGCGACCGCGCTGCCATCTGGTTTCAATGTAAGTAACAAATTAAATCAAAGCTTCATTATCTGTAGTGCCATCTATCAGCTAATTCGGAACTTAAATAACACAGGAAATATTATTAGCAACTCTTTGTTATAAAGTAAATAAAATATAGAACAGTTATCATAAATCAATCATGTCATATTTGAAATACGAGAGTTGGTTGTAGTTGTTGGTTGTAGGTGGTAGAGCCACGTTGAAGCTATTACTGGTTTCAGCATGAATGGGTCGGCTCGTCCGGGGTAGTACCACCCTCTCACAGAAAACCGACGTGAAGTAACAGTGCTTGCATTGTTGCGTTTCGTTTGGTCAGTGAGAGCGCCGGATACCCACCTCCTCTCCCCTTCCCCGTTCTTCCCCTCCCCATCCCCCACTTCCCCACTCCCCTCTCCCCCAAACACAGGTTGGCAACGCACTTGCGACTCCCTTGGTGTTGCAAGTGTCTATGGACGGTGGTGATCACTTACCATCAGGTGAACCACATTTTCGTTTGCCTCCTATAACATAAAAAAAAAAAAAAAAATTAAATTATTGTTTTAAAATGTACAGTGATCGACGATAATAAATGTATATATTACTAGTGTTATGATACATCAATACATACCTTTTTAAATTCTCTTACGACGTATTTAATTTGAACTTAATCGCCATCTCTTATAACGCCAAAGAAGTTTTAGTTCAATCGCGAGTGACGGTTACACGCACTCATTTTTTTTTTATGTCATAACAGGCAAGCGAACAGGTGGGTCATCTCATGTTAAGTGATCACCACCGTCCATAGACACTGACAACACCAGGGGAATCGCAAGTGCGTTGCCAGTCTGTGTTTGGGAGAAGGGGAGGGAGGGGGAAGAGAAGAGATGTGGGCCACCGGTGTTCTCACTGATCGTACTAAACGCAACACTGCGTGCACCATTACTTCACGTCGGTTTTCTATGAGAGGGTAGTACTACCCCGGACGAACCGACCCATTCATGCTGAAACCAGTAATAGATTCAACGTGGATCCACCACCTATAAGAATGCCCATGAAGTAAAAGTAGGAATTTTTGGCGGGATCTTGGTCTGTCATGTAGTGGATTTTATTTTTTATTCATAATCTTGTGTTACTTGACTCTATATTGTATAAAATTGGTGGTGTTCTATGTGATATAGTTTGTTTATTGTGCATAAGTGAAGTGAATGGAAAATAATACCACGGACCATGAATTCTGAGATGCCACAAAAACTCCATGGAAAGTTCTAACAAGATGGCCACCATCTTGTTAGTAGTTCATTGAAATTATATCAAGAAACTTGTAATATCGATACTCACTTGACAATAGCAGTAATAGTCTACTAGGAGACTGGTTGCCGATAATGGAAATAGAAGAAGAACCTCTAATACTATTAACTACTCGACAATGGCAGTATTAATCTAAAAGATTGGTTGCCAAAAATAAAGTAAAAAAAAGAATGCCCATGCCCATACGTTCCTTCGGGAAGAGGCCTATGACCCTGCAGTGGGTCTCTTACAATGATATTTGCAGGTCTGCAGGGTCGCAGGAAATATGACAGCATGACTAAAGGGAGGGGGGAAAGGGGTATAAAAAGGTAAAGTTTTATGATTACCCGCATGAGTACGAGGTCGGCCGCTTCAACGGCCACGTCGGTCCCGCTCGCTATAGCGATACCCACGTCGGCTTGCGCCAGCGCCGGGGAGTCGTTCACACCGTCGCCCACCTACACATAACAAAACATACATGTTTGACACACCCACTTGAAATTATATACGACAAGCGGACCCGGCGGACGTTAATCCGGCCTGATAATTTTAAAAAAAAAACGAGGCAGTCATAAGAATTACCGACAGAAGTGAAACTAATTTCACTGTGAATTATTCAAATTTCATAATTAGTAAATTGAAATATAATATATACCAGGTGAATGTTTAGACAGTAGCAATATTTATGGCGGACACTCTCCACTCGATTCTCGTTCTAAATCAATAAAAAAATACGTGCTTAATATTTGACCTAATTATCTAGAAAAATACAAATATTATACTGAATCGTCTAACAGGAAAAAGGAAGAAGGCAACCAACTAACAAAGGATAATTTTTACGAATTTTGAACAAATAAAAGGGGTTATTGTAAGTTTTATTACTGAAAGTTATTAACCGCGGATCGCCGCTCGCAGGTTTTATCACTGTTCATTCAACCTAGGTTTATTTAAGTTATTATCCATACTTTTAAAATTCTTAGAACAAACTTTACCTAAGGTTCTCTTTGTTGTCTATGAGTATTTGTTTTGATATTATTATTTTATATGTTAAATGTGACCATGAAGTGCCATATTCTAGAATACTGTGAGCGTCTAACCTTTCACCTGATATAAATAATAATACAGTCTGAATATATTCCTAAGTTCGAGTTTGCGTATAACACAGTCAAGATTTTAATACAGAACAAGGCTACAATATTATTATAGAAATCTAAAAATGGCATACATATATATATATATATATATTCTTAAATTGTCTCGACGTTAAAAACATGTTCTGCTAAATTAAACTTACCATAGCAACTTTCTGTCCTTGTTCTTGCAGTTTCTGTATTTTTGCCACCTTATGCGACGGCGGCACCTCCGCGAACACTTTGTTTATTCCGACCTGCAAAGTGACAGACAAACAAACTCACATTCCAATCTTTACTAACATTATACGATAGGTCACCATTCAAAGAGTACCGCTTTTATATAATAAATAATAGAAGTATGTAAATACGTATAGTAAATCTTCTAAATATATAAAACTCCAGTGGCATGATGTTTGTCCACGACGAACTCCAAAACTACTCCACCGATCATCATGAAATGTTGGCAAATTATGTATAATTTAGTTCAACTTGACAGATAGGATAATCTATACTTCGATTAATGACCTCAAAATTTTTTAAATTACAAATTAAATGATTGTCAATATTGATTATTGTTACTAATTGTAAGTCTCATCAGTTTCGAACAGATGGCGCTTTAAATTAATTTGTTGACAGATAACGCTAGGACCGACTGTTATGGTTATCTCGTAGATCGCACCACGGTTTTCAAATTTCGTTTTTTTTTTAAATTTCTTTTTCAACTCCAGTTTATTTTGCGGCGTACGTGTTTTATTCAATTCAACATGTAATAACTGAGCCACAGCAACGCGTGGCCGGGTCAACTAGAAAACTCCTATTTTTATTTTTTATTTTTTTGTTGTAGCTCGGCAAAGCGACTGTACTGTGCCTGGTGGTAAGCACAGTACAATCCAAAAACAATGGCGACCACCGAAAGACATACTATCCATCGCCGGTCGCCGCTGTCACGCCGGCCTGAAAGCGACCCAGTCAGGGACAGCCCGCCCCCCCTTGCTGTGCTGTTATTGCTGGAATTTGTGGCAAGCAATCTTCTAGTAGTCAGTAGTCAATCTTATTACTGCCATTATCGAGTAGGTAATCATATTACAAGTTTCTTGCGATCATTTCAATGAACTAACAAGATGGTGGCCGTCTTGTTAGAACTTTCCAGGGAGTTTTTGTGGCAAGTAAGAATCCATACTCCGTGGTATTATTTCCGATCCACTTCACTTGTGCACAATAACCGAACTATATTACGTAAGACACCACCAATATTACAAAATGTAGAGTCAAATAACACAAGATTATGAATAAAATATAAAGTCCACTACATGACATTCCGAGATCCCGCAAAGAACAATTAGTAAACTTATTAACATACTTATTGGAACGATCCAGTCGTTTTGCAGACAGTGTACGGGGTTGAAGACGACCGGAACTGACTATACACGATTCAGTGCTGACTATACACGATTCAGTGTTGACTATACACGATTCAGTGCTGACTATACACGATTCAGTGCTGACTATACACGATTCAGTGCTGACTATACACGATTCCGTGCTGACTATACACGGTTCCTTGCGTCACGCGTCCGAGCGACGTGACGATTTTATTTCGTTCACTGTTCAACACGCCTAAACAAGTTTTAACTATAAACATACCTGTCTCGCGATAGCCACAGCTGTCTTCCTGTTATCACCGGTGAGAAGACAAACCTGGAGGCCCATCTTCTTGAGGCAGTAGACCGCGAGATGAGCTTCTGGTTTCACCTCATCGGCGATTCCGAGTGTGCAGACCAGTTGATCTGGAGACATTTTTTTGGGAAAAAACTTCCTTGTGGTTACGCGTCAGCGACATGCTAGTGAAGCGTGACCGACATGCTCGTGACGTACTGCGCTCATCGTATCACATCGTATGTTTGATTAATTAATAACACCGTATATAATTATTATTCTGAGTGCAAACAGATGTGAAAACCAGAGGGCTGAAGCTAGTTTTATATAAAAATGCTTGTCTGTATTGATGGAAATATTTTCTAATATATATACACTCATCAAAAAAGTCTAAGCAACATGTACTAATTTAAATTTTAGGATGGTTCTTCACATTATAACGTTGTATTTTATTTTTAAAATAATATCTTTAGGGTTCTATGATGTAAAAATAACAGCTGTTGTCTTTATAAGTTCTTTTAATAACAGAAATGAACAACATTAGAATATACTGTAGAAACTAAGATACATAAGAAACTAAACTTTTTTCTTACAAAATGAAATTTCTAAAGAAAATGTATTTATTGTGAAAGAATAGAACAATTTAATACAAAGTATGGGCTCCTCTGCTATTCAGAACTTGTCGGCAACGATTATTCATTGAATTAATGAGACTGTTTATGTCATCTTGCGGTATTCGCTCCCAATGGAATTGTAGCAAATCCTTCAGCTGTTGGGTTGTTGTCGCTCCGTCCAAGTCCTTCAAAACACGTCTCTGGAGCATGTCCCATGCGTGCTCGATGGGGTTGAGATCTGGTGATTGTGCAGGCCAGGGCAATACCCGGATGTTCTCCGTTGCAAAGTATTCACTGGTTCGCCGAGCTGTATGTGAACGCGCATTGTCATGCATTAACCTAAAATCGGAGCCAAAGGTTTGTGCAAATGGGTAGATATAAGGTCTGAGAATATCCTCAATGTAATTTTCAGCATTCATGTTTCTATTTACAAAAACGAGCTCAGTTCGCCTGTTCTTCATAATACCCGCTCATAACATAACTGTTGAGCCGCTGTATGGATGAACTTCCTGAACGCACCTGAGCCTTTCAGTATTTCCGGGCCGACGATACACTTGCACCCTCCTTGTATCAGGCTTAAACCCGAATCGCGACTCATCGGAAAACAATTTTATCCCATTGTTCCTGGGTCCATGTTATGCGTTCTCTACACTATTCATATCGACGAGCGCGATTTCCGTGACGTATCGGTGGGCACCTGATTGAGCGTCGAGCTCGTAGGCCGTACTCATGCAGTCGATTTCGCACAGTTTGAGGACTTACATCAACACCACTTGAAATTTGTAGCCTCAATCTTATCTCTCGAGCGGTTAACATCGGCTGGCGTCTTGCAGTCAGTTGTATGTACCGGTCTTGCCGAGTGGTTGTACTCCTTTTACGGCCTGGATGCTGTTCAGCGGGTTCTCCTGTATTATTGTAGCGCTGCCAAAGACGACAAATAACACTTCTATGAATGCCAAAATGTCGAGATACCTGAGATTGATTACTTCCCGCTTGCAACATCCCTACAGCTCTTTGCATTTCATCTGCCATCAAATGACGTCGCTTCATGACGTAAAGAATATCTAACAATTCAATTTTGTCGCTAACTTTATTTAAATGGTTGGTAAAATTATAAAATCAAGACTAAACGTAGCAATAAAACGCACTTAAATTCAAACAAATTCGCAGTCATTTGAATTTTATGAAAAAATAAAACATAATCAAATTTTTTTTTACAACCAGCCAGTATGTCATCAATAACAAAAAAGTTTACTTACCTACGCACTTTGTTTGAGTAAATACTTAGAAATTAATTAATATAAATGGTAAAATTTGTAATATCACGCATGTTGCTTAAACTTTTTTGATGTGTGTATATAGAGTACTAACTCATTTTCTTTCACTATTTCTTCGTGAATTTCTTCATTAATAAATGCACTTTGTTTATTCATATTTAAAACACTTTGTACACAAATTATACGAGTACAGATATTCACTGTTGTACATAGATGATAAATACCTATACACCTATATACTTTCTCACAAACAGCTGATTACGGTAGTTTTCCAATACAACCAATGCCACCTAAAGGCGGGTTGCTGAACTAAAGAGACAAGCGTGATATTTCAAAAAGTCATTAAAAGTTCTGGTATTTATCGATAGATGGAAAAACTAAAAGGTATCACCGCTGTGCCGGTCGGAGTCGGGTGTGTTAGGTTTTTTTCGTTACGGAATTTCTGGATTCGGTCCCCACGCTCAAGGCCCGCGATAGAAGCTATGCAATAGCTTAAAAAATATTTCTACTTTTTTATGGAAGTTATTATTTTTTAGGTTAGATCGTATTTTATTTTGAACTGTTTAAAAAACAGGATGTGTCCTACGTCGCTCGACTTCGGTGATTGGAGGAGAACCGGTGTTTTCAACACTCTACCCGACACAGTGTTTGCCTCCACCACTTTTCCTCACACAATAAGGTTGCTGATCAGAATTTCAAAGGGCATATAGTATATAGCTATATTATATGTCCTATAAGAATTTCATAACAGGTTTGACTTCAAAAATTTTTTGTTTCTATAATAATGATATCTTCTTTTATATCTTCTATCTATACATACATATAATAAGAATGTAAATCTAACGTGTCTGTATATTTTCGATTTTCGTGAAAAAAAATTTGTAGGTGTCTAGGAATAAGTAATAGAATACATTTCAATCATTCTTAGAAATGTCTGTCTGTCTGTCTGTCTGTTTATATGAACACGCATCACTGCCAAAGTACTGGGTTCACAATAAAACCTCACCAAGAAAATCATAAAGCATATCCGCGTAGTAACTTTGTCTTTGTTTCACTAAAATCACTCTATCAAAAGTTATTGTAATTTGAATGACGGCTCGAGGTAAGTACGAGGGAAGAGTAGTAATCTTCAATTATTTTGGTTGAACGCGTTAATTTCAGGTACTTCTGATCAGAATTGAAAAATTCTTTCAGTGTTATATAACTCGAGGAACGCTACAGGCCATATACCGTCACGTTTAGACCAATAGAAACGGAGCACCGATAAAGAACGTTTAAAAATCGGTGTTTTTTTCCTTTTAAAAGCTTCCGTTGCGTGTTAGCGTTAGCTATTCCACGCGGACGAAGTCGCGGGCAGAAGCTAGTTATGACTAAAAAGCTGTAGCTTCGTCATAAGCGCTTGGACAGCGGCTAGTTAAAACTTGGCCGGTTAGCTTACTTTTCACGGCTTTCCCGCCAATTCGCCCATATCTAAGTAACATATAACTGTATCTTTTTCACCGCCGATATTGAGAATATGCCATCTTACTTCCACATTTTATCGTAAAACAATGCGGCGTTACAATATTACTTTACGTATGTGTGCGTTATCGTGCCATTCGTTCTGTCAAAATATCATATAGGTAACGTATCTATAGCTTTTTAGTTATAACTGTATCTTTTTCACCGCCGATATTGAGAATATGCCATCTTACTTCCACATTTTATCGTAAGACAGTGCGGCGTTACAATATTACTTTACGTATGTGTGCGTTATCGTGCCATTCGTTCTGTCAAAATATCATATAGGTAACGTATCTATAGCTTTTTAGTTATAACTGTATCTTTTTCACCGCCGATATTGAGAATATGCCATCTTACTTCCACATTTTATCGTAAGACAGTGCGGCGTTACAATATTACTTTACGTATGTGTGCGTTATCGTGCCATTCGTTCTGTCAAAATATCATATAGGTAACGTATCTATAGCTTTTTAGTTATAACTGTATCTTTTTCACCGCCGATATTGAGAATATGCCATCTTACTTCCACATTTTATCGTAAGACAGTGCGGCGTTACAATATTACTTTACGTATGTGTGCGTTATCGTGCCATTCGTTCTGTCAAAATATCATATAGGTAACGTATCTATAGCTTTTTAGTTATAATATCATTGTGCTATAACAATGAAAAGGGTATGAGAAACGCAAAACGTTAAATTTAAAGACCTTATGTTTTTTGCAATTCTCGTCTCTTCTTTTCCCTTCTGTTCTCTTTCCTTGTTATGATAAGATGGGCACATTTGAGGAATGTCGTCAAAGTGTTATGCCCGTGTATCGATAATTGTGCCCACAGAAGGAGTCTTCCAATGAGAATACTAACGAGGAAGAGTCCTCATCGTCAGAAGAAGAGAACGTCGGAGAGGACGATGCGGAAGACGTCGACTTTACACCCGGTCATATAGGTCTGGACGATTTGAAATTCAGGTAAGATAATCGTTACTAATTAAATAACAAAGGTGGTAGAGCCACGCTGTAGCTATTACCGGCTTCAGCATGAATGGGTCGGCTCGTCTGAGTACTACCCTGTCATAGAAAACCGACGTAAAGTTTTTTTTTTTTTTTTAATTAAATAACATTGATATACAAAAACCTAAGATGCACACTTAACGTCTCACAGCCGGCACACACACAAGTGAGTGCCTAATTTTGGATTTATATTTTGGTTTATTTAGGATTATATATTTGGATGTTAGTAACACTTTTGAAGTTATACTTCTTTAGGCGCGTTATGAAAAAATGATGAGAGTGAAATTTTAATTTTTGTGACACAAAATTAACAGTATGAAGCTGTCTGCTTAACCGCTCATTAAGTCTCGAAAAAAAAGCTACCAACAATAATATAGAAATTGAACCTCGATATTAGTCGCGCATGTTGGTACGCTCGTCGTTTTTTTTTTTTTTTTTTTTTTCTACAAACGTAGATTAAGGCGAAAGATAAAATTTTTGAACAGATTGTTATCTTGTTACGCCAAAAAAGTATAACTTCTAACGCGTGTACGTAAGTACACACACACTTTTTTTTTTATTTCATAGGAGCCAAACGAACAGGTGGTTTCACCTGATGATATGATGACCTGACGATGATGTTAAGTGATCACCACCGTCGATAGACACTTGCAACTCCAGAAGAGTCGCAAGTGCGTTGCTACCCTGCGTTTGGGGGTGGGGGAGTGGGGAAGGGGTGAGGAGGGGAGGTGGGGCTCCAACGCTCTCACTGACCGAACGAAATGCAACAATGCAAGCACTGTTACTTCACGTCGGTGTTTCTGTGGGTCGGGTGGTAGTACCGCGGGTGAGCTGACACATTCATGTTGAAACCAGTAATAGCTTCAGCATGGCTCTACCACCTACCTCTGTTTATGCAGGCTGAAGGTTTAGACAGTAGCAATATTTATGGCAGATAATCTGCACTCGATTTTAGTTCTAAATCATTTAAAAAAATAGGTGCTTAATATTTGACCTAATTATCTAGAAAAATACAAAAATTATACACAATCCTCTACGCGTCTATGTTAAAGCACAGTGACAGTGACTGTCGGGTGAATTCACTTACACTTGAACAAAACAAAAGGGTTTATTGCCCGTTCTATTATCGAAGGATATTAACTCCGGGTGGCCCCATACAGCTTTCGGCACCGGTCATTGCACCTAGGTTTATAACGTGTGTGTTTATTAATACTTTTGAAAGTCTTAGAACAAACTTTAACTTAGGTTCTCTTTGTTATTTATTAGTATTTGTTTTGATATTATTATTTTATATGTTAAATGTGACCATGAACTATCATCTCTCAGAATACTATAAGCGACTAACCTAACACCTGGTATAATTCATATGTGTGAAATTACCAAAATAAATTTATTTCTTACTCACTATAATATTTGTTAAAATACGAATGTGTGTTTGTTTGTTTCTATCCTTTTCACGCCTATACTCAACCGATTATCGTGAAGTAATGTGTACTCATCTGTCAGGAGTATACATTATCGCAAGTGAAGCTGCGGGCAAAAGCCAGTAGATATATTTCTCATTTCCTTTAGCAAACGTCTCCGAGAACGCGGCAAAGGGAAGAAGAATACGAATGAATCTATGAGTGAGAAAGAAACACAGAAAGAGAGTAACACAGAAGACGACTGCATCACCATCAGTGACGATGAAGAAGGTAAGTGACTTCTCCACGGGAAGAGAACATAAGAAGTTATAAGTTATGGTGGTATAATTTTTAGATAAACTTCATGTGTCTAAGAAATAAAACTAAAAACAAAATTATCGAAATATTTCCAGTAGTTTTTATGTGACACGCGCGCGCATAACGGCAAATCTTTATAATTTTTTTTTTTTAATTTTGCCAATTTTATCATTTCGGTTTTACCAATAAAATGTAATACCCTATACGAACCAATTAATTTTTCGGAATTCGTATGCATTTTCTCATTTAAACTGGTAACACTATCGGCTGACGGTGAAGGAAAACGTCGCGAGGAAACCTGAACCTGAGGAATGTTTTTGTATTCACCGCCGCATGTGGGTATAATATAGGACTGTGGATTTCTCAGAGTTTGAAATCGCCAATACGTCGTGGTCCTTCGGGAAGAGGTATACGATCCTGCAGTGGGTCTCTTGCATACTGATGTTTACTAGAATTACATGGTTTTTGGCCACTTTTAATCTATAATTCTAGTAATTAGATTCAAATTAATTTTAATCAGTAATTCCAATTACAACTTGTCTTCTTATTTATTTATTTCAGTAAGAGAACCATCAAGATTTGCTGCGCAGGCCGGTATGGGGGCGAACGAATTTGTCTCCAAATACAGGTGGGTCTTCCTCTTTCTTCTTTTTACCCTTATCCCAAGTTGAGTAGAGTCCTTACACATTCCTTTTTGTCAGCCCCATATAATATACATAACTCTTTATAACGAATTTCAAGGGACCGAGAACGTTCTTTCATTATAAATAGTATTCGTTATACGGAGGGTAGAGAACAAATAAAGGGTTTTATGGTAAATCGACCAAATGGAAATAATTTCTACGTTATAGAATGTTTTTGAAGTAATACTTTTTTAGGCGCGACTGTAAGGTAACTGGACGACAATGCAACGGAAGTCCGTTACGGCAATATGAAACGTGATTTCTGTACTATGCGGTTAGAAAATAATTAAACATAACCAAAACTTCTATTAAATCATAATTAATTTTATTCGCGACTTATCATAGTAATCTGTTCGTACTTTTCTATATTTTATGTACTTTACAACAAAGAGTTGCTAATAATATCTCCTGTGTTATTTAAGTTCCGAATTGGCTGATAGATAGCAGCACGGTCGTGCGCCCATATATACATAATTAATTATACTGTATGATTTTTATTATTATAAATTTTTTTTCCAAATTTTTTTATTGATCTGTTTATAAACAATTTATTGACAAAATCAAAAACATTTAAAATGTTTTACTTCAATCGCGTGTGACGGTTACACAGTCAATTTTTTTAATTATAACGAACAACGTTATAAAGTGTTAACGTTGTATATTATCTTCTATCAATTTTCTCCTACTATTATATTCGTCCATTTTCATACCCACACTCTTCTGGTTATTTAACTTCCGTCGCTTTATAACGGACCCATATTAGGGATGATCGATATTAGAAGGATATCGATATTGACATCGATGTTAACAACGATCTCAAAGTATGTATGTAAAGTATGTACAATAAATATCGATAGCAAAACATCGATGCTTAAAAACTTTTTTCTGTTCCGTTGCTGGTACAGGTGTTCACTAACTTTGGGAAATAGCTTTTCTGAAGCTGTCCCTTACTCTTTATCCGTTAGAAAATGCAAAGAAATAACTATTTGTACGACTTATTTCGATTACGTTGACCAGTGTCATCTAGTGTGAAATAGCTAAACACGATAGTTATCTAGTCCCTAGCTAGTACATCCAACGCTAGATGAACCTAAAGAATCTATTGACATTCGATATTATATTCCCATAACATCGATATTTCGATGTTATCGAAATCAAAACATTGATGTTTTCCAGCTAAACATCGATTTTTACTCAACATCGGTGAAAATCGATCATCCCTTTTTTTTAACATGGGGAAATCCATACGGATTCCCACTCTAGCCGGGCAGCTGAGGGTGGGGTATGTCCGACTTGCACGGACTAAAACCCCATGGTGCCTTCAATCACCTATAGGCCGGGGAGCAGGAGCTGCCGAACTGGCACTACGTCTACTCCCCAGCAGGTGTAAATCGATCATCCCTAGCCCATACCATGTTAACATATTACTTCTAACAGATATTACCTCATAATCTATAAACCTAAAAATTAATTGCCGAATGTCTGTAAGCGTAACACTTCAGAACAGCTGGCACCTATTTGGATAAATATTTTTTATTGTTTTCGTTATTGTTAGCACAAGGTTTGTGTGATAGAAAATGTTTAAATAATCGTGCGGGAACAGTCGAAAAATTTGGGTTAAAAATGTGCATATGTAGAAAAGAACGAGTGACTTATCTTCTTGGGTAGTACACTCGTACAAAACCTGGGCTGATAACTAGTTTTATTTAAATAGAAAATTGTATTTTCATCGTCACTCTATCGAGAGTTAATTCCTTGTAATGTGTGTTTGCTAAACAATTATCGAATCTTACTTCATAGACTTTCAGCAGAATGGAAATCGTAACATCGTATTTTGAAAATACTAATCGAATAACGGACAAAAACAATAGCTCATTATTAATCCTTATATACCGTCGAGATAATCTCTGATCTGATTGGTTAAAAGATTTAAAAATGAACATTATTCTCTGGTTTCTAGCCTAGTATACTTTGTAGTTTAGATAGTAAATGTGAATTGACGTATTCATATGTATGCTACTAGTATTATAAATTCAAAGTCCCCCTTTCTGCAACACCCCCTATCTTGTACGCGGAGAGAAATCCTACACCCGGAGGCTCGGGGGAACATGGGTAGTGTAGCAACGACTCCTACCGACCAAAAAACTCCACGATGAACCGTACGCCGCTCTATGGGAGTGCCCCGTGGTCATGGTTAGTATGCTCCGAGACACCGCCGTGTCTGGCCATTGGCCTCACTGATTGACACAGCCCAGTTCTATGGAACGCGTGCTTTGGAATGTCAGAGTCTCGTCCCCTTCCTCGGCAGTGAAGCGGAAGGCCCCTCCACCATTCCCCACCATTAATTTTTTACTGAGGGTATCTCCTTATCGCCTCAGCCTCCCTGAAGGCCCCGCCATGCCTAAACTAACACTAATCCTTACATTAACCAACCTAATGCTAGTTCTAGCCCTACCTAACCTGTTTCTATCTCTATCGCTACCTAACCCTTCTCTAATGATATCTAGCCTAGTCGTAATTTTATCTAATCCATTCTAAGGTATCGCCTTACTTACTTAAGGTAGTAAGTATGGCAGGTACTTTACCCCACTACAACTTGGACTGTTTGGAGGTTTCCTAGGCGTCTGGTGGAATCTGCCACCACTTCTCCTCTTTCTGCGTCCGGTCTCACGACGACCGATTGTTGGAGTCGCGACGTTACTCTCTCTGCTTCTTTTATCGGCGCTATAATGCTCTCATAAAAGTCGAAAACCGCAGTCCATTTCAGTTCCTCTCCAACCATGGACTGAACTACCGCTGGTAAGGAGAGATTAGTTCCAACAGCTTCTATCAGCTCTTGACATACCGTATACCACATAGTGTGCTCAGCAGTGTGAATTTCGCACACTTCGCAATGGTGACACTTAGGGTTCAGTTCTTTCCTGGACATCTGATGCAGATATCGACCAAACCATCTATGGCCTGTCAACATGATCAACACTCCTCCCCCGAATCCCCGTCCCAAAAAAGCCTAACGATCCATAGCCCTGGGGGTGCTAAGGTAAATACGCCCCTGTCCCCGACTGCCCGCCCCCGAAGTACAGCTGTAGTAATCTGTTTCCAGATCCGTCCGTTCATATTTCGGCAAGGACGAGGCTTGCTACATCATGGACGCTAAGGTTCAGGGCAACATTGGGAGGTATCTCGACGTGAGTATAATGTCTAATGTACTTTACAGATGTCACAGTTAGAGATACTATGAACACGGTCCCACTCGATTTCCTTAAGTAGTCCCATATTCGGAGGAGAGGAGGGAAGTAAAGCAAAATACATGCTTCGAACTGTTAAATGAGAATAAATTCATTTTGAAATAGAACAATAACTCGACTAATGCATTCAATATTCAAGTCTGTTACTTTTTAGTTTTCATTGAATTTATTAGAATATTAAATGTTTTACTAGAGAACGTAATATCCAGAGTTTATAAAACTATTAGTTGTTCTCTTGACTTTGGATTGATGATTGATGAAATGATTTTTATTGGTTTTAAGCTTTTGACCGCAAACTCACCTGATGTTAAATGGCGATGCGGTCTAAGGTGGTAAATACGTAAACCTAGCGGAGAACTGGCTCTCTCAAATGCAGCTGCCAGAACACATCAACAATTGCTTACCAATAGATTTTCAACTTCAAGATGGTAGTTACGTTGAACTCATGTACATTTACTAATGTTAAATTGGTAACAGTATCGAGTGACGGTGAAGGAAAACATCGTGAGGAAACCCGAACCTGAGGAATGTTCCTTGTAGAAATGTAGTACCATCGTACAGTAAAACCCGTTTAAGACGATTTCGCAGGGACCCAACCAAAAACTAGAAAGCGTATTATGCGGGATAGGGAAAATAAAACGACTATTATTATATACTAGCTTCTGCCCGCGACTTCGTCCGCGTGGAATAGTTACTTTGGGCTTAAATAACACGCATCGGAAGCTCTCAAGAGGAAAAGAACCCCGATTTTGAGGCATTACAAACTTATTGGTCTTAGCGTGATAATATTTACATATATACAGCCTTCCTCGATAAATAGATAATAGGTTCGTGTTGTTGGTATATTAGACGTATTAAACGGGATAACGAATCGTATTAAGCGTTAAGATATGTGTGAAAACATGTCTCAAATCGCAGGGACTGGCGTATAATGCGAAATATCGTCTTAAGCGTGATCGTATTAAGCGGGCTCTACTGTATTACTACTACTGGGACATTATAGAATTGTATATTTCTCAGAGTTTGAAATCGCCAATTAAGTCGTGTGTTGGCGTGAATTGATTATGCCCATACCTTCCTTCGGGAAGAGGCCTATGATCCTGCAGTGGGTCTCTTAAAATATCATAGGAGGCAAACGAACAGGTGGGTAACTTGATGTTAAGTGATCACCACCGTCCATAGACACTTGTAACACCGGGGGAGTCGCAAGTCCGTTGCCAGCCTGTGTTTGGGGGAGGGGAAGTGGGGAAGCGGGTTTTATCCGGCGCTCTCACTGACCGAACGAAACGCAACAATGCGTGCACTGTTAGTTGACGTGGGTGTTTCTGTGTGTCGGGCGGTAGTACCGCGGGGGAGCCGACACATTCATACTGAAACCAGTAATAGCTTCAGCGTGCCTCTACCAACTATACTTATTGAGTTATATCGTGTCGTGTCGCAGCACTCGTGCTCGCCGAACGTGTTCGTCCAGAACGTGTTCGTGGACACGCACGACCCGCGGTTCCCTTGGGTCGCGTTCTTCGCGCTCTCCCACATCCGCGCCGGGACCGAGCTCACGTGGAACTACAATTACGACGTGGGTTCGGTTCCCGAGAAGGTCCTCTATTGCTTCTGCGGGGCGCCCAACTGCAGGGGACGACTGCTCTAATATTTCCCATGTTACATAACCCCTACATATAGTTATTTTTGGTCCCCACGAGGCACAAAACTACAGTGTCGTAATTTCGATAGTTCCTATGAGAAAAGGATAGTTCATAGGTAATTTACTCTGAGAGAAAGAAAGAAAAGACACACTTAACAGAAAGATATAGAATGAGGCATGTGAAATAATAAACATGAGTGAAGTATTATAAAAAAAGGTGCAATGTTTATGGCATATCAAGTATTAAAACTTGGTTATTGTCCATAACTTCTCTAGAAAGTGCTCTAACAAGAAGCGAGCATTTTGTTGGAACACTGAATCATCACAGATTCTCTTTAGTATTTACCTTCAAACAGCATTGATATACAAAAACCCAAGAGGCACACTTAACGTCTCACAGCCGGCACACAAAAATGAGTGCATAATTTTGAATTATGCAGTCATTTCAAATAGTCTCGTGTCCCTTGCGTCCTTGTAAAGACAACTTTAAATCGTTCAGGTAAGGTCGAATTTGCAAAATCATAAGTTTAACGCATAACTCTAACCACGTATTGGGGAGTTTGTGCGGGACGGTTTTGAGCGTTACTTTTATTCGACATTTTGTGTCTTGGGTTTTTATATGTCAGTGTCTAACAGTGATAAATCAACAGTTTAAAATAGTGAAAAAATTGTTTAGAATTGATTTTTGTCTTTACCGTTAAAAAAATTAAACATGTCTCCAAACTACGACGGAGTTATTACAAAGAAGTTAAATGCGTATTAAATACTTGCTTTAAAATTATTTTGTATTAAATGCACCGCGCTCGCCCGAGGCAAGTTCGCGTTATCCTTTTCTCGCAAGTCTAACCTAACGTAACCAAAGCGAGACAAAAGAGCAAGATGGCGAACACTCAGCGACCGCGGTGCATTTAAAACGTAACCTTTTTAAAGCAAGTATTCAATACGTATTTAACTTTTTTGTAATAACACCTTCTTTCTCTTTGTCTTTGTAACTCTTTTATTTTTGTTTTAAACATATTTGTCTAATAAATAGGAATATTATATTGATGTGAGCTCGGTTTTTCTCAAGAAATAACTACAGTAAATATAAATACAGAATTAATTTTAAAAGCTTTGTTGATATAATTTATTGAATTAATTTGAAATAGGGTTCTGTTGAAATGTTGAGAAACATTACAACTAGTTTATTGGAGATAAGACTGCCCCGAAATGGAAACGACAGTTTCAAATAATATTATATCAATAATTTGTTTGTCGATTGCAAGTTGTGTGACTTTACCGTTAATATTAAGTCATATGTATAATTTAATCTTATATTAGTCCAATTTTGTTAAGTGAAAAATTCTTTAGCTGCGTTGAGCGATTTTTGGCAGGGGAAAAAATTTACTGCTTCGCGTCATAGATGACTGTATCGTACTGCGCTTACGTCAGACTAGTGACGCGTAGTATGGCGGCCCGTGTACATATTATATTGATATTTTGCATTAAACTTGTGTAGACCATAATATATTTGATGAATTGATAAACTGCAGAATCATTTCATTACATAGTATAAAACAAAGTCCCCTACCGCGTCTGTCTGTCTGTCTGTTCGCGATAAACTCAAAAACTACTGAACGGACTTTCAAGCGGTTTGCACCGGTGGATAAAGTGATTCATGAGGAACGTTTTGGTATATAATTTATCAAGGATTTTTTTTTTAATCACGGCGGGACAACGTCTGCTGGGCCCACTAGTAGTGTATATAATTGTTGCTCGGAGTGCAAATACATGTGAAAAGCAGACTAATGTTAATAATTACGATTTACAAGTTATGAAAATTATCAATTAAGAGTGTAACTGATTTAAAAATTCAAAAAAGTACTCGGCTGTTCCATTCTTTTGCGTTTTCACTTCTGTCGGCATGCCTCATGATTGCTTCGACTGTTTTTTTTTTCAAGTTTCAACTTGATTCTCGTAAAGACTTATGTAGATAGGTAAATTAAAAAACTAGTCTACGGTTGTAACTACACCATATAGTAAGGTAGATTAAATCCCCCGACTAATCCCCAGGTTAAGGTAAATCAGCTCGGTACCTTTATCGCCTCTGGTTCATATCAGTTTTTTTTTTAAATATTTGTTATCCAAAAAATTATTGGAAATAGTTTTTTTTTATATACCATTGACCCGTTTAAATCTTTATTTATAAGTCTATTCGCCATCTAAATATACCAGGTGACTGTTCAAGTTTAGCACCCTTCAATCGTAGGGTAGTTCATGGTCACATATAAAATGATAATATCAAAACAAATACTAATAAACAACAAAGAGAACCTTAGTTAAAGTTTGTTCTAAAACTTTTAAAAGTATGGGAACGACACTTTTAAACGTAAAAAATCACACCTAGCTTCAATGAACAAAATTCAAGGGGCGTTTTTCAAAATTAATCATTACGTATTTGGTTATCGTGGGAACGTCACACGGTCGAACAATGAGAAGCGGTGCGTGGGCGGGCCTGCGCGGCACGGTGTGGTTCATTGCTTTCCTTATTATTACAGTAGTTCGTTTTGCGTAAATGAGCTGATGTTGAGTGTATATCAGTTTTGCGTTTCTCGAGCTAATTAGGTCAAATATTAAGCACCTATTTTTTTTTTAATTGATTTAGAACGAGAGTCGACTATTGATTATCCTGTATAAATATTGCTGGCGACTAACCAGTCGTGCTGTATATACAGTTGTAAATGAGGTTTTTGTCATTCAGAAAAACAGACAATGCGGATATTAATGTTGTAAGAACTTTGTGCTGTTTATTGTGGTCAAATTTTGAGCAGTGGATAACCGCTAGTAATTCCAATTACACATGTAATCAACGTTGATCGATAAAGGTGATTTCAAGAAGTAATTTTAGCCACCAGTCTGCTTTTGTGGAACCACGTGCCAAATGCAAAGATGACAAATGGGATTTTATGTTGAATAGGGTCGCATGGATTTGGATTTTCTTTTAAGTTTAAAAAAAACTGTGTGTGTACTTATGTACACGCGTTAAAAGTTATACTTCTTTGGCGTAACAGGGTAAAAATCTTTTCAAAAACTTTCATCTTTCGCCTTATTCTACGTTTGTGGAAAAAAAACGACGTTAACAATAGAAAAAAGGTATTTAATACATTGAAAGTTTTAATACAAACAACAAATACAAAGAAACAAAATGTTGACTATAGCTAACTTCAGGGTGTCGGTTTTTCGTGACGGTGTGCGCGCGCATCGTAAAAATTTACTCTCATAATTTTTCCCTAACGCGCCAAAAGAAGTATAACTTCAAAATGTCTACAGTGCGATTGAAATTTTTAATTATAAAAATTAACCGTCCTTATTGCACTTGGAACGTAACATTAATTAACGTACTGTTGTAATGAAACTGTAATGAACATTCGTGTTTAAAACAAGATCTGAATTAAGTTATCCTAATATGTGGGTAAATCTTAAGTAATTTGTTTTGCAAATGTGTATGTTACGCTCCAACAGGGCGTAATTTAATGTAGACTTAATAGTAACACTGCTATTCGTACTCTGTGTTGTATTCTGACTGTTAAAGTAATGTAGTTTTTAGGTTAATAAATATTTTCCATTATATTTTGTTTTTCATTTAAATAATGACATCACCATCTCTAATAATAAAAGCAAATCTATACATATACCGTAATAAGAATGTAAACCTAACGTGGCTGAACTTTTTCGATTTTCGTGAAAAAAATTGTTGTAGTGTCACCTTTTTTTTAATTTTGTTACATTGCTTTTTTTTTAATATAATTTTTTTTTAACAAGGTCAATTTTTTTCCGTCCCATCATCAAAGGTGTCATTAGTACTGTCGTCTGTCTTCGTTTTCGGAAACGGTCTCCGAATACCCAGTATGTATAGATATATGTAAGATTGTATAAAAATATATTATATCCAACAAGCGTTTTATTTTTTATTAATCATAAATAAAAGTTACGTTTTAGTAAAGTAACCCATATTATTTCTCATAGGACAGTTGTAATGCAATTCAAAGTCAAGTGTAGTGTAAGAAATTACATAAAGAATTATACAAAATTCCAATTAGATTTAGAGAAAACCAGGTTTATCTAAACCAAGGTATCAAACATTTGTACTCAAACCCCTATGTGTTGAAAGTCCCAAATTGGGATCCACACTCGAAGCTAGAATTAGTCTTTTTACTGTCAACGCTCGAAGGGTTAAACGTAACTGACGAGGAGTGATCAGTGTAGTCTATGTTCACAGCCAACTACGCTATATCAGTCACCAATGGATTTCTACTTCTCAGGATTAGGTCGAAACGAGTCGTATATGAACGTTGCCAATAATTTTCAACAGACTACAAGGGACTAACATAAAAGTGCTGTTTAACTGCAGCTCGGTTTAGCACTAGCGCTTCCATAGTTGAAACTCCAACAGAATATACGCCATCAAGCGATCGCAATGTGTCTTCAGTTTGTATAGTAAAAAACATTCAAGCAGTTATTAACAAGCAATTTTATTTTAAAACATAAATCAACCTTTCCATTGTAATTGTACAATTGTACTGTCAATAAAAAATTGATTGTACAACAATTTACAAATTAATACAAATATAAGAGATTTGATAATCAAACCCAACCACCATAACCTGTGGAAGAAACAAAATTTATTATTTAGAATAGTTTTACAATGATGAAAGTAGACCGTCGATTCAATTCTATTTCTGAGCATAATTAGAGTTTATGCCGGTTTTTTTTTAATATATGATAGGAGGTAAACGAACAGGCGGGTCACCTGATGTTAAGTGATCACCGCCGTCCATAGACACTAACAACATCAGGAGAGTCGCAAGTGCGTTGCTAACCTGTATTTGGGGGAGAAGGGGACGGGAAGGGGGGAAAGGGAAGTGGGCCTCCGGTGCTCTCACTGACCGAACGAAACGCAACAATGCTAGCACTGTTACTTCACGTCGGTTTTCTATGAGAGGGTGGTAGTACCGCGGACGAGCCGACCCATTCATGCTGAAACCAGTAATAGCTTCGGCGTGGCTCTACCATCTACAAAATTCATCTTAAGATTTAGAGTATTTTTTAATACCGTGTGTATCTATGCACATCTACCATTTTGCATCCAGTGATTCGTCAGAAAAATTATGCTTCAAATCAACAATACTTTATTCAGTTTAGGCCTTAATAAGGCGCTTATAAACGTCAAAACTACCACCGGTTCGGACAAACAACCCAGTCATCGAGAAGAACTGGCAAGCTACTTGATCGGGTACATATTCCAGACATCACCATCGTTCACATATTGATCCACTCTATAATAGCCTTTTGACACCAAAACCCGCTTGACATGGCGCTGAAACTTACAGTCCGGCAAATCGATTATATGCTTTAGGACTTTATTGTAAAACCTAACACTATTACGTAAAAAACTATTGTTAATTGTTAAACTGCCTTTATTTGTCGGCCTTTAGCCAGTTTTGCCTTTTATGACGTGTGCGTAGAAGTTGCATACAGATTTCCAGTATTCGCACGCACCATTCCTACTAGATATTCTTTAGTATGATGGTAGAGCACTTTGGTTAGAGCTCAAATGCTGTTTGTTACATATGTTATTAATTAGAATTATATCATCACTAACAAAGGGAATATCAGTATTAATTGGTTTTTATTCGCATCACATTTCCTTACATCTTATATTTCAGTTAGTGAACAATAATTGTATTATGTATAATGTATATTTAGTTACCTTTGATTATGAGCTTTAGCTTTTGGTATATCCTCATCTTTCTCACGCAGTACAAAGCGTCTCACTGCTAAGACTATATTATCAAAATATTTATCCAAATCCATGCCTTTTATGTTATAATAAAAATCATATTTGTCTTCCTGTTTCAAGCTTGTACAGAGCGAGAGAGAGTTATCGTTCTTGAAAGTCCAATCATTAGTCATGTAATATTCAAGAGCGGACGTGGCTCTGTATATGATTCTTTGGATTTTCATTAATCTGAAAAATCATTACCGTAATTTGATTATAAGAAATGAAACCATGTGAATTGACCACACGACGGCACCGTTGAATATTGCCATGGTTATAAAGATTTCAGAATTACTCTTTTATGGCATGCCTAGTTTTAGGATAAGCCAGTATTATTATTATACCAAGTGACTTTTTAAAGTTTAACACCCTTCAATTGTGGGGTAGTTCATGGTCACACTTAACATATAAAGTAACTAGCGGGCCCGGCAGACGTTGTCCTGCTCTGATTATAAAAAAATCCTTGACAAATTATATACCAAAACCTTCCTCAAGAATCACTTTATCCACTGGTGAAAACCGCAAGAAAATCCGTTCAGTAGTTTTTAAGTTTATCTCAAACAGACAGACAGACACGGTAGGGGACTTTGTTTTATACTATGTAATGATAATATCAAAACAAATACTAATAAACAACAAAGAGAACCTTAGTTAAAGTTTGTTCTAAAACTTTTAAAAGTAAGGCGAACGATACTTTTAAACGTAAAAAAATCACACCTAGGTTCTATGAACAGAATTGAAGGGGAGCTTTTCAAGATTAATCATTATGTAACTGCTTATCGTTAGAATGTTGCATGGATGAACAACGGGAAATGGGGCGCAGGTCAAGATGCGGGACGAGGGCCGGACTGCGCGGCGGTGCACATTGAACACACAAACAAGCGGTGATTCATCGCGCTTTTTGCGTAAATCATCTGATATTGAGTGATAATCAGTTTTGCTTTTCTCGAGATTATTAGGTCAAATATTAAGCACCAATTTTTTTTATTGATTTAGAACCAGAAACGACTAATGATTGTCCTGTAATAATATTGATGGCGTCTAACCTAACACCCAGGATATCCAGCTATCGAGAAGTTTGCAGGGCGGATTGACTTCGATGACTACCTTGAAATGTTTATCTATCGATGTTTTTGGATTGCACTGTACTTACCATGACGTACAGTGTAGTCACTTTGTCGTTTCCTGTGAGAACATGATGCATAAACGTGGAGTATTAAAACGCAAACATAACATTGTAGTGGTACCTTATATAACAACCACGTGGTTATTCACTAACTACATTGACAATTTCCTACACAATAACTTACCTAGGTTTTCTTCCAAGCACTTTGAGCAAGGCATCAATGAACAATGCCGGTAAGACTTGCGTCAGCAGTATCTAAAAATTGGGGATAAAAATTTATTAATTTCCACATTATTGAATATGGGATATTGAATTTTAAATAGATGATAGCTAAGTGGTTAGCGTCTTTAGACACTGCGTCGATCGCCACGTAACGTGACGATAGTTGGAGTACTACCGAATGAACCAGAGTTTTTTGTAGGTGGTAGAGCTACGCTGAAGCTATTATTAGTTTGAGCACGAATCACCCTCTCATAGAAAACCGACGTGAAGTAACAGTGCTTGCATTGTTGCATTTCGTTCGGTCAGTGAGAGCGCCGGCTAGCCACCTCCCCGACCCCTCTCTCAAACACAGAGTGGCAACGCACTTGTAACTCCTCTGGTGTTGATAGTGTCTATGGACGGCGATGATCATTTACGATCAGATGACCCGTCAGTTCGTTTGCCCCCTATAATAATAGGTCTTTACCTATGAAATTGCCATTCTGCGGTACTGGCCATTTCAAATCAAAATATTTTTTGTTTGGTTAAGAATTCTAATTTCAAATTAATTTTATTTTAAAAACATGGAATTCTTTTTCCATAAGTAGTAATTTGTTTATTGATTAGTGTTACATTTTCATCGCATTTCAATCTTTTTTGTCATCATGGATACGTTAAAAATTCGAGTAATTATGGAATATGAGTGCCGTCGTGGCAGCAACGCGGCACAAGCGGCACGCAACATCAAGGACGTTTACGGAGCTAACACTACAAACCAACGCACCACCTGTTATTGGTTTGCTCGCTTCCGTTCTGGGAATTTCGACCTGAAAAATGAACCTCGCGGTCGTCCGAAGTGTTTGGTCGACAATGACGAATTAAAGGCGATTGTGGAAGCTGATGATACACAATCTACGGCTGAATTAGCAGCAGCTTTCGACGTTAACGTGAAAACAATATTGGTCCATTTGCGTCAAATTGGCAAGGTAAAAAAGCTTGACAAATGGGTGCCCCACGAACTCAATGATCGCCAGCGCGAAGTACGCGTCGAGACGTGCCTTGCACTGCTCAATAGACACAGAAATGAAGGAATTTTTAACCGCATTGTTACCTGCGATGAAAAATGGATTCTGTTTGATAACCGCAAGCGCTCAGCAAGTTGGTTGGATCCTGGTTCAGCACCTAAACAATGCACTAAACGAAAACTTACCCCTAGAAAAGTGATGGTCACTGTTTGGTGGTCTAGCGCCGGTGTGATTCATCACAGATTCTTATCAAACGAGGTGAGCATTACTGCAGATGTATACTGTGAAGAACTGAACACAATGATGGAGAAGCTGGCACATCTCCAACCAGCATTGGTTAATCGCTCGTCTCCGCTGCTCCTGCACGACAACGCGCGACCTCATACTGCACAGCCGACGGTCTCCAAGTTGCAAGAACTGTGGTTGGAAGTTCTCCGTCATCCGCCCTACTCACCAGACCTTGCGCCTACAGACTACTACTTTTTCCAGAATTTGGATAACTCCTTCGCGGGAAAAAAATTCAATACCCGAGAGGCAGTACAAAATGCCTTTGAAGAATTTGTTGCCTCCCGTCCAGCTAATTTCTTTAAGAAGGGCATAAATAAATAATAAGGGCTGCGTTGGCAAAGATGCATTGATTGCATGGGTGATTACTTCGATTAATACAAATAAAAAATACATGAAAAAAATTCGTTTAAATTTTTTCATACAAAACGGCAATTTCATAGGTAAAGACCTAATATAAAAAAAAGTTTTCAAGGATATCGAGTTTCGAAATTAAGACATGGTGGTCGGGCTTTCTCCAAGACCGCCTGGTTAGCTACAACCATCGAGTTGAAAATCTTTCGCCAAGCACTTATAGCTGCGATCCAGTACTTACTTACACTTCTTAGAGCTCATTATGTATTTATTAAAAAGTAACTAGTCACCTTAGTAAAATGTCTGACTCGTGATGTTGTTAAAGTAACAACGTTAGCGACCCAGAGATTATCATCGAACGGCCACTTTTGGAGACCTTTGAAACAGTGCCGTGCCATTTCCCTCATAGTTAACTGCAATTGATTTGTCGAGCAACAGTTGTAAACTGGTATGTCGTCTGTAGCTTCCAATCTGTATATTAAATAATTGTTAATTAATTAGATATCTTATAGTTGTATATGATGAATCTACTCTTTAGTAAAACCTGGAACATAACCAAGCCAAACAGTTTACATTACAATCCTCGTTAATCGTTCTGTCTGGTCTGAATATGGCCGTTACATAACACACACTTTTATAATCGCCTACATTTGTAATTTGGACTATATTAAAAGAGGTCAAAAGGATTGCCGTGGACTGTAAGTCGTCCCCGCTGTCCAGTGTCAACCGTATGTGATAATTTTGGTGGTTCTACGCTAAAGCCGAGTGTTATTATGCTCCTAAGTGAAAATTTTCAATGTCATTGTACCTATAAAGCTAGAAGAGTGCTCGAAGTCTCAAATCCGAGGGATCGAACTTGAACATAATCCGCTGCTGTTTTTATTGGATTTATTACAAGACGACGTTCTATTTAGAGATTATACTTATCAGATTATAAACACTGAACAGGAGTTTTTGGCGGGATCTTGGTCTGTCGTGTAGTGGATATTATTTTTAATTCATAATCTTGTGTTACTTGACTCTATATTGTGTAAAATTGGTGGTGTTTTATGTAATACAATTTGTTTATTGTGCATAAGTGAAGTGAATGGAAAATAATACCACGGACCATGAATTCTGACCATGAAAGTTCTAACAAGATGGCCACCATCTTGTTAGTTCATTGAAATTATATCAAGAAACTTGTAATATCGATATTCACTTGATCATGGCAGTAATAGTCTACTAGAAGACTGGTTGAAGACTAGAAGACTGACTCGACAATGGCAGTACCAATCTAAAAGATTGGTTGCCAAAAATAAAGTTAAAAAAAAACACTGAACACTTACTGTTTTGTGCCTCTTATCCAAGACACGGCGATAATATTTCTAACACAACTGTCCACGGGTATGTAGTCACATTTCACATCCCCCTTTGAGTATACAATATGCATAATACCTAAAAGTATATTTAAATAGTACTAATAACATACGATTTGAACACAAACCTACTTATACTATGTCAGAAAGAAGGTTTGGATGAATTGGGTTGAGAAAGCTATGTGTATAAAAGGTGTGAGATGACATCTGACAAAGTGAGAGAGTGAGAAAGTGGAAGAGGAAAATATGTTGTGCTAACCCTACTTAGATGGGATAAGGGTAAGAAGAAGAAGATGATGATATAAATAAGATTCAAGTAACAGAGTCTCATGTTGTTTTCGATCATATTTTAAGACATCCAGTTGTAGCTACCGAGTATGTCATCCTCTTTGGCAGACTGACTGAAACTTTTGTAAATATTATAAATAGAATGTCGTTCAAACAAATGGATGATCGCATCTCTATAAATACCTTATATGGTCATATAAATAAACAGTCTATTTCACGCACTCCGAGTATTATTATTACGCTGTCCGTGTCAGTCAAGAATCTTATATTAGTGAGCCCGAAGCTCCTACACAATCAATAGTTATAGGTATAGCAAAAAAGGGTTCATATGACCTAAAGGAATGTGATATAATGTACTTTCATAGAGTTCCTAAACAAAATCAAGACTGCAGTCGTACTAAATCCATTATAGTAAAGTTTGCAAGTCCTCGAGTACGAAATGGAGTCTTAGCATCAGTGAAAAGACACAACAGGGCTCATCCTGATTTTAGACTGAATTCCAGTAATTTGGGCATCACAGGAGCGAACCAACCAATCTATGCAGAGGAACATTTATCACCAGCTAATAAAAAAAACTGCACACTGCTGCTAGGTTCATTGCCCAAGAAAAAAGAAAATCTGAGTTCGCTTGGGTTCGTGGTGGTCATATTTTTGTACGGAATAATAGTAATTCTAAATCTATAAGTGTTACCTTCGAAATTATAAAATCTGTGTAAAATCATAGCCGTTATATTGATATTTGAATTATTAGTATGTGCCAAATTTCTAAATTCAATTTATCTATCTATTACCAAAATGTACGTGGTCTGAAGACCAAATCAGTTGTTTTTAATATTATCATAAAGTAACCACAGCATTATCTAACCCAGATCTTAATAAAAGGGCAGGGCCAGATAGCATTCCACCAATGTGTCTTAAACGATGTGCTAAATCATTGCTCTATCCCGTGACATCGATTTATAATAAATCATTAACAATTGACATTTCCCGCAAACAGTGAAAATTAGCTCGAAGTTTCACCACATTGAAGAATGGTGACCCTTACGAATTAACTAACTATCGTCCTGTATCTATCCTTTCTGCTTTCGGTAAAGTTTTTGAATCATTAGTAGTTCAAAAAGTTTATTGGCATGTTAGGGAGCTCCTCCCTGGGCAGTATGGGTATTTTGCCTAAAAAGTCAACAACGTCTAATCAGCTATGCTTTACTAGTGGCGTTGCAATGTCTTTAGATGAAGGTAAAGACGTAAGGAAGCACGGGCGAATCGGAGTCACGGAGTAAGGGGAGTTGACTTTTATAAACTGTAAATATCAAAGGGTCAAAAATGAATTTAAATTCTTCTGATGCATCCATTAATACATTGCGTTCTATATTCAAACCTACCTTTTCCTCCAGCTACGCATAATCCAATAGGGCCATTAAAATTTTCAATCCAACCGGGTACTGGTTCAACTAAACTGCCCACAACTGAAAATAAATAACAGGATTTAATTACATTAGCCTCTTCTCATTATCATTATCATGATTTACATAGTACAAAACAAAGTCCCCTACCGCGTCTGTCTGTCTGTCTGTTCGCGATAAACTCAAAAATTACTGAACGGATTTTCTTGCGGTTTTCACCAGTAGATAGAGTGATTCATGAGGAAGGTATTAGTATATAATTTTTTTATAGTCAGGGCGGGACAACGTCTGCCGGGCCCGCTAGTCTCTTATATAATAAGGTTGTAAGTGTCGCTTTCAGTAATACAACTTCCAAAACAACAACAAAAGTTATTTGATGGACATCGAATCTGTAAGGGAGAAGTAAAATATCGCGAGGGAATTCATACGTTGTTAGATATGGCGGACATTGTTGATATAGTTTCAATATTTTAATCAATACCTTTTATCACCTGATATTGCTTATACATTTTACTATACCAGGTGAAAGGTTAGACACTCGCAGTATTCTTGGATATGACACTTCATGGTCACATTTAACATATAAAATAATAATATCAAAACAAATACTAATAAACGACCAAGAAAACCTAAATTAAAGTTTGTTCAAGACTTTCAAAAGTATAATAAACACAATCTAGGTGCAATGGCCGGTGTCGAAAGCTACAATGGGCGAACCTGAGGTAATAACTTTCGATAATAAAACGAACAATAAACCCTTTTATTTTGTTCCTGACGTTCCCACGTTCCCTTTCAAGTGAAAGTGAATTCACCCGACGGTCATTGACACAGTGCTTTAACATACACGCATAGAGGATAGTGTATAATTTTTGTATTTTTCTAGATAATTAGGTCAAATGTTAAGCACCTCTTTTTTTAATTAATTTAGAACGAGAATCGAGTGCAGGCATCCTCCATAAACATTGCTACTGTCTAAACATTCAGCCTGTATGCAATACGGTTACAGCTTCTGAAATAAATGCCAAAGTACAAGTTGCTCCTGTAAATGCCATTTAAATTCTTAGAACATAAATATCGCAATTAATTTGCATAGAATTTTTTCCGATAAATATATATTATCCTTTTTTGTTGGCTAAAGTCTGTAATACTTAAAGCACTTATATACGAGTGCATGTGTTTGTTTTTAATTGTAGCATAAAAAAAGTGACACAGCCGTGCTTGGTGGTAAATGCAATCGTAAAACAACAGCGATCATAGAGATATGCATAGTCCACTGGCGATCGTCGCTTCAATTCGGCCTGCAAAAGTATCGACTCCGAGACCAAAGGTCACAGGGATGGCTTTATCGCTATAATGCATTATGGTAACGATAAAGTTGGTTACAGATAGTCTACCATTCGGCTTGGTTAGTGAATTATACACCCGGAGTAATATATTATAGTCTAGATAGATAGATCTGGTTGAATATAATCGCTATGCCCTACTACTCTCGTGTTACAAACGTAACCTTCTAGACCGTAAGAAGCAAGCGTGATCGACGCTACCCTGCCGCATTAAAAACAGTGGCATTGATTACACTTTGCACTGTTACTGCGTGAAACATATGAAAAATTTATTTCTTACCAATGGAAGGTCTGAGGATGGTAGCTGGGAGCTGTCCCCTGGTCTCATATACAGCGTACTCGGCTAGCTGCTTCGCGAACGCGTATGGATTTGGTATACCATTCAAGTATCTGTTAACAACATTCAATTGTTTAATTGTAGCCACTGGCGTTAGATGAATTTGTTTTAGTACGCTACATACACTTTCCTATAGCTTTGACAAATTCTCCCAAACATATGTCATGCAATCGCAATTGCCATTCAGCAGACGTTTATGATTTTAGCGTGTTCGAACACAGAGTCGATTGACGTAGGATCAAATTCTTGCGGATAAATTGGACATTGAAGTGAAGGAAAACATTCTAATGAGATATACCATAACAATAGCATGGTGGCAAAATCTTTTCTAAGCCCGTATGGCTAGGCTATCATCCTCAAGTGGAGAATCTGTCAGTACCTGTTGATGTGTTCCGGCAGCTGCTATTGTAGATCAGTGTAACGTGTATAAACTCCTTTTGGTGCTAATAAATTATTCACTTTCACAAATAGTATCTTCTTCTACACATCTCTCTTCTTCTATACATTTATACATATATGTATAATAAGAATGAAAATCTAACGTGTCTGTACTTTTTAGATTTTCGGGAAAAAAAATTGTTGCAAGTATCTAGGAATAAGTGATAAAATATATTTCAATCATTTTTAGATATGTCTGTCTGTCTGTCTATCTGTTTGCATGAACACGCATCACTGCTAAAGTACTAGGTTCTCAATAATACCACAAAAACATCACAAAAAAATCACAAAGCATATCTTCAAGAATAACTTAGTCTTTGTTTCATTAAAATCGGTCCACTCTATCAAAAGTTATTGTAATTTTAATGACGACGCGGTGTAATTACGAGAGAAACTTAGGTAAGTAAATGGGCTTAGCACATTCTGGTGACTTTATTAATCACTGTTTTATACATAAGGTTCCATGCGGACGAAGTCGCGGGCACAGCAAGTATTTTAAAAAATCAATTAATTTCGAATGATAGGTAATAAAATAGGACAATAAAATCAATACACATACTTGGGTGTTAAAATTTCTAAAGTGCGAACATCGATCTTGTCGCAAATCTCTAGAGTATCTCTCAAATCAGCATGAGGCGTGTATACCGCCTCCTCGATGTAATGTCCACAGTTCGTATTCGTATACGTTGTAGAAACATGAATGAGGACCTGCATTAGAAAAAATATCTATGTCACTTTCACTACATATTATAGAACTAGCGGGCCCGGCTGACGTTGTCCCGCCCTGATTACCCCCCGCAACCCCCTTATGGGTGGAATTTCGTAAAATCCGTTCTTAGCTGACCTCTACTCGGCGAAAGGAATATTCCTACCACATTTCAAGTCGCTACGCCTTATGGTTCCAGAGATATCGTGATGAGTCAATATATAGGTGGGAATCTCTAATATATATATAGATAAAGTCTTCCGCCGCGTCTGTCTGTCTGTTCGTGATAAACTCAAAAACTTCTGAGCGGATTTTCATGCGGTATAGATAGAGTGATTCACGAGGAGGGTTTAAATATATAATTTGTTAAGATATTTTGTAAATTGGTTAAAATATAACGATAATTGTTGGAAGTCTCGGAAAAAGTCAAGTTGCCTGGGAGCTTTCGTCGAAAACGCTACCTAATCTCTTTGGGATATAATAAAATAATAGAGATATGCAGACGAAGTCGTGGTAATCAGCTAGTCTTTATATATAAAAATCAATGTTTGTATGTTTGTCCTCAATGCATGCCGAAACTACTGATCAGAATGTGATAATAATTTTGTGGGGTGTTCTGGGGACGCCCGAGATGGTTCCCAGCCCAAAAATCTCTATGTGTATATAAATGTTTTTTAATCACTAAAATTGTTTGCCTTCAAGAAAGATAGGGCTTTTTCTTCTTATTGAAACTTTGTACACTACATTTATTGTTGTTTTGACATGTTTGACATATTTCAATGAAGCATCAGTTATCACAATTATTAAATTCCATTTGTATCAATGTCATTGTTTAGGACTTTATGTAGTTCTGGCATGGATACCAGCACATAGTGGGATCCAGGGTAACGAAGCTGCTGATTTTCTCGCTAAAGAAGCTATCGAGACTGGATATTTTGATCACTATAAAACCTATGTTCAGGATTTATGTTTCTATCATGGATCTCAACCTGGAATGTACCCAATAGTACGAGATCCCGCTGCAGGATTAGTGCGTTCGTCGGTTTTTTTGCTTAAAACCAAATTTTTATGTTTATTTATAATTAGGAGAATTTATATTTACCAGGAACTAGATTGGAGTAAAAAAGGCTTATATATAAAGGGCAAATATCTGAGTCACCTTCGCTTTGCAGACGACTTAGTGCTGTTCTCCGAATCCAGCTCTCAACTTCAAGGCATGATCGAAGACCTTTGTAACACTAGCAGGCAGGTGGGCCTTGAAATAAACATTTCCAAAACCAAACTCATGTCAAATGGCACTAAGAAAGACATAAATCTAGACGGCAACGCACTAGAATACGTTGAGCAATACGTCTACCTAGGAAAACAAGTCGGTTTCAGCCAAAGTAGCAATGAACTAGAAGTACAAAGGAGAATTAAAAATACATGGAATAAATATTGGAGTTACAGAGAGTTATTTAAAAACGATATGCCTATAAATCTTAAAAAGAAAGTCATGGATTCATGTCTGATCCCGTGTTTAACCTACGCGTGCCAAACGTGGAAGTTTACAAATAAAATAAAAACAAAAATCAATACGTGCCAAAGGGGAATGGAGCGCAGCATGCTGAACATAAGCAAAATACAAAAAATTAGACACGCTGACATAAGATCCAAAACAAAAACAATAGATGCATTAAACCACGCACTAAAACTAAAATGGAAGTGGGCTGGGCATGTTGCGAGGCTCAAAGACGACAGATGGACACAAAAAATTACGACCTGGAAAGGACCTATAGGAAAACGCTGCAGAGGGCGACCTTTCGCACGCTGGGAAGAAGATATTAAAAAAATAGCTGGCCCCAAATGGCAGCGCATAGCGCAAAATAGAGAAAACTGGCAAAAGCTGGAAGAGGCCTTCACCTGAAGAGGGGTTCCTATACAATAATTAGAATATCAAAAACTGTAAATAATAATACTTAGCATGATAGAAATATATATAGTCATAATATTTATTCATTTACCAATAGATTTTGTTAAGTTTTGCAAAGGTTTAGAAAACCATATAAAGAAATGTACCTTATTAATTAACTATATTGGGAAATAAAAGGCTTTTTATTTTTATTTTATTTTATTTATTTATATTTACCAGGATGCCTATTAAAATATGGCCGCCAGTATTTTTAATTAAATTATTTTTAATTGATTTTTGGTAAAAAATATCGTTAACTTGTTTTTAAAAATAACGTCTACATCACCGCAATTTATATGAAGATTCTAAAAAATCACGGTTCCTGTTGCGCACCTGGCCGCACCTCTTCGCAGCCAGGTGTAAAAAGGTATGATTTCGATACATTTATACGTTTATAACGTATATTTATTAATTATATATGAAATTGAAGCTATTTTTTTTCTATTAATTATCATATATGGTTGCCTGATTAAATCTGGCCGCAAATTAGGGTTACTGGCTGTTAAAGATGATAAATATTTAAGGTAGAGTGAAAGAGAGTTAGCGCGTAACGTCATTTGTCAGACAAGGATAGCGATTGCTGGCTGTGCGACGCTTTTAAGCCATTGCGCATGCGTCGAATGTTAGTGTTCTCAACTGAACAGATGCGGCCTTTTTATTCTAACATAAAACCACGCTGTTTTGGAGTTCGTAATAAACAACATTCCGCACATTCCACTGCGCTGGAAATCTTTGAAACAAAAATTGTTGCCACTGAACCAGACTGCATCAAATTCAGCCCTGAAAATAATGGCTGGCTATCAGATGGTTTTCTAAAACTAACATGGTTCCTGGGAGACTCAACTCCAACGCAAGAGTGTGCTATGTGATTCCATGAAAAACTAGTAAACGATATTTTTACCAAATATCAATTAAAAATAATTTAATTAAAAATACTGGCGGCCATATTTTAATAGGCACCCTGGTAAATATAAATTCTCCAATTATAAATAAACATAAAAATTTGGTTTTAGGCAAAAAACCGATGAACGCACTAATCCTGCAGCGGGATCGTAAGACTACAATGTGCGTCTACTATCTGTAGAGTGCCGATTTATCTGTAGAGGTGTGCTCTCCAGTCCATCTTGCAAAGCTCAGAATCAGGGACAACTCAATATGTGCATATGTATTGGATGAAGGCACTCTAGAACACATTTTTTTCAATTGTCCCAATTCTGTATTATTGTATAGTATGATATTTTACTTAACAATATAACTGTGTTCTCTGATTTTAACAAACGCACAAAGGTGTGTATTTTCTCCTATTGTCATTACTCTGTCTAATTTTGTAAGCTTTAACAAAATTAAACTAACATAACACAATAACTAACAGTAATTATTATGTAAATATATATTTATTTTAGGCATGATGTCTGTAAGTGTTGTGTTTGACTTTGTGTTTCAGTGGCCTAATCTGGAAGAACTAAATTATATAATAAGAATTGAATACTACCTATAAAGTGACTATCCCATTACTGACTTGACATTTGTAGAATTTGTATCTATGAAGGTCCAATATTAAAAAGTTGTAGTTGAAGTTTGTGATTTTAGATGTTCGGGGTAATTTCTGGTAGTACTGATCCAATTTTGAATATTCTTTCACTGTTAGAAAGGTATATTAGACGACTTTTTATTTCGGTAAATTTAAATTATTGATCACAATAAATGTAATTAAAGTTAGCAATATTGTATAATATAGCGTGCGTTGGTGGGATGATTGGAAATAAAGGAATAAAATCCATAGCAAAATTCATTACTGTTAGCTTCACAAAAAAATACGAGACACCATATGTCTAAGTTTAATATCTCAGCCGAAAAGATTGTTTTTATGTGAAACAGAAAATAAATGTTAAAATTACTAAAGTTATTATATACAGGTTTCATGTATACTTTACAAGTTCTAATTAAAACAAATAACTAAATCAAAATAGAAATTGACTGGAGTTAATTAGAAGATAATACGAAATAAAAACTATAAGCCGGTAAAATTAATGCGTTGTTGCAAGGATAGTATATGGGGTTGCGGAGGTGAGGGCCACAGGAGCAATCCAGGGGATATCAGGAAGACATTTCTTGCCAATATATGTGGGATAGTTTGGTTTTACAATTGGACCCGGTAGGTGTCGCTACAATTGGGTTCTAGGTTTTTTAAGATTTATGTATAAATAGGGAGTGAGGAAACGGTTAAGAACATCTCTCTCATCTGTTTCTCAGCCGATTTTCTTAATTCCTTTTTTTGTTTTGTACCTATTAATGAGTTTTAGTGTTACCAATAAGAATTGGAAAAGTTCGACCACTGGAATAGCACTTGTAATTATGAAATGGATTTCATTACACATAAAGCAGTTTACAATTGTATAGCCGTCTGTGTATAGCTAGATGGAACTTTAAGACGCCTGTTTGACTGTATTCTAAATATACTATCTTTACGAATATTGCGTTTAATGTTTTTTTTTATATTTTTAATTAACTACGCACGATGCTTCGCTCGCTTTTTTTTCGAACTTGCTACGCTATTGACCTAGCAAGGTCTTAACAGCTTCACCGGACTACTAAGGCGAGCGCTTAAGGCACTCCGCCAATTTTGTTTGACAACTAGCTCAAGGGTGCGCGGCACACCTCGGCTTGGGCTATTGCCTGATACATGCAATTTGCGACCTATCTGAGCTAAGCTAACTATTCAGCGTGTTAAATACTCAGTTTCGCTCGCGTGTACTGCTAAATTATGATGTAGGTTGTTTGTATTCGTAAGTCTTTTTTAAATATTATATGGTTTATATTTTCAAGTTATTTTCTCTATGCACGTTGAGCGATTTTTGGTAATAGAAAAACTTATGGGTCCGCGTCATGGATGATCTCGACATGCCCGTGACGTATTGCGCTTGCGTCAGACTAGCGACGCGTAGTATAGTGGCCCGTGTACATTTAACGCTGATATATTTTGTATTGAGCCTGTACAGCCTGTCATATGTTTGATTGATAAACAAACTGTATAAAATATATATAATTATTACTCGGAGGACCAGAATAATGTTAATAATTCCAATTTATAAATTATGAAATTTACATAATACAGACTAATTGATTAAAAAAGAACACATTCCATTGTTTTGAGTGTTCACTTCTGTCGGCGATCCTTATTACTGCCTCGAGTTTAATTCTAATACTAGCTGTGCCCGCGACTCTGTCCCCGTTGAACTTAATGTAAAAAAAAACAGAGACTAATAAAATCATCTCAATATATTAAGTCGACTTACTTATCTAATTTTTATCTTGTACTTAAGTCGCGTCGTCATTAAAATTACAATAACTTTTGATAGAGTGAACCGATTTTAATAAAACCAAGACTAATTGTAACACGAGGATATGCTTTATTTAGCTTGGTAAGGTTTTCTTCTAGAAGGATTTATCCAGGAAAGTTTACATTATTTACAAAATTATCCCAGCACTCACAGGAAGTAACAATTAACAGTATTACTCCGTTAAATTTAAATTAAGTGCGCAGTTTTCAAACGTGAGTAAAATGGCAGCTATGTAAATATGAATTAAAAATACTTACAGACAAATGTTTTGTTTGTTTAGCTAATTCCAGAACCTGAATAGTCCCCTTGAGATTCATTTGTATGGCATAAACTAAATGATCGTCAAATCTAAAAAGAGTGAGATACTGTTAGTAATTACTAAACTAAAGAACGAAGGTGGTGGAAGGGATTCAATTTCCTAAGAGAGCGTTATCAAGAGCGTGGACCTTCTTTAAGTTGGTTTGGGAAAAAAGAATATTCGATGGTCTTCTAAGGATTCCTCTGAATCCATTAATCTGACTTTTTGTTCATGGGAATCCAAAAACTGTATATATGAAGCCACAATTAACACGTATTTTTTTACTGTACGGCCACTTGCAACCAAATTACAGCCTGTTGAAAATCACCCAAAAACTTGGATTTTTTTTCTTATATTCCTTAATTTTTCTGACTAGTCTATACTTAATATTATAAAGCTGGTGGGTTTGTTTGTTTGGTTAAACGCGTTAATCTCTGGAAGTAATGGTATGATAAGAAAAATTCTTTTAATGTTATATAGCTTATTTATCGGGGAAGGTTATAGGCTATATATCATCACGTTAAGACCCATGGAAGCGGAGCAACAATGAATAATGTTTCAAAATCGGGATTTCTTTATCCTTTTGAGAGCTTCCGCTGCGTGTTAGCGTTAGCCCAAAGTAAGTATTCCGCACGGGCAGAAGCGGGTGGGTATTATACGAGTAAGGACTATTATTGGGTTATTTGAATGTCTCACCTTACACTCGCCGCTGCATGAAATATAATATTTACTCGATTTATCAACAAACCTCTGTCCTCTTCAGATAAACCTGTTTACAAATATATAAACTCGTTATAAAGAATATCTATAGGTCTCATTACACTCAGTGCCTAGATACGTATCACATACACTTTGACCTTTGATATGACATACATATGACCGAATAGGTCCAACCGTTCTGAAGATATGAGCTTACATATATTCGAAAATTGCTTTTTATTTTTATATGGATATTCCAAGGCAATAGTTCTTAGGGAGTAAACTTTATCCGCGAAATTTTTTATAGGAGCTTTGAATTAATTATGACAAAAGAAAATCTGTGCAATTTTTTTATAGTAGCATGGTGCCAAAATGATGACTCTATATCTCTACATTTCAATCGAAAAACAACGGTTACCGTCGATAAATCTACAATCGATCGACAATCATTGCTGTTATGCCGCCCTGCAGTATTGCAATCTTGGGTATGTACTAGAGGTTACCAAAGCGGTAAACTATAAAGTAAATTTTCAAAAAAAAAGTATTAACCGACTTCAATATCAATCAAAAACCCATAAGCCACTAAAAAGCAGAAAATAAATAGTTTATCAAATTAACCAAATTAAATAAAACATATGAATATGTGTGCTACCTAGAGATGTATTGGAAATCGGTGCCAACCGAAATTTCAAATTTGTTCCAGGTAGAAAAGTATTACAGAGACGCGAGAGTGAACTTAAACTTTTTAACCGACTTCAAAAAAAGGAGGAGGTTATCAATTCGTCTGTATTTTTTTTTTTTTTTATGTTTGTTACCTCAAACTTTGGACTGGATGAACCGATTTTGATTATTCTTTTTTTATTTGAAAGCTGGTACTTCCCGTGTGGTCCCATTTTAATTTGGTCCAGTTCCGAGAACGGCATCCAGTGCAAAACCGTATAAGTTCTAAATTTGCATTAGGTATGTACACGACAAATAGACGAATAACTCAATATCACGCTAACCGATTTCGATGATTCATTTTTTATTGGAAAGGACGTACTTCAAGGGTAGTTTGATGAGAGTTTGGTTGGGTTCTGATTATGGGATCCGTGACAAAGTAAGAAAATGCAAAACCGTATAAGTTTTAAATTTGCATTAAGTATGTACACGACAAATAGACGAATAACTCAATATCACGCTAACCGATTTTGGATGATTCATTTTTTATTGGAAAGGACGTACGTCAAGGGTAGTTTGATGAGAGTTTGGTTAGGTTCTGATTATGGGATCCGTGACAAAGTAAGAAAATTTCAAGAAACGAGCCTACTCCTTTCTTAAGGGCCGGCAACGCATCTGTGTTTCTTCTCGTGTCGCAGGTGTCCATGGGCGGCCGTGATACTTACCATCAGGTGACCCGTATGTTCGTTTGCCACCAATATTATAAAAAAAACTCTTCAATTCTTAGGAGCCTATTGTGCTTATGTTCGTTGCTGTGTTGCAACATGACGCAAGCATTGTAATTACATTACTTAAGGTTTATTATGTGTGAAGCGATGGTAGCCGAGTTGGTGGTAGAAACTATCGCGGATTATTGATAAGGTTGCGTTCGTACCAAACGTTACTTATTGTACAACCAATTGAAACCATATCGCATACCATACCGCAAAAATGCGCATATTTTAATATACTTAAGGCGGAACGGAGTTCGCGGGCACTGCTAGTAAAATATATTTATGTACCTACACTAAAAATGGAAAAATAAAGTAAATTTTCAAAAAAAAGTATTAACCGACTTCAATATCAATCAAAAACCCATAACGCACTAAAAAGCGGAAAATAAATAGTTTATCAAATTAACCAAATTAAATAAAACATATGAATATGTGTGCTATCTAGAGATGTATTGGAAGTCGGTGCGAACCGAAAATCATATCATCTACATAGGTACAAAGTTTAAGTCGTCTCTGTAATACATTTCTACCTGGAACAAATTTGAAATTTCGGTTGGCACCGACTTCCAATACATCTCTAGATAGCACACATATTCATATGTTTTATTTAATTTGGTTAATTTGATAAACTATTTATTTTCCGCTTTTTAGTGCCTTATGGGTTTTTGATTGATATTGAAGTCGGTTAATACTTTTTTTTGAAAATTTACTTTTTGATTGATATTGAAGTCGGTTAATACTTTTTTTTTGAAAATTTACTTTTTGTACCTATGTAGATGATACGATTTTCAGTTGGCACCGACTTCTAATATATCTCTAAGTAGCACACATATTCATATGTTTTATTTAATTTGGTTAATTTGATAAACTATTTATTTTCCGCTTTTTAGTGCCTTATGGGTTTTTGATTGATATTGAAGTCGGTTAATACTTTTTTTTTGAAAATTTACTTTATTTTTCCATTTTTTGTGTACATAAATATATTTTATTAGCAGTGCCCGCGAACTCCGTTCCGCCTTAAGTATATTAAAATATGCGCATTTCTGCGGTATGGTATCTATCGGTATGGTATACGATATGATTTCAATTGGTTGTACAATAAGTAACGTTTGGTACGAACGCAACCTTATCAATAATCCGCGATAGTTTTTTCTACCACCAACTCGGCTACCATCGCTTCACACATAATACACCTTAAGTAATGTAATTACAATGCTTGCGTCATGTTGCAACACAGCAACGAACATAAGCAAAATAGGCTCCTAAGAATTGAAGAGTTTTTTTTATAATATTGGTGGCAAACGAACATACGGGTCACCTGATGGTAAGTGATCACGGCCGCCCATGGACACCTGCGACACGAGAGGAAACACAGATGCGTTGCCGGCCCTTAAGAAAGGAGTAGGCTCGTTTCTTGAAAGTTTTCTTACTTTGTCACGGATCCCATAATCAGAACCTAACCAAATTCTCATCAAACTATCCTTGAAGTACATCCTTTCCAATAAAAAATGAATCATCGAAATCGGTTAGCGTGATATTGAGTTATTCGTCTATTTGTCGTTTACATAATTAATGCAAATTTAAAACTTATACGGTTTTGCACTGGATGCCGTTGTCGGAACTGGACCAAATTAAAATGGGACCACACGGGAAGTACCAGCTTTCAAATAAAAAAAGAATAATCAAAATCGGTTCACCCAGTCCAAAGTTATGAGGTAACAAACATAAAAAAAAAAAAAAAAAAAATACAGTCGAATTGATAACCTCCTCCTTTTTTTTAAGTCGGTTAAAAAGAGTCACTACGCCGAGTCTGTGACTATTTGTATTATAGCCTCTACCGAGTTGGATATATAAGTGAAATTCGAGTGATAAAAAAAATTGTTATAATATTTCAAAATGTTATTAATAACAGAGACATTATATAATAATGTTCCATTGGAACAAATCATTTTTTCACGACTTAATACACTAGCTGTGCCCGCGACTTCGTCCACGCGGAACCTGATGTACAAAACAATGACTAATGAAGTCATCTGGACGTGTTTAGTCCATTTGCTTATCTACTTTTCTCTCATACTTAAGTCGCGGCGCCATTAAAATTACAATAACTTTTGATAGAGTTGACGGATTTTAATGAAACAAAGACTAAGTTACTCCCGAAGACATGCTTTATGATTTGCTTATATGAGGTTTTATTGTGAACCCAGTACTTTAGGAGTGATGCGTGTTCATATAAACAGACAGACAGACAGACATTTTTAAAAATGATTGAAATATATTCTATTACTTATACCTAGAGACCTGCAACATTTTTTTTCACGAAAATCGAAAAAGTACAGGCACTTTAGATTTACATTCTTATTATATGTATGTATGTATATAGATTAACAGTGCCCGCGACTGCGTCCACGTGGAACATAATGTAAAAAAAACAGTGACTAATAAAATCATTTGAAGGTTTTAAGTCAGTTAGGTACTTATCTACTTTTCTCTCGTACTTAAGTCGCGTCGTCATTAAAATTTCAATAACTTTTGATAGAGTGAACCGATTGTAATGAAACCAAATGTTACGCGATGATATGTTTAATAATTTTCTTGGTTAAGGTTTTATAAACGCAGTATTCTATCAGTGACGCATGTTCAAACAAACAGACAGACAGACAGACATTTCTAAAAATGATTGAAATGTATTTTATTACTTATTCCTGCAACAATTTTTTTCAATAAAATCTAAAAGGTACAGACATGTTATATTTACATTCCTTCTTATTATATGTATAGATTTCATACCCATGTACATGTTAATGTTGCGGAAAAAAGTCTAAATATAGTTACTATATATTCTACTAGCGTGCCCGGCAGACGTTGTCCCGCCCTGATTATGAAAAAGTCCTTGACAAATTATATACTAAAACGTTCCTCATCAATCACTCTATCCACCGGTGAAAATCGGATAAAAATCCGTTCGGTAGTTTTTGAGTTTATCGCGAACAGACAGACAGACAGACGCGGTAGGGGACTTTGTTTTATACTAAGTAATGATTAACATATAATGAGTATATAGTTTCTTTCAAACTCGATCACGAAAAATGCATCTGCATAGGACTATGACCATTGGACGCGGAATTTAGCGTTTATGGTTCAAGGTTACTTCTTTTTCTGGATTCCATACACCCTTTGCCCTTTTTTATAGTTAAAAAAAATTGAGCCGTCACGGGACGCCTAGCTGATGCGAAACATCGAAATTGTTTTGTATAAGTTATATGCCTAAAGAACATATTACGACATGAAAGATTCAGATATTCAACTCAGTCAAACTGCAGGATTTTGGAAATAATAACAGATTTATTACTCATGTCTATATATAACTAGTCTTAGCAACCACTATTACCTCTCAATGTTTTTTTTAAATTAATCACAAAGGAAAAACAAAAGTCAATAAATAATATTTAAAAAAGAAATTAGATATTCAAACTCGTTTTACGTCTTACCGCCGACACCGTGTTGTCATTATACAAAAATCAATTCATAAATTAATACACAATGATTACAGCTTCCATAGATTAAATAAGCTTACAGCTCGGCCATCCTTAATGTAGTGAGTCCTCTCACGTTAAAAATAAAACTAATATTATTACAAGTGTAATTGTTTCCTATTAACTTAAATCATTATCTAAATAGTCTGAATACATTTCAAATCATTTCAGGTCATTAACCAGATCGCATATAGAGTGTCTACTTAAAGTATAGCTACATTATCTTGCTCAGTCTGCTATGATCTGCGGTCATCTATGCTTTAACGCTGATCGCTCGAGGTCCTCTTCACGACTCCCGTGAACAATGTCTGCGATGATCTACGACCATCTGCTCCTCAGCACTGACCGCTCATAGCCTAAGCTCAAATCAACATCACAAAGTCAATCAAATCAAATCGTATCAAATCAAATCTCATAAAATCAAATCAAATCGCATCAAATCAAATCAAATCGCATCAAATCAAATCAAATCGCATCAAATCAAATCAAATCAAATCACATCAATATCTGTTAGGAAATAAATAAGATATTACACATCAGATTACTTACATATAACAATAAATAATTTCTAATAAGCAAATCATTTCATTTTCGTTCTAAAATCTACTAAATCACTTTTCTAATCATTAGCGCTGCTACTACTGCTATTTCAAGCCTCAGTTGCAATAGAGTTAAACACCAGCCAGGGATGTATTTTATCCAATGCAACTATATTCTTATTTTTTTTATTACCTCTTCGTGTTAATGGAGTATCTTCAATTAAAAACCTATCATTATCTAAAATCTTTACAATCAGGCACGGGTCTTTAAACTTTGGTCTCAATTTATTTGACTTACCTAATCATAAATATTGTATTTTATACCTGGTTTCCCATGCTAATCATTTTCTATACGGTCCTTAGTTTGTTCCCTCAATCTCTGCACATCCTCTCTATTTATCTATTCACTACATTAAAAAAGATGTAATTTAATGTATTTTCAGAGGTATTAACTAACCTTCATTCGTATAGCAACTTAGAAGGACTCTTACCAGTAGTTTTGTTAAAATATTTAACCCTAACTATATGTCGCCTCTTTATCCAACCCACAGAATGTTATCTTTAACATGACATTTACATCCAGAGCATATAAAATCATACGGTTGAACCGCTTAACTTGTCAATTTGTTCCAGAAGTTGCAACAGCGTTGAGTATATGCTTAACATTCAGTGTATTAATAAAAGATTTAAACGTTGGACTAGTAAAACAAGTTCCACGATCAGTAATAAGACGGAAGGGTGTATCTAAGAAACTAAAATGTTCTTTAAGGACTCCGATTGCCGTAGTACTTTTGGTACAACGTGTGAAAAGGCACCTCAAGTTTGTGATAGGATGCATCATCCCTTCCTTGCAAACCCTGAGGGTTTCTGATTAACATTGTTTACGCAAGCTGATATGTACTATTTTGAAAGGCGACGCATCTTTGGAAACTACATCACGCTCTGTTAGTAACTTGGAGTTTTGTCGAAATTGAAATGTCCTACGTCACCATGGTTTATTTTTCAAACCTGCCATATTACTGCTCGCTGAACTACCCATCGCGTCCTATTGTCTACAATCCTATAAACGTACTTGCCCTTAAGTTGATAGTTTTTATACATATCTGTTACTCGTTTTGTTTGAGGATCACGCAAGTTTCCTTAATTCCATTTATTTCATCATGATTTCCCTGCGCTGTAGAGACCCATTCTTTTAATTCTACATGTAAAACATCAAGAGCGTGACAATCTTCGTCACCAATTACCAGATTAATACAGGATCCCTACAATGTGCATCGACGTGCCCCATACGACTTCCCACTTGGTATTCCATCTCACAGTCATACTATTGTATCTATATCCACCATCAGGAAATTCGCGGAATGAGGTTTCTTTTACGTAATGTGGTTCGTAACGCATTACAATCGGTTATAATTTGAATTTATGGCCCAAAATTATACTTTAAATCGTTTTAGTGAAGCTACTATATCGGCTAAAGTTTCTAAATCAAACAAATGTAATTTTTGTTCATCACTCGTAGTTTTACGACTAAAATTGACTATCGGCCTAAGAACTCCATGGACTTGCCTTAGCATTAATATCCCCGCAACACCTCATTTGCAAGCCTCGGTGTGTAGTTCGGTCTCCAGAGTAACGCCATATAACGCCAGAATTGTTCGTTCTACAAGTTTCTGCTTAAGTATCTCAAAAGCATTCCTACGATCGTCGTCCCATTTTCAAACTAAATTTGATTTCCATAAGTGCACAGTTAATTGTAATAAACAAGGCATGTCCGGTTAACCAATCTAGTTGGTCGTCGATCAATGGTAGAGGGTAGTGTTTTTTTGTTTACTGTTAAAAGCTCTGTATTGTATACAGAGTCTTTTCTCACTACTTTTCTCACCAGTATTTTCTTAACCAACAAGATCGGACTGGCTTTGGTGACTTTGACTCACTGTGTCTGACTCAACCATCTCCTGTACCATTGATCAAGCCAAGTCTCGCTTGGAATACGAAAGTCGTTATGGACGATAAAATACCGGTCGGTTATCATTCGGGTCGATTACCATTTGTGTCACGTTTATATAGCCTACCTAAGTCCCTTAACTCCTTGAAAAAGAACCTTCATATCGCTTCGGCAGGCATTTTAACTGACTAAACTCCTCAGCCGTGAAAATGTTTTACCTATGTACATTGTTCGAATCAGGCGATACATTATTATCGAAATCTAAAGTATATATGTCCATAGTACGATACACTCGATGAATACGTATCAATATGGTACCCTTCGCTAAGTATATTGATTCACCAGACACACACAACCTTAACCATTTTTTTTACCATTTATAAACTAATAATCACCCAGTAATAAATAAAACTCACACGTCACGCAAAAATCAGACGTTCACTTGTTTTGGTGAGAACTATATTAGGTCTTTCGGTAAAACTATGACCTATCAATGCAGAATACTTAATAATATCATCATATTCTAGAAATATTACAACCCGTTCCTCAACCTTGTATTTCAATATAAACTGAAAGTACACCTAATGGAACTACAACAATATTACATATACCTCGCATAACTGGCAGATTATCATTGGTATTCCATAAAATACCGAAACATTGAGTACCATTGCAGCGTATTAAGGTGCGTTTACTACCAAGGTCAACATACCCGCTTAAAAATGCCTATTAAGTTTTAGGAGTATTATATATTTACAATTACTAAAATGACCCGAGTAAACCCGTAAAACGTCCTGTTTCCTAGTATTATCGGAATTATGGTCATTATTCGAAGGTAGCCTTGAACAATTTATAGTTGTATGCCCTACTTACTGCATATAGTACATCTCAATATTCTCTTAGTGCATTTGAAGCTAACATGAACTGGTTCATTACAGTTATAACATACTACAGCACCATTTGATTGAATTCTAGCCTGTGAATCGTTACTGGGCTTTTTATTTGTGTGACTACTATTGTTCGTGAATGTATGTTTTTTTATATTTGTTGATTTCACCCTGTTTACATCTCGCTTTTGTTGTTTAATACAGGGATTCCCAAACTGGGTTCCGCTTAACCTAAGGGATCTGTAAACTAGTTATCAGTGTCCGTCAAATCTATATTTATATAAGAAACAAATATAGGTAAAGATTGGGCGCTACCCCAGATATACGCAAACAATTGTCGGACATAATACCGAACTATAAAACAAGTATTCATAAACAGTAAAGCAATTTCATTCTTCGTATTAAAACTTTAAGTTAGGAATAATGTGTTTCAATTATATTACACATTTCTTATAAAAAATATTTCTTATATAAATTCCAGTGTTATTTATAATCGTTTGATATGAGGTTCCATAGAATAAAAGGTATTTGGTTGATGTTCCGTTATTTTTTAAAGTTTAGGTACCCCTGGTTTAACAGTCTGAAAATATTCAAGTACTTGCTCGGACTCTTGACATTTCGAAGCTTTCGCGCCTAATCTTAACAATCTATCCTCAATACCACAAAGCAAACAATCAACAGTTCGTTTACCTACAATTTCATATCTATTTAATAAATAAGCCCTTTCGTGATAATAAAGTTCTAAAAATCGTTATATTTTGCACGTATAAACAACATTCCCGTCAACAAGTCAGCGTAGTCATCACTACTAGGGAAAAAAAAACTCCATAACTTTATTCCTGCACCCAGGAGTAGGACATGATAGGTAATGCTTGGTACCAGGCCTTGCTACACCCAATCATTTAGTTATTTGATCATCACCCTATTTGTATAATTTCGAGTACTCATCAACATTGTTGAGCTATGCCATAGTCTGTCCTTTTATCATTGGATTATATTCCCGAGCATATAAAAATTTGTTGCCTACCAGACGACTATTCACTAATGACTTTACCAATTCATACAATAGTATTGAAATTTCACTAGTATTATTAGAACGGTATACCTGTTTCTCCCGCAAAGGAGAACGCGAAGTCTCCCCACCAATCGAATTACAGGTGAAACTGTACCTCCATCTGTCTCTGAAGTTAACGGGGGCTGCTGTCTCAATGCTCGTAAGGGCGGCTACCGCGATGATCGCTGAGAAGCTTGCCCCGACGCTCACGAGAACGACTGCCTCAAAGCTCGCGGCTGTCTAGCCCGACCTTCTCGGAGACAGCTGCTCCGATGCTCACCGGGACGGCTGCCTCGATGCTCGCGGCTGTCTACCCCGACGTTCTCGGAGACGGCTGCTCCGATGCTCACCGGGACGACTGCCTTGATGCTCGCGGCTGTCTACCCCGACGTTCTCGGAAACGGCTGCTCCGATGCTCACGGGGACGACTGTCTCGATGCTCGCGGCTGTCTACCCGGACGTTCTCGGAGACGGCTGCTCCGATGCTCACGAGGACGACTGCCTCGATGCTCGTAGCTGTCTACCCCGACGTTCTCGGAGACGGCTGCTCCGATGCTCACGGGGACTACTGCCTCGATGCTCGCAGATACGGCTGGTTTTACTGCGAACATTCTCTTCAGAAAAATCGTATTAATAGACGGTGAAGCGGTCTTATCCATTATTAGTTATTTCGTATTTCTCTTTCAAAGAAATATATAAATATTGTAGATTTTTCGAAAATATCCAGTGGGCTAGGTCTATCCCACTTCTGAGTTGAAAGATTCAGATATTCAACTCAGTCAAACTGCAGGATTTTGGAAATAATAACAGATTTATTACTCATGTCTATATATAACTAGTCTTAGCAACCACTATTACCTCTCAATGTTTTTTTTAAATTAATCACAAAGGAAAAACAAAAGTCAATAAATAATATTTAAAAAAGAAATTAGATATTCAAACTCGTTTTACGTCTTACCGCCGACACCGTGTTGTCATTATACAAAAATCAATTCATAAATTAATACACAATGATTACAGCTTCCATAGATTAAATAAGCTTACAGACAGGAATCAACTATGGCATAATGAAAAGATAGTTTTACAAATTTGTTCCATAAAATAATGACTGTTTATTTATTTTATTGCATAAATATTCATTTTTATTAAATACAAAATTCAACTACGCGCAGGCGCGGTGTGTTTGGCGGCATTTATCAAAGGACGCTAGGTAGTCGGCACGTACCGCGTAACACTAGTATGACGAGTGGCCGACAAAACAATTCGAATCTTCAAAGTTCGTGGTCTGCGTCGCCACGTCTCGTCAGGCTAAAAATCAGGGTTACCCTCCACCTATAGACGTTTCACATCAAAAATTAGTTGATTCACAGCGAAGCGGGTCTACATTTAGTTTATGTATACGATGGCTTATTTCTTGTCTCGTTTAGTATTAAACTCACCTAATCCATTCTCCATTACGTCTCCGGCGATCGCAAAGACCTTTTCATCGAAAACCCCTGGTCTATCTGTTTTTAGTCGGCTGAAACACTAACGAAAAATATTATGTGTTATTTGTTTTTGATGTCGCTTTGTGGTGGAGCGTTTTTAATAACCCGTCCGGTTAGCTATCACCAAACGTTGGTTCCTGAAGTTGCACTGGAGAGCCAGTTCCCCTCAAGTTTTAGTGTCACAAACGTTTTTAATGGATGCACAGAGATGAGTTAATTCTAAATATTAAGAACATTAATCAAAGTCAAGTTTGTTCGCGATGTTTTCTTCGCCGTGAGCTGATAGTGTTGGTTATTTGTTGTTAATTTAGTGTAAATGTATGTGATATATGCCGGGGGGTTAGTTGCAATTCAATTACATTTTCACAAACGATACCGACGCTCCGTCAACCCTTCACGTCCTCAGCAGCCTCGATAAATACCTCGAAATACCTCGACGGTGCTAGTTCACTTAAACAAAGATGACATTTCTGGAGACCCTAATATGTGTGTACAGGTTAGTTCAGATTTAACATTTCTTAAAGATATATATCATCTGAGATCACATAGTTATTCAATATCAAATGAGACTGCTGTTAAACGTTAAAATCTACAAACTTAATAAATGAGCACATCGCATGGTAGATGTGTAACATCGAAATTATTTTGTACAGGTGATATGCATAAGACGATAATTTACGACAGGAAATAAATATGGCATAATCGAAAACAAAATATTAAGAATTCTTTCAAGAAAAGTATGTCTGTTTATGTAATAAACATTTGTATTCATTAATTACACAAAAATTTAAATTATATAGCGTAACGACGCATGCCATGGCGACGTGTCGCCACGCCAACAATCGGTCTCACAAACCGCTATAGATTTATCACTTCAATTCATTGCGGTAATGCTTAGAAATTATGATGATTGAGCGATCGAAAAAATTGGAAGTTTTATGGTAAAACGTTCTGCATAATTAGGCATTAATTTCCTACCTCGCTAGAGTACAGTTTGCGCAGTCTCTGCGTAGCATTCTCTCCCTTCTTGCTCCTCATTAGCAAGTAGATTCTGTCCAGCTCAGTGCAGGAGTACAGGAGTTTCTCTATCAACACTTTACCTATGAAACCTGTACATTAAAGTGATAAGATAAAGTGAGTTAATTCAGTATATTACCATTATGCTCATGGCCAAAAATGCCGAGGGCATTTGGCATTTTATATTCTTTCATATGAGAAGTTTAAATAAAAATCGAGGCAGTCAAAAGAACTGCTGACAGAAGTGAATACTCAAAACAATGGAATAACTGTATTCGTTTAGTTTTCAAATCGATATTAGTCTGAATTATTTAAATTTCATAATTTGTTAATTGAAATTATTAAAATTCTATTCTATTCTAATTAACAGAAAAATATGATGAGCTCAGTACAAAATATTAATATTGCATGTACAGTGACCGCTATACTACGCGTCGCTAGCTTCACGCAAGCGCAATACGTCACACCATGTCGAAGGTCATCGGTGACGCGAATCCATAACTTTTTCCCCTAACAAAAATCGCTCAATGTGACTAAGAAAATTTTCACTTCAAAAATATCACCACATATTATATTATAAAATAAATTCCTCTGCCACGGCTGTCTGTCTGTCTGTTCGCGATAAACTCAAAAATTACGAAACGGATTTTCATGCGGTTTTCACCAGTAGATAAAGTGATTCTTGAGGAACGTTTGGGTATATATTTTGTCTAGGGATTTTTTTTATTATCAGGGCGGGACAACGTCCTTCGGGCCCGCTAGTATATCTATAAATTATTATGCTTCACGCAAAACCTATTAGAAAGATTTCGATCTTTGTTTTTAGTTTTAGACACATCGCCATTATCTAAAACATATCATGTTTTCATTCAATATAAAGTTATTAATAGTACAGTATTTAAACATGGTTGAAAATGGTAGCAAGCTAAATTGAGCGAAAAAAACTAAATTTTAAATTTCGGACTTCATGTCGATCGCATATATTCAAACCCTTGCAAATGACTAGGATCTTTTAGGGCTTTTTCTTAGCTAACCTAGCTACCACCATCAAGTTGTAATCTGTGGCCAAGCACCAAAATCTTACATCACTGCGACAACATTACACATATCACCTCCACACACGTGCACGCATTAACCCTTACACATGCAAGTGGAAGGGTTTTATTTTTTTCCCTTATTAAACTGAAATAGTTCAGAAAATTATCCGATACGAAATATATATAAGAGTTGTTGAGGTATGTATGCTTGGTACACATATATGTTTCAACAGCTCGTATATGTATGAATAGTTAGCTTAGCTTAGGTTAGCTCAGATAGGTTGCCAACGGACCGGGAAGGCGCTCGAGAGGATCGTTGCCTCCCGGGTCGTCCGGCATCTTGAGGAAGTAGGGCCAAACGTGTCGGACGCGCAGTTCGGCTTCCGGTCAGGGCGTTCCACGTTGGACGCCCTGACCCTCCTTAAACAGGTCTCCACGGAGGCGACCTCTCAGGGCGAAAGAGTATTGGCGGTGTCCTTGGACATCGCCAACGCCTTCAACAGTCTGCCACATGGTGTCATACGGGAGGCGCTCCGCTTTTTCGGAGTGCCCCCGTACCTGCGGCGGCTGTTGGAGGCGTACCTGGACGGGAGAGAGGTCGCCTTCGTGGACGCCAGAGGGCAGATGGTCTGGCGCCATACGGCGTGCGGGGTTCCACAGGGGTCGGTCTTGGGCCCGCTCCTGTGGAACATGGGCTACGACTGGGTGCTCCGCGGCGCGCTCCCTTCTGGAGCGCGCCTCATTTGCTACGCGGACGAAACCCTAGTCGTAGCCCGGGGGGGAGAATTAAGTGAATTGATGCGCCTGACCACGAAAGCCGTCACGCTCGTGGTCGGGCGCATCAGAAGACTGGGCCTCGAGGTGGCCCTCGATAAGACCGAGGCCCTAATGTTCCATGGGCCTCGGCGAGGGCCGCCTCCAGGGGCCCACATCTATGTAGAGGGCGTCCGTGTCAGAGTGGGGGCCCAGATGAAGTATCTGGGCCTCACCCTGGACGGACGCTGGCGGTTCGAGCCCCACTTTAAGGGGCTCGGACCGCGCTTAGTCAAGGCGGCAGCGGCGCTCGGACGACTCCTCCCCAACACGGGGGGGCCGGGTGCCGCCTGCCGCCGCCTCTATATGGGGGTCATCAGGTCCATGGCCGCCTACGGAGCACCGTTGTGGGTCGACGCCCTCAGCGCCACCAACATCCGCGCGCTGCGAGCCGCGCAGCGTACCGTGGCGTTGAGGGCGATACGAGGATACCGCACTGTGTCCTCAGCGGCGGCCATGGTGCTGGCCGGCTCTCTTCCCTGGGAGCTGGAGGCGGAGGTGCTTGCCGCCGTATATCAATATACGGCGGTTAAGAAACGGTCGGGGGAGCCTCCAGCTCCCAGAGAAATAGAGGAAATAAGAAGAGCGATGAGGGAGGAAGTTGTGGAAAGGTGGAGGCGGGACCTGGCGGACGAGCGGTACGGTCGATACACGATCGACGCCGTCCGCCCGGTCCTGCCGGAATGGTACCAGAGGAGATGGGGCTCCCTGACGTTCCGTCTGGTGCAGGTGCTGACCGGGCACGGGTGCTTCGGTTGGTACCTGCACCGCATAGCACGCAGGGAGCCGACCGCCGTATGCCATCAGTGCGGCGCTGACCCGGACACCGCGCAGCATACTCTATCTGAGTGTGCTGCGTGGGAGGAGCAGCGTCGCACGTTGGCTGCGGCGGTGGGACAGGATCTCTCGCTGCCGAGCGTAGTTGCGGCCATGCTCGGTAGCGAGGATGTGTGGAATGTTGTGGCCTCCTTCTGCGAGGAGGTCGTCTCGCAGAAGGAGGCGGCGGAGAGGGTCCGTGAGCGGGACCCTCAAAGTGGCCGTCTCCGCCAACGGAGGACGGGCAGGAGGAGGCGTCAGTTTGACCGCCTCCTCCCTTTGTAACCGGACCAGGGAAGATGGGTCGGGGGGCCCATCTTCCCATTGCACAGGTCCGGTGGACGGAGGAGACGGCCGGTGTGTACACGGCTGTCTCCCAACAGGACGGGGCCCGGCGGTGACGCTTTTACTGCTGGGCCAACCGCTGGGGCGGCACGATGAAGTCTATAGAGATCTCGTGCCGCCCCAACTATAGCGGAAGACGTACACCGTGGGGTTTTGGTCCGTGCGAGTCGGACATAACCCACTCTCTCCCCCGAGAGGGTGGTGTATCCATAAGGGATTTCCCCACGCTAAAAAAAAAAAAAAAAAAAGATAGGTTGCCAACGGAGGACAGGCACGAGAAGGCGTCAGTTCACCGCCTCCTCCCACCGTAACTGGACCTAGGAAAGATGGGTCGGAGGGCCCATCTTCCCATTGCACAGATCCGGCGGACGGAGAAGATGGCCGGTGTGTCACGATAAAGTCTATAGAGACCTCGTGCCGCCCCAACTATAGCAGCAGACGTACACCGTGGGGTTTTAGCCCGTGCGAGTCGGACATAACCCACCCTCTCCCCCTAGAAGGTGGTGTATTCATAAGGGATTTCCTCACGTTAAAAAAAAAGTTCAGATAGGTCGCGAATTGCATGTACCAATCAACAGCCCAAGCCGAGGTGTGCCGTGCACCCTTGAGCTAGTTGCCCAAATAAAATCGGCTGAGTGCCTTAAGCGCTCGCCTTAGTAGTCCGGTGAAGCTGTTAAGACCTTGCTAGGTCAATAGCGTAGCAAGTTCGAAAAAAAAAGTGGCCAAACGTCTATGAATTTGTTCCTACAGCTGCACTTCAGAGAAAGTCCCCAGCCGGAGTTTTTGGCGGGATCTTGGTCTGTCATGTAGTGGATTTTATTTTTTATTAATAATCTTGTGTTACTTGACTCTATATTGTGTAAAATTAGTGGTGTTTTATGTAATATGGTTTGTTGATTGTGCATAAGTGAAGTGAATGGAAAATAATACCACGGACCATGAATTCTGAGATGCCACAAAAATTCCATGGAAAGTTCTAACAAGAGGGCCACCATCTTGTTAGGTTATTGAAATTATATCAAGAAACTTGTAATATCGATACTCACTTGACAATGCCGCAATAGTCTACTAGAAGACTGGTTGCCGAAAATGGAATGGAAGAAGAACTTGTAATACTATTAACTACTCGACAATGGCAGTAATAATCTAAAAGATTGGTTGCCAAAAATAAAGTAAAAAAAAAAAAGTCCCCAACCAGCTCTCTAGATTTAGCATGTTTCCCACAATGATGTTATCATCTTTTTACTTATAATATCATTGGTTTGCCATATTTGACCATAATGTTATTAAATATCAGATGAGATTGTGCTCAAACGATAAAATCCATAAGTTATATAAAAAAAAAGTATATAGTTCTAGGAGATTCTATTTAAAATGTAGCTACTACTAATATTAGAAATCTATACATATAATAAGAACTAGTGGGTCCGGCAGACGTTGTCCCGCCCTGATTATAAAAAATCGTTGACAAATTATATACTAAAACGTTCCCCATGAATCACTTTATCCACTGGTGAAAACCGCATGAAAATCCTTTCAGTAGTTTTTGAGATTATCGCGAACAGACAGACAGACAGACGCGGTATGGGACTTTCTTTTATACTATGTAATGATGTAAATATAACGTGTCTGTACTTTTTCGATTTTCGTGAATAACATTATTGCAGGTGTCTAGGAATAAGTAATAGAATACATTTCAATCATTTTTAGAAATGTCTGTCTGTCTGTCTGTTTCTATGAACACGCATCACTGCTAAAGTACTAGGTACACACTGGGTAAAATCATAAAGCATGTCCTCGAGAGTGATTTAGTCTTTGTTTCATTAAAATCAGACCACTCTATCAAAAGTTATTGTAATTTGAATGACGGCTCGAGGTAAGTACGAGAGAAGAGTAGTAATCTATGGGTATACTAATAATCACAAAGCTTTGTTTGGTTGAAAGCGCTTATCTTAGGACCTACTTGGTCCGAGATGAAAAATTCTTGCAGTCTTGATAGTTTATTTACGAAGAAAGCCTATATCATCACGCTAAGACCAATAGGAGCGGAGCACCAATAAAGAATGTTTCAAAATCGTTTCTTTTTTTCCTTTTGAGAACTTCGCTGCGTGTTAGCGTTAGCCCAAAGTAACTATTCCACGCGGACGAAGTCGCGGGCAGATGCTATTTCTACATAAGAATGTAAAATTATCAGACGAGTACATAGAAATGTAACGATGGAATTATGCTTTGCAATATATATTTACTGAAAACTTGGTCTCCTTATGGGAAGGACCATATCACTGATAAAACGGCTCTGATTACCAGCTTTAAAATAGGAATACAATAGGAAATGGTTTTGTAAGTCGTGGTGGTCGAATGGTTTGACCGACCCGACGTGTATCAGCGAATTTTTCAAATTGCGTGTACGTTTACTGATTAATATTGGCAACACTGTCGGCTGACGGTGAAATAAAATATTGCAAGGAAACTTATAATATTCTTGTAGTACCATCGTATGTTTAAACAATATAAACCTGTGCCTGTTGTAGGTGGTAGAGCCATGCTGAAGTTATTATTGGTTTCAGCATGAATGGGTCGGCTCGCCCGCGGTAGTAACACGTGAAGTAACAGTGCTTGCATTGTTACGTTTCGTTAGGTCAGTGAGAGTGCCGGAGGCCCACCTCCCTGTCACTTCTCCTCTCTCTCTCCCTCCCTTTCGTCGAAAAACAGGCTGGCAACGCACTTTCGACTCCCCTAGTGTTGTTAATGTCTATAGACGGTGGTGATTACTTAACATCAGGTGACCCACCCGTTCGTTTACCTGCTATGATATAAAAAAGAAGTGCTTTGAAGTGTAACGCGACTAGCAATGACCAGCCATTTCCCAGAAGTCACAACATTTCCTCCATTTGTTTGTAAATACTATATTCTAATAATAATAAATTAGTCAATATTTAAGTTCACCTGTCCCTCCAGTTATGAAAACCGTTTTGCCTTTATAATATTCAGGTATACTTGGCACCGAAGTCAGGTCTCTGTCCTCAAGGAAACCCATAGTTCTTCGACAAGTCACCCAGTTCTATATAATATGAAAACTGCATAAGAAATAAAGAATTAATTTATATGGATATGCATTTATATTGAATATAATGAATGCATAATTTAATTATTCCAGATTACTCGTATTACAATTGGTATTTTAATTATTTATTTCATATATTACAATATAAATATGCATATGTATAGTAAGTGTTCCGTACTTTTGTTATCTGTAATAATTTATATGTTAGCACAAGTCTTCTTTGATATTAAATGGTATTAATCGTTTGAAAGGAATGTATCAGTCCACTAGTTTTCGTGAACGCACCTTTAAAACGTTCGCAAGTGCTGCCCTCTATGGCAACTGAGTTACTTTGAATCTAACAACATAAAAAACCGCTCTGAGTGATTTGCGTTAATAAAAACAAAACCGGTACATATATCTAACAAACCGTTAAAAGAAACCAAGTGCCAGTGTAGACTTGTGTCCTGTTATTTCATAATCAGCGATCTAAGCCACGAACCAAGCCGGGGTACCCCGAAGAAGAAAATCTCCCAGTGCGGGTGAGTGGTGGATACATGTCCTGCCATACTCATTTCCTATACAGTAAGGTATATAAATCGATACTAATAACTTAATAAATTCAATATACACACCAAGTTCCAAGTACTGTCTGCCATCAGGCCAACTTTTCACAGAATATATAATGAGGTGGCTTACAAATGTTTCGAAACATCAGAAAACAACGGAATCTGCACCAGTGTTGCCCAAAATCGGTCTCGGTCTTATAATCTTGGTCTTTTTCTTGTATTTTTGCAAGACCAAGACCGCTGAATTGTAGCAAGACGTAGACCAAGACTGAGAATTGCAAGATTTGAGCAAGACAAGACTGAGCTTGCGACTCTTGCGGTCTTGCTCAGTTCGACTGAGATTTGGACATAATCGTCTGACGGTGAAGGAAAACTATTATAATACTAGCTGACCCGTGCAACTTTGTCTGCACCAAGGAGGTTAGGGAACGTACCCAAACCACGTAACCCAAATTTGTCAACTTTTTAACCCCTTCCCTCCCCCCAGTGACCATCCGTGGTATATGAGGAGACCCCTCCCACCCCCACCAGTGAAACGTGGTAATTTATAAATACGATTTTTAATCATTTTTGCAAAAAGAAAGTACAAAAAATAATTATATCTAACTCATATTTGTCTCTATTAATACAGTGATTGCCGCGTGACGCCAAAAGTACATACACACTTATAGTTACCAGTGAAAATAGTATATTTACATTACATACCTAGGCCCTCCCTCCTCCCTATCACCAAGCGTGGTACTTTGATGACCCCCCTCCCCCTTCCTAAACGGGGCACGTAGTTTGGGTACGTTCCCTTACTACCGGTTTCAATTATATTTTTAGAAATCTTAAAAAACCTAATACCGATTATAGTGACACCTGCAGTTCTCAGTTTTGAATCCAAACTATTCAGGAACTCACTATACCCAGTTCGTATGTGAGAAATCTTTTAAAATAAGCCTAGCATCCGTTTGCAGTATCACCAAACGGGTCCAACTTAGTTATTTGTTCTATAAGAATTTGTAAGTATACGTAAAATCTGCTTCCAAACTTAATCTTATCAAATTTATTTTACTTTTGACACATAGCCCATCATCTTGTTGACTGAGATATTAAACTTAGATATATATGATGTCGCGGACTTCTTTGTAAAAGTAATTAATATTTTTGCCATATAATTTATTCTTTTATTTCAAACCGTTCAAGCAGCGCACGTCATTTTATAGAGTTTTGCTAATTTTAATTACATTTATCGTAATCAATTATTGACAATATATATGAAATAGCAAAAAATTAAGTCTAATATACTTTTCTAACAGTGAAACTATTTTCAAAATCGGATCAGTAGTACCAGAGATTACCCCGAACATCCAAACTCACTAACTTCAACTTCAACTTTTTAATATCGGAGTTTAATAGATACGAATTCTACAGGTGTCAAGTCAGTCATGGGAGAGTCACTTTATAGGTAGTATTAAATGTTTATTGTATAATTTAATTCTTCCAGATTAGGCCGCTGAAATACACAAAGACAAACACAACACTTACCGACATGCCTTAAATAAATATATATTTACATAATAATTACTGTTAGTTATTGCGTTACCTTATAGTTTAATTTAGTTAAAACTTATAAAATTTGCCAGAGTTTTGGCAAAAGGAGAAAATACACACCTTTGTGCTTTTGTTAAAATCTGACGAACGTAGTATATTGTTAAGTAAAATATCATACAATACAATACAAAATTAGGACAATTGAAAAAAATGTGTACTAGAATGCCTTCATCCAACCCACATTTACATATTGAGTTGTTCCTGATTCTGAGCTCTGCAAGATGGACTGGAGAGCACACCTCTACAGATAAATCGGCACTCTACAGATAGTAGACGCAGCAAACTTGTAACAGTTACGAAACTTATAAAGCCATGGTAAAATTCTGGATGTTATCTTGAATATATATATAATATATAGGGTGTTAGGAGACCGCTTCCGAAAACGAAGACAGACGATAGTACTAATGATAACTTTGATGATGGAACGGAAAAAAAATCGATCCTGATTAAAAAAAATCATATTAAAAAAAAGCAATGTAACAAAATTAAAAAAAAACAGCTGATACTCGGGTCATCGAACGCTCGGGCGCGTGCACGATCCCGAATTCCGCCAAAACAAACCGCTCCTTTTGCGGGCCGCAGTTGCCGGCACTTTGATCATTTCCACAGATCAATAAAGCGTTAGACATTCTCAAATTTTATTTTATATTAAGCATAGTTATCCCTACTGACTAGTCTTTTTATGGAATTTAGAAGTTACAACTCTAATTCTTTAATACAACTATACAATCAGTTGTACCCTGACCTAAAAAGAAGCTCTTTACTACAAAAATGATATTAGAATATCAAATTAACCTAATTACATACTCACGTACACAATTATAAAAACTATTTAATCTTTATCTTTGATTTTATACAAGAAATTAAAAATAAAATGGTACAGAATAATTTCATAGTTAAAATTAATTACATTTATGATCGACATTTAATTAATCTATCAGAATGAATTTAAAATAATATTCTTATACTTTACGTTACCATTGTTTCCGTTTTTAGTCCGTCCAATACCATCATTTGAAAACAGACATGTCCGTCACATCTATCTAAAATTACTTGTAATTTTTATTGTGAACGCCGCCTCTAACTCTTTTATGGCGCCTGCAAAATTTATACCGACAAAGTTGTAAATTTTGGAGGGCGCGGTATCATGTCAATGTTGTAAATAAGTATTTGCACGATCGCTAGCTGACGTTCGTTGACCCGAGTATCAGCTGTTTTGTTGTTTTTGTTATACACCCCTTTTTTTTTATTAAAGTAATGTATTTTTTATGAAACTATCGTTTCATTTAGCTGTACTAACATGATGGAGCGTAAATAATGCTAATAAAACGTTTTCAAAATATGTTTTTTTTTTAATCAGGGTCGTTTTTTTTTCGTCCCATCATCAAAGGTATCATTAGTACTATCGTCTGTCTTCGTTTTCGGAAGCGGTCTCCTAACACCCTGTATATATACATATATAATATATAATTATCTTTAATTTAAACAAATGGTAAATTATGTAGATTATCTTTGTGTTACAACTCTTCCATTTATGATGATTCATGAGTAATTTAATTAATTTCATTGGACTTTGCTGTTTATGCCTATTGCACTTTCACCTGGAATGCAAAGTAACGTCCATCCTAATATTCAATGATGCATCGCAAAGTAACGCCTTAATCAATCAAACATTTTCTTGTCCTGTCTTGCCATCAAAACCTGTGTAAAGTGAATGTTGAGTACATTATAACATATTAGATGGCACTAGATGGCGCTGCGGTAAATCAACTTTTACACCATTCAAGCAAATGCATTAAGGTAAAGAGTTATGTTTTTGAGGACTTCATAGGTTTTGGGGTGTAAGGAGTGTCGAATAACAGACTTGAGACATCCAAACCAAAGTCACCTGCACGTGGTGCACCTGCTGAATAACGAACGAGGCAATAGCAAAAGTGGAGTAGTAGGGTTTCACAGCCTGACTGGGTCGCAACCATCATGTATATGGCGAAAAAGCCCGTCATAGTGATTCACTTCTGCGGGTTGCGTTTCGGGATCAGCCTGTGCATATCCAGCTTTTCGCATGCCCGCATGACAGCGGCAACCGGCGATGGATAGTGTCTTGTTTAGTTTGTTTGAAACACAGCCAATGTAAGCATGTTTCACAATGCCGGAGTGTATTCAAAAGATGCAAAAATAATATCCGAAAAAGCAATTTAACGCCCGGAGTATCTTACTTTCGCTGAATACATGTTGAATAAGGTATAGTTTAAGCTTTAAACTAACAAATAATATCAAATTTTGAATAAAATTACCGATTTTAAACCTGTGGTACAAATGTTTGGCCAAGGCTCGCCAACCTCGCACAAACACGCACAATAACGGGAAAAAGTACTTTATTCATTGCGTGTTAAGGTTGAATTCACACTAAATGTTGTTTATGTTGTTTTTTCACTTGTGAGGGGAGTAATTTATTGCTTTGCTCGTTTTATCGTAAGTATTAGATAATATTTTGAACATTTGTGACTTTATTACTAGGTGTCATGGTTGTAATTAGGTTGAACTTAAAACTGTTTTTAAACTTTTTTCTCCCTTTCTTAGTAAACAAATAGCTACATAAGTATATATTTACGCGGACAGCAGTTAGCTTCGATTTTGTACGTGACCCTTTATTTAGTTATTGTTGATCGAAGCATTTAGCAATAAATTATTTAATAGAAATCGACCACAGATTTTGGTTAAAGTATTTAACTCAACTTCAGAATCTGTTATTTTCCTTTTGGATGTAAGTGACTTCATTATCGTGTTAATGTTGCGCGAAGCAGCAAAATAACTAACTGCATAATAAAGTACTATAATGTAACAATAGATTTGCATTTTTCACAATACGTAAAACTGAATAATCATTACATTTATGTACTAATAACTTAGTCTGCATGACGAAGCTTTATTGTTTGACTTGATATTGACATAACATTCACCTTTTGTCGTACAATTAATTATAACAAATTCATATAAATAACTCACTAATAATATATTAACAAATTAATGCAGTTTCGCTTAGTAAATATGATATATACATAGTACATATGATAAAAGGCTAACGGGACAAAGACTACATTAAATATTTTAAAGAATATATACTCCGGTGAGGTTCAGACTAGCTATAGAATCAAGGACAGAACGCATTTCCATAGTTTTTAATTTTTTTGTAATCTACTGAACGGATTTTGACGAAATTTGCTATGATCGTAGTTTTTTTTGTGTCATAGAAGGCAAACGAACGGATGGGTTATGTCATATACTGATATTAAGTGATCACCACCGTCCATAGACACTAACAACACCAGGGGAGTCGTAAATGCGTTGCCAGCTTGTATTTGGGGGGAAAGAGGGGGGGAAGCGAAAAGGGGGAGAGGAGATGGGAGGTGGGCCACCGGCGCTCTCACTGACCGAACGAATCGCAACAATGCAAGCACTGTTACTTCACGTCGGTTTTCTGTGTGTCGGGTGGTACTACCCCGAGCGAGCCGGCCCATTCATGTTGAAACCAGTAACAGCTTCAGCGTGGCTCTACCACCTACCAAAAGTTTACACACTGGTAAAACATATATTTGTATATATGTATATCTTACGTATAAGAAAACACAAAAGAGTACTTATTATAGGGTGGTTTAATATGTGTACAGTTTTGATGTCTGGAGCTAACACTTCTCACTGTGCATCCGACAAAAACTTAACGTAGCTATAATGTTTTTCAAACATATACGATGTATAATTAGATGTTGTAGCGCCACGCTGCGTCTCGGAGGACAAAATCGTTCACAAAGAGTGAAACCAATTAAATCGCCGATGTCGAGTTTCAATACGCATTACAGTCCTATGATTTTATTAATCACTGTGTTTATAATTGAAATTTCATGCGGACGTAGCCGCGGCCACAGCTAGTCACATATAAACAAAGTCCCCTGCCGCGTCTGTCTGTTCGCGATAAACTCGAAAACTACTGATCAGATCTTCATACGGTTTTCACCAGTCTTAAAGTGATTTATAAGGAACGTTTTGGTATATAATCCGCCAAGGTTTTATGTAAATTGGTTAAAATAAAACAATAAATGTTGGGAATATCGGAAAATGAGAGGCCGCCTGGGAGTTTTTATCGAGTACGCTGTTCTAACCCCTTTGAGATATAACAAAACAATTCATGGTAGCATATTCCTCTTTTATGGGTCTATAAAGAAATCTATGATGGCATATATGTATCTTTTAAGGAAAGCCCAGGATACTCATTATATCTTCTAAAAAAATGTGACGTACAATGGGATAATTCGAAAGCTATTTAGACGGATACAAGCTATTAATACTTATCAAGTGAAATGCGTTACTTACATTAAAAATTTCATGCAGCTTCTTATAATCTTTTAAAAGTTGCCTTTTCGTTTTTTATTTCTTGTGCTTAGGTAGGTAGATAGTTAGTAATACTTATTATTATAGACCTTTTTTATTTGTTTCGTGTTGTCATTTAGCAGAATTGATTAGTCTAAGTGTTTGAATGAAATTTGTCGAAGCTTATTCATCTTCTTTATATATAAAAATCAATGTTTGTATGTTTGTCCTCAATGCATGCCGAAACTACTGATCAGATTGTGATAACAATTTTGTAGGGTGTTCTGAAGACGCTCGAGATGGTTCCTGCCCCAAAAAATCTATATATGTATATATAAATGGTTTTGTCTATGTATATGTCGGCGCCATATCAGAATTCTCCCCAGGATCCATCATAAAAATGATACCATTAATGAAAACCAAATTAATTATATTTTCTTTTCCAGCACCACTCTACAATGATCGTACAAAGAATGTTTTTCTTAACTTAATTTCTTATTGCCCGTTCGTAACTCACACCAACTCCGCCATATCTTATTTTTCAATAATAACATATTTTCTTTATTCAAACATAATTAATATCAACGGTTTACAAAATAATATAAAATAAATAATAATATTGCAATTATTTTAAATCTTCATTAAAAGCTGAAATATATCTTAATTAGCTTATTCAGAAATAATTATAATAAAAAATACACCGGAAACGTCGCATTTAACACATTTATGGCAAAAATAAAATCATATTTCTATTTTAATATTCTTAAAACAATATTAGATTACAATTAAACATAACCAAAACTTTTATTAAATCTAATTAATTTAATTCGTTACTTATCATAGTAATCTGTTCGTACTTTTCTATATTTTATTTACTTTATAACAAGAAGTTGCTAATAATATTTCCTGCTATCTAAGTTCCGATAGATGGCACTACAGATAATAAAGCTTTGATTTAATTTGTTACTTGCTTACATTGACACCAGATGGCTGTATGGTCGCGCGCCCATACGGCCATACTGACTTAAGCGCGCTCTCGGCGCTTACAAATACAATATGACAAAATCATTAACAGAAATAGCAGATCGTCTTAAATAATATGTAAATAGAATAACACAAAATTATTAAACCATAGTCTTAACTTAAACATTATCAGGAAATCGTTTAAGACAATAAAATCACTTTACACAAATAATAAAAGTAAAATTTACAACCTCGATTAATTAGTAAACATTTCATAATCAAACATGTTTTGACGTTTACAAGGCTACCATACTAAGATATCGCAAACACCAGCAACGGTAATCAATTAATCAAATATCGTAACAGGCAATCACCCATCCTGGGATCTAGCCAACATCGTAACAGGCAATCACCCATCCTGGAATCTAGCCTCTAAGACCGGGATAAGGATGCGCATGGTGGCCAGCCAGCGCGTAAGGAAGGATGTTTTGGATAGGAACAAAAATAATAATAGGAATAATAAAAACACATTTTTTTTTTGTTATTGTATTATTGGATGTCGAAGCTCCAAAAGTAACGTTATCTGCCCATACGGTCGACTGCTCAGGGTGAGAGTCACTTTCAAAATGGTCGCATTGTGCAATCGTGCATAGGGAGCATTATTGTGAAAGGATCGCTCGTCCATCCTATCCTCGCAAGCCACTCGCAATGAATCTATACCATTCGTTAGTACATCGTCATCAACCTGTATTAACTTAATACTAGGCGATGAGCATTTCTTACTAAGTAAAATTTCCATTGGATATTTTTTTAGCAATCAATACACTAGATTTACCTTAGGAGCGACCCTCATTTCCTTACAATCGCAAGAAATAAAAAACAAAACTCAAAATATCCTTTATTCAATTTAAGCCCTGAGAAGGCGCTTATGAACGTCAAAGCTACCACGGTTCGGAAAACAACTCAGTCATCGAAAATAACCAGCAATCTGGTTTATCTCTTCATGTTATATATTTTTACAAAACATAAATTACACTCGTTATTAGTGGATGCATAAAGAGGGGTGTCATTTCCAGACGTCACAATCGTTCACATATTGATCCAAGCTATAATAGACTTGAGATATTAAAACACGCTTGACATGGTTCTTGAACTCGCTATCCGGCAAATCGGTAATGTGTTTTAGGACTTTACTTTGTTATAAAACCTAACACTATTACCTAAAAAACTGTTTTTGGACATAGTTGAGCCTGCGGCATGGAATGAGCAATTTGTTGCTGTTTCTAGTATTTAAATTATGTTGGTCTTTTCCTAGATCCACCATGTCTAAGGTTTTGCGGACACACATTAAATTATAAAGAATATATTAGGAGGGCAGAGTTAAGATACCGACTTTCTGAAACTTGTCTTTAATGATTCGCGAGGCCTCATATTATAAATTGCTCGAACTGCCCGTTTTTGTAATAGGAATATGGTGTCTATCTCAGCTGCTTTCCTCCACAAGAAAATGTGATCAGTCTTATTACAGTTATAGCTTTAATAACACTATCCCTTTTATAAACACTGTATTCGGCAACACATGATTTTTTTTACTATCATAATGATCATTATTTGACTTTACGGACAATTCTAGTTTGCGTTATCGATAAGTTTTCAAAATGGAAATTAATTTAGGTAACGATTCAGGCGTATAACGCAATAGGTCTGAGCGAATATATTCTGGATATAACCTGTCACCACAGCATCAACCACCTCCGCTTTCGAAGCCTCAGGTCTAACTCGCTTGAACAACGATCTCACTTCTGATTTTAGCTATCAGAAGCGGATTTATAAACAAAGAAAAAAACAAGTCTCAACACAAAAACTTACATCAACCATTAAATAACTCAAGTAATAAATCATAAAACTCCAGGAAATAGAAATAACAATGTAAATTGGAAAGAACTCACGCAATACAACGGCAATCCCGACAAACTTCTGGAGCAACGCTCGGCACGAGAATGATCCCGCACCCATTTCTCTACGCCCTTCTCATTCTTAGGTCAGCTCCTCCGATATGTTGGGACATATCAAGTCGTGTCCATCAAAAACAATCAAATACAACGTTAGCAGATAAAGAAATAAAACACTGGTATAGTTACCACGAACTATTGTTCGTACCGTAGATGTTACTTGCTCAACTGTCCGAGCGAGAATGTTCTCCAAGCCTTTGTGGCGTATTCGGCGCAACTCGATGCGTGATCAGAAGCGAAGGCTCTCCACTTCTGAACGTCATCTGTGTACCGGAACTCCCTGTTCTGTTCTCCGGTTGACGTGGTGGCCCAGAATTAGGCCTGTGATCCCACCGCTGCTGTCGGCGCCATATCAGAATTCTCCCCAGGATCCATCATAAAAATGATACCATTAATGAAAACCAAATTAATTATATTTTCTTTTCCAGCACCACTCTACAATGATCGTACAAAGAATGTTTTTCTTAACTTAATTTCTTATTGCCCGTTCGTAACTCACACCAACTCCGCCATATCTTATTTTTCAATAATAACATATTTTCTTTATTCAAACATAATTAATATCAACGGTTTACAAAATAATATAAAATAAATAATAATATTGCAATTATTTTAAATCTTCATTAAAAGCTGAAATATATCTTAATTAGCTTATTCAGAAATAATTATAATAAAAAATACACCGGAAACGTCGCATTTAACACATTTATGGCAAAAATAAAATCATATTTCTATTTTAATATTCTTAAAACAATATTAGATTACAATTAAACATAACCAAAACTTTTATTAAATCTAATTAATTTAATTCGTTACTTATCATAGTAATCTGTTCGTACTTTTCTATATTTTATTTACTTTATAACAAGAAGTTGCTAATAATATTTCCTGCTATCTAAGTTCCGATAGATGGCACTACAGATAATAAAGCTTTGATTTAATTTGTTACTTGCTTACATTGACACCAGATGGCTGTATGGTCGCGCGCCCATATATACGTATCGATATTTACTGTACCGTGTGCTGTGACGTTAGTTACAATTAAAGTTTCAAGAAAGCAACACGTCTCTTTCAATTAGTAAACCCGAATCACGCAAATAAGCACCTAAACGTTCTAAACAGGTTTTTTAATCAATAAAATTATTTGCCTTCAAGAAAGAAAGGGCTTTTTCTTTTATTGGAACTTTTTACAGTGAAGTTGATGTTGTTTTGACATGTTTGACATACGAGTATTTCAATGAAACATCAGTTATCACAATTAATCAATTCCAGTTGTATCAATGTCATTGTTTAGGAATTTATGTAGTTCTGGCATGGATACGAGGTCATAGTGGGATCCAGGAGACGTTGATCTTATTGCTAAAGAAGCTATCCAGAATGGATATTTTGATTACTATAAAACCTATATTCAGCATTTATCCTCCCCAAACAAGACTGTTTTGTTTCTGGTATGGAACTCAAAGTGGAATGTATCCAACTCAATTACAGGTAAATCATATGCTTCCATTCAGAACAACATTCCGGGTAAGCCATGGCTTTACTGCGTCTACTATCTGTAAACTGAGGATCTATCTATAGACGTGTGCTCTTCAGTCCATCTTGCAAAGCTCGGAATCAGGGACAATTCAATGTGAATGTGGGTTGGATGAAGACACTCTAGAACACATTTTTTTGAATTGCCCCGATTTAGTATTCTATTGTATGATATTATTTTACCTAACAGTATACTACGTCCATCTGATTGTAACAAAGGCACAAATGTGTGTATTTTCTCCGGAATGATTTCAAATAAAGCAATAAAATCCATAGCAAAATTAATTACTGTTACCTTTACAAAAAAATACGATACACCATATATATCTGAGCTTAATGTCTCAGCCAAAAAAAAATGGTTTTATGTAAAAAAAGAAAATAAATGTTACAAATACTAAAGTTATTAGAACAGGTTTCGTGTATATTTTACAAATTCTTATTAAAACAAATATCTTAATCGTAATGGAAAATTCATGGTGATAAAGTTTATTTTTTACGGCATGTTAATTGATGGAGTTCGTTAGAAAATATTGCGAAATAAAAACTATAAGCCGGTAAAATTAATGCGTTGTTGCAAGGATAGTATATGGGGTTGAGGAAGTGAGGGCCACAGGAGCAACCCAGAAGATATCGGGAAGACATTTCTTGCTAATATATATCGACAGAAGAAAGCAGAATTGACGTAACTTGAAAAACCCAACTTATTACAAAACTTTAATATTTTTTATGTGTAGTGCTACAACTAAGCAAAAAACCAAGGTCATATCGATGAAAAATTGAATCGTAGGAAAGCGAGACCCAGACCATTCGAAGCGGTATTTTTTTAATCAAGAATATGGTAAAAAGTGATTTAGCCCAAAATGCAAGTTACGACATTTCAACTTTCTCCCGTCGATATGGGATAGTTTGGATTTACAACTGGACTCGGTAGGTGTCGCTATAGTCGGGTTCTAGGTTTTTAAGATTTTTCGTGTCTGGAAATTAAAACCGGTAATAACTAATTTGGCGCAGACGAAGCTGCGCGGGTTAGCTAGTAGTTTAAAAGTCGACAGCGAGTCAACCAAGCTTCCGACTAGGCGCTTCGTGAAGCAAGTTTTTTTTTTTATTTCATTATATTACTAGCTGACATTAGTTAGCAGTAGGCATTATCAAGTTCTATACCTTTTCTCTAGAACTCAATCATATATCTCTCATCGTTACGGCAGCATTCGTAATAAACGTTTTTGTTCGACCGTTTATTCTCAGACTTTGCAAATCCGACTACCACAAAAAAATCTTTTCATTATTCGGGTTAATATATAGCCTATGACACTCACAAATAACGGGGCTTTCTGTTGGTGAATAAAGAATTTTCAAAATCGGTTTAGTAGTTCCTGAGATTATATTAGTGAAGATGTTAATATTAGTATAGATGATTTTAGCACCCCCTGAAACTGCCGCTCGGGGTGGGTGCCCCGGTTTGCCTCCCTTAGATACGGGGCTGCCTTTCTTGTAGAAAAAAATGTATTGTTGCCTATCAGTAGGTCAAACCTAACCGGGCCTTTTGTGGTGTAAGGGGTGTCGAATACCATCATAAGACTTGAGACACCCAAGCCAACCTCACCTGCGCGTGGTGCACCCTGCTGAATAACGAACGAGGCAATCGCGAAAGCGGGGTGGTAGGGTAGGGAAAGAGCCCGTCATAGTGATTCGCTTCTGCGGGTTGCGTTTCGGGATCAGCCTGTGGATATTCAGCTTTTCGCAGGCCGGCATGACAGCGGCGACCGGCGACGGATGGTGTGTCTTTCGGTGGTCGCCATTGTTTTTGGATTGTTCTGTGCTTACCATCAGGCATAGAGCAGTTATTGTGACGTGTTACAATAAAAAAAAATGGTTATTATCATTATGATAATTGAAGAGAGTGAATGTTTCAATAAAAGTAGAATACACATATGTAAGAAGTGTATTAATACAGTGAAACTTGGGACCTGGATAAACGAGAAATCTCTATTATTGAGAGTTGCAATGAGGTCCCGGTACTTTTTCATTGAATTACCTCTATTAATGGGACTTTTCGAACCTGGTTAAATGAGATCTGATTTCTAGGATTTATTCGATGTTTACCTTTATAATTGGCACTCTGTAACTCAATTCCCTCTATAAATGAGACAAATTAATCGGGTTGGGACAGGTTTTGACACTTTTGTTTACAAACATTAAAATGTCTTTCACACACGCTTTGTTTCTCATTACTATCTCAGGTTTTGACCTCAAAACAGGGGAGTAAAAGTGTACAAAATGCCCAAACGTAAATATAAAACGTTATCAGTATCTGAAAAATTAAAACTTTTATCAGATTATGATTGTGGAAAGTCGCGTGATGAACTGTGTAGGGAGCATAGCATAAATGGAATAGCCGTTCATTTTGACCTCTATGATCGGGAGCCTGTGTAAATGAGACAACTATAATTTTAAACCTGCCTAATTGGAAAACTGGATTAATGGGAACCCTCAATAAATGGTACAACATTCTTGGTCCCTTGAGATCCCAATTAACCAGGTTCCACTGTATTATTTTTTTCTTTTTTTTTTTGTTGTAGCTCGGCAAAGTGACTGTACTGTGCCTGATGGTAAGCACAGTACAATCCAAAAACAATGGCGACCACCGAAAGACATACTATCCATCGCCGGTCGCCGCTGTCATGCCGGCCTGAAAGCGACCCAGTCAGGGACAGTCCCCCCCCCCCCCCCGGTTGCTGGAAATACACCGGCTGATCCCGGAACGCGACACGCCCAAACGCACCCCGCAATTAGTAGGACGGGGGATATTAGCAGGGAGGATATTATATACGGAACCGGAGACTTTGGGGCAATTGATAAGTATGTATCCCATTGATCCCTCCTCAAACCCACACCCACAGAGAATTTGTAATAAAAACTAGGTCAACACATCGAGTGTTGCACTGCAAAAAAAACTTCAAGAATAAAATCATTTGTCATATCATTTAATATTATTCATAACGGTTATATTTAATCAACAAAGAGACTTAATAAAAATAGACATAGATTTTCATAGTTCATTTTAATACCTAAATAATAATAATATATAATTTACAAATTGCAAATATAACCCAAGAACATTCTTCGGTATTCACCGAAAAATAATTACCATAGATTCGAAATCTTTTTTTGTTACTGGTAACACTAACGGTTAACTCAACTATTTGGCTTAAGAGAAATTGGAGCTTCCATCGATGGAGGCAAATATATATATATATATATATATATATAAAAATACATGTCGTTCAGTCTTCAGTATTCAGCCGTTCAAACTGGGCTCTTCCTTTGTGATCCGCTTTGGTATGAAAGAGACGGTCATCAAGTCATCCTCCTCTTGGAGTAGGCAGCCATCGTTAGATTTGGACCGATTGAAAAATCTGTCAAAATTAAAACGGCGTTAAAAACGGCAAAATTCGGCAATAAAATCCCCCCAAAACATTCATCTATACATATAAATAAAATCAAAATGTCTGTATGCAATACCAAAATAACAGCTATTTAATTAATTGAATATAAAAGTAAGACATTAGAACAGTAAGCCAATTTTTAAAATTTTTGTCTGTCTGTTTGTTCCGGCCAATCTCCGAAACGGTTCAACCGATTGTGACGTGACTTTTCCCAGCCGATAGCTGATGTCATAAGGAGTAACATAGACTACTTCGATTTCAGAAAAAAGTAAGGGTTCCACGTAAATGTAACAAACAAAACATCGTGTACAATACAGCGTGAGCGTTATCAGCGCGTTTACAACGAATAAAATGTTTTTTACTATATTCTATGTGGAGGAGGTAGCGGGTAACAGCTAGTTAAATAATAAAATCAATATTCCTTTTACCCAAATTCAATTAATAGTACCGTTATTTATGTGAATATAGGAGGGGGAGGGAAATGGGAAGGGCAGAGGGAAGGGGAAGGGACCGACAGAAATAGGAGCGGCAAGGCAAAGGGAAGGGGCAAGGGGAAAGGGGAGAGACAAAGGGAAGGTTTAGGGAGGAGGGGGGATTGAATGTCGAGGCACAGCTAGTATATTTATAGTGTACAAAACTATGATATTAAATCCAAAGTAATCTTTTTTTTTTATTTGTCCAAGTTACCATTTCCTGACTAAAGAGTAAAATGATTATATAAAATTACACAGACCAAGCCGCAGACAGCAGCTAGTATTATTTTAAATTGAATGATGATTAAAACTACTGAATGGCTTTGAAATATTATTGAAATAAATTATAGATAATATAAAACTCAATATAGATAACAACGTAATTGGTATCGATTCCGATATGTATCGATATAAAACAATAGTATTTATTTAAATGTATTATATTATACTGGACTATGCAAGCGACTTAGTTTCCGAGAAAATGGATTTGTCGTCTCATGAGAATAGTATGCTTTAGTTATGAGATATTTTATGCTTATAATAATAATTTTATATGTTGACATTTATTGATTTTTTTATTATTTGTATGGATTTTAAACCCTTATTTATATACCAGGTGACAATTTAAAGAGTAACAACATTCAATCGTGCGGTAGTTCATGGTCACATTTAACACACAAAATAATAATATCAAAACAAATACTAATAAACAACAAAGAGAACCTTAGTTAAAGTTTGTTCTAAAACTTTTAAAAGTATGGGTACTGAGTCAGAAAAAAATCACAACACCTAGATTCAATGCACAAACTGTGAAGGGACACGTTTCAAGGTTAATCATTACATAACTGCTTTCTGTCGGAATGTGGCACGGTGGAATAAAGCTCGTTTTTTAAGTAAATCATCTGATTTTGAGCGAATATCAGTTTTGTGTTTTTCGAGAAAATTCGGTCGAATATTAAGCACCTATTTCTTTAATTGTTCTAGAACCAGAAACGAGTATTCGGTAACCTCTGTGAATATTGCTACTCTTTAAACATTCAGGCGGTATAATACTACTTATAATTTCTTAGGAAAACCGCAGTGATTATTATGTACTCAGTTCGTTTCAGAGATTAGCCTTTGACAAACAAAATAATACACTTTATTTTTATATACGTATAAACTTTAGTATTTCATATTATTTATGCGATGATCTTTAAGCCAAAAAACAAATTAGATATCCAAACATGTATAGCGATAGACGATTACGGGATGTTCAAATGATCAGAACAATCGATATACCAAAACGATTATATCGAATCAACTAAATCGATTTTAATTGTTAAAATCGAAATAATTAACTTTATCGACTCGTAATCGTCCATCGTTAAGGTGGCGGTCATGCATAAAAGAAAAATCCCAAAATCAAACCACTAAAAACTCGAAGAAAGACGAATACAAACAAACAAACAAACAGAATAATAAAAGGCCGATATTACACACCGAGTTTACTACACCTTTATAATGCCCGTCATCCAGGAGTCCCGCTCCTTGCTATGCACGAAAGAGAGAGAGAATATAACAGTCAAAGAGAGAGAGAAAGAGATAAAACAGTACGAAAGTGTAAAGAAAAGCAAAGGTAATGGTCTATCTATCTATAACTATTAGATTCGATAATTCTTTAAAACCGTACTGAAGTGAGACAACGTGAAGAAACTTAAACTTTAGAGTTTAGTTACAGTTTATTAAATTTAGGTCCTAATAAGGCATTTATTTTTCATTTTATTAAGGCATGTTATTTATTTCTCACTTTCACTTCACCCGACGGTCATTGATACTGTGCTATAACATAAACGCTTAGAGGATCGAGTACCATTTTTGTATGTTTTTATCTAAAAACATAGGTTATAACATACTAAATTTTTGTTAATTGATTTAGAACGTGAATCGAGTACTGGGTATCCTGTAAAAATATTGCTAACGAGTAACCAGTCACCCGGTATATAACTGTTGAGACGTACTTGGCCTGGTTGAGTATGTTGGCGAGTCCTCCATAAATATTGCTACTGTCTAAACATTCAGCCTGTATAAAGGCTTATTAATGACGCCTCTTTCTGTGCATCCATCAAAAACGAATGTAACTGCATATGTCTAAAAATATATTGTGTTATGGATAATGAAAAGATAAACCAGATCGAGTTTGTTACCCGTTCCTCTTGATGAATGGGTTGTTTGCCAGAACCGGTGGTAGTTTCGACGTTCATAACTGCCTTCTCAGGGCCTAAATTGAATAAATATTTGATTTGGACCAAAATGAGGGTAGTTAAACAAAACATACTTAGCCAATGGAGAGGCGCCTCTATCGTTGGGGTCTACCCTCTCGTCGAGACCCCTGTGTACGGACACGGAGTCCAGTTCTTCGATATGAACCGATTGAAGGTATTCAGGAGTTCTCAGCTGTTCAGCCGTTGGTTTCTTGAAACTGTCATGGGAAAATATTAATACACGGTATGAAACGCGACATTTCTGACGCGAAAGGGACGGAAGATAGATATATGGCCAATGTCAGAAAGAGAAAGAACGTATAGTGTAGTTCTTTCTCTTATTAATTTAGTACTTCTTATATTATACTAGCAATATACCAAAAATATCACATAGCATAGAATCAAATGACGCAAGATTCTCTCATTAATTCTATCTTTGTGTTTGTTATCATTTTTTTTTATATTTATCTCTGTCTTTGTCTGTTTCTAATGTGTATATAATGTACACTATCTGCTAGAGAAAGTCTCGTGAAAATCGGTCCAACCGTTTTGGAAATAGCATTACGGACGAAGCCGCGGTTAACAGCTAGTCTAATTTAGAGTAGCCTAAGTAACCCACTGTAATTTCAGCTATCTGCTAGTGAAATTCCCGTCAAAATCGGTCCAGCCATTTCGGAGATTACCCGGAACAAACAGACTAGACACACAGACCGACAATTTTTTTTAAAATTGCATTTTTGTTATCAGTAGCGTGTATACTTTCATACCCAACCAGTAAAAAAGAATTATATTGATATTACATACAGACACTTCGTTTTTATTATATGTATGTATATGTTTATATTTCTATAAGTGAACACTTGTAATTAGCCTTTAACTAAGTGACTGTTTTGTTATTAACCTACATGGTATTTTGATAAAACAAATGGCACGATAACGCACACACACGTAAAGCAATATCGTAACGCCGCACTGTCTTACGATAAAATGTGGAAGTGAGATGGCATATTCTCAATATCGATGGTGAAAAAGAAATAGTTTAGATCTTCCCTTCTTTTTTTTTTTATCTTAGTCTTTGGCCTTTGTGGAAAATTCCGCAATTCTGCCAGTGTCATGTACATAAAGCTTAATTTCTACAATAATGGATCAACAAAAGATCTGAAGTTGATTTAGACCACCACCATATGACTAACATAGAACATAGGGACAATACACAATTGGGTTAGTAAGTACCTAAACATATAAGTTAGTAAATAAATATGTATATTTTATCATATAAGTATGTATAGTACAAGTAAGTATAATGTAACAAATAATTAGAGCTTAATTTTATTTATATAGATATATTTACACAGAACAGTAATAAAAGGAGTAAAGGAGAGGGAGAGTAGGAATTGCATACAGGTGGGACGGAATATCTCCTGGGGGAGTAAATTATACAGCGAAACGCGCCGATTTGGACAATTAAAAAAAATATGGTCTAGATTTCCTTCATCTAGCCCACATTCACATAGCGAGTGATCCCGGACTCTAATTTTTGCAAGATGGACAGGTGTGCAGGCATGATTTAAACGCATACAGCATATGACCGATATCGTACGCTTGTCTACGTTCCGAAACAATGAAAACCAGGGTTTAGTAGGGATGGTAGGTTGTAAATTGCCATAGAATTTGGCTTTAAGCTTGTGTGATGTCTGCCACTCATTATTCCACGCTTTAAACAACTGGTGTTTCATGCTTACACAGAGATCCCCAGGAATGATTTGAAAATGTTCTAGGGAACCTATGTTGGCAGCTTGCTTTGCACAGGAATCTGCGGTTTCATTGCCTGGAATGCCCGAGTGACCCGGAATCCAAGCCAAGACGACTTTTAAGTTTTACTGTTGACACATATAAAGAGCTTCTTTGATTTTTAATATAATTGGGGATCTGTATTTAGATTTGAAGGGATTAGCCAGTACGGCTTGTAAGCAGCTTTTTGAATCAGTTAAAATAATGGACTTTTTGATATCATGGGATAATACAAATTTTATAGACTCTAAAATTGCAATGGATTCACCAGTAAACACTGTTAAAACGGGAGGGCATTTAAAACTTAGTATAATTTTAAAAAAGGGAATCCACACGGCGGATCCCATGTGGTTGTTTTGGGTCAGTTTGGATGCGTCGGAGTAGATTGCTAGCCAGTTCGGAAATTGTGAAGCAAGCTTGTCTTTTAGAATTTTATCGGCATTAACTATGTCATTCTGAATGCCCAGATCTAGGATTATATTGGGCTGATGACACAACGCTTCATAAGGGAGAGAGAAAATAAGTTTACATGGAAATTGCAGAATGGGAATAGTTAAACGGGAAATTTTGATATAACTGCGGAGAATACAAGGCAAATCGAATAAAGAGCTGTAACCCTCGTTTTCAACTATACAAGCCAAATGTCTTAGCTTCTGTAGGAGAGGATGTCGGGAATTTTGATAGAGTTTGAAAAGGAACTTGTCCGAGAGGAATTGCCTGCGTAAATAGAGAGGGGGATCCACGCATTCCACTTGCAGAGCATTGATGGGCGAGGATTTCATGGCCCCTAGAATAATGCGAAGGCATTTTGATTGGATTTTCGAGAGTTTCTCCGAGGCCCCTTTATTACTGGGATCTAAAAGAAATCCTCCATAGTCTAGATGGCTGCGAATGATAGCATTATAAAGCATTTTTTGGGAAAAAGGGTGCGCTCCCCACCAAGCTCCAGATAACGACCGCAGGATATTAATGTTCTTCTCGCATTTACCAGACACATCATCCGCATGCAAAGACCCAGACATTTTAGCATCCAGCCAAACGCCTAGAAATTTAATGTTAGTTGTCTGAGGAATAACTTCTTCACCCACTTTGATTTTAACTAATGGGATATTTCTCCGCTTGGAGAATACAACCACTGCACACTTTGGAACTGACAAAGATAGACCATGATCTAGTAACCATGGTGAAAGATAGTGAAGGGCAGTGTTTAATCTGGAACAAGCATTGCTTGGGTCCGATACTGTAGTGTATAGAACCAGGTCGTCGGCGTATTGTAAAATGGAACAGTAAGGGTTCACAACTTGGTCTATATCATGTGTATAAAGACTGTACAGCAGCGGACTGAGTACAGAGCCTTGGGGAAGACCTTTCCACACAGTACGAGGAGAAGAAAAGAACCCTTGATATTTGATAATGACCTTTCTCTCCATCAAGATGTTGCATATAAAGAAAGCTAGCTTATCCGGACTCCTCAGCTGAATTAGCTTATTCCTGAGGACAGGAAGCATAACGTTATCATATGCAGATGCGATGTCCAGGAAAACTCCAACCAAATACTCTTTTTTCCTAAATGCAACATGCACATCAGTTGTAAAGATCCCAAGACTATCAAGGGTGCTGCTGTCTCGTCTAAACGCGAATTGAGACTTGGATATTAAATTGTTGTTCTCAGCAAACCATTCCAGACGGTACTTAATCATGCGCTCCACTATCTTAACTAGGGCAGATGAAAGGGCGATAGGCCTTCGACTGTTAGGGTCAGCTGGGTTTTGACCATGTTTGAGGATAGGGATAATGACATGGGTTTTCCAGGGATCAGGGATTTGTTGGGAGTTGTATATACTATTAATTAAGCGAAGGAAGTACTGTTTATTTTTATTAGACGATTTTGATATAAAAGAATATGGAATTCCATCTAGACCAGGAGAAGAATCGGAGAGCCCATCTAGAGCCATTTCCAGTTCAATAAGAGAGAAGGAGTCATCCATCATCGTTGAACTGGTACATTGAACTGGGTTTACTGGGAGCATATCTGGAGATGGAACAGTGTCAGGGGATAATTTATTGATAAAGTCGTCCATCCACAAGCATTGGTCGTTATGGGAGACGTTATCATTATAAGAAGCACCACGGAACCGTTCGATTTTTCGCCACACTAAAGTAGAAGGAGTTTTAGGTGATAAAGATTCGCAGAATGTGTGCCACCCAAGTCTCTTTTTTAAACGTAATAATCTCTTTACTTTTGCAGAAACTTGTCGAAAACTAAGAAAATTTTCAGGGGTCATCGCATAGTTGAATCTCCGCTCTGCCTCTTTTCTTTCCTCAATAGCCACTGAACATTCAGAATCCCACCAAGGAGTAGGTATTTTGATTTTTGGTTGTGTAGACAAAGGAATATGATTATTTGCACTACTAGTAAGCGCTTCAATGTATTTAGAATAGGTAGGAAGTATATCATCGGGGCGGGGATCAGGAAGAGAGTCTATTATAATGGCAAGGTGATTAGAGTATGAACTCCAGTCAGCGCGGGATAATTCATATTTTAAGAGGGGAGAATAGCAAAAATTCGGATATACTCTACTGGGGATGGAAAGGATAATAGGGAAGTGATCACTACCGTAAGTGAAGTTCAAAGTAGACCATGCTATGAGGGACGAGATGGAATTAGAGCAGACCGACAGATCTACGGCACTATTGGGATTCTGGTTAGGCAAATCTCTACGAGTTGGAGAGCCATCATTTAAGACACAGAGGTTAGTCTCATCAAAAGAGTCTATAAGACACCATGCAAAAGAATCATTGTGACTCCCTCCCTAGGATCGGTGGTGGGCGTTAAAGTCCCCCATTAGAAGAATGGGTGATGGTACAGACGATAAAACATGAAGAATGTCTGGAATTAAGGAGCCATTCGGGTGAGGGATGTACACTGATATAAATGATATGCCGAGGACTCTGACAGCCACAATATTGATACCAGGGGAGTGAGGAGGGATAGGGATTAGGGAAAAAGGGAGTGAGCGCTTTATAAAAAGAGCACAGCCAGCATACCCGTCAGTTCTGTCATCCCGGAAGCAAGAGTAACCTGAGACCGCAAAACGAGAGCCAGGCACGAACCATGTCTCCGAAATGGACACAACGGCAGGGTTGAATTTATCAATCAGGTGTACTAGTTCACGTTTCTTGGGGCGTAGACTCTGGCTATTCCATTGAAGGATTACGAGTGAATCCATATTGATGAACTAAAGAGGTTAAGGAGGCAAGTGAAGAGGCAACGTTGGACGGTAAGGAAGGATTGTTCTGGGTAAATAGGTCAATGAGAATCTGAAGAAGGAGCTTGACAAGAGTGTCAGTTTGTTCTGAAGTATGAGAGAGAGAAGAAGGATTTTGCAATGCACAACCATTAGGTAATGTAGGAGGCATAGTAGCTACGATTGCCTGATGACCACTTTTATCATACGACTTACCTAGTGGAGGCCTAGGGCGTCGATTAGTAAAGATGGATTTAACATAGGAATGGGAAGTTTGGGTGGGACCAGAGTTATAACTGTTAGCGGGAGTAGGATGGGTTTGAGGAGGAGTGGTGGAAGATGATAGGATGACGTCAGAAAAGGATCTAGGGACTAGAGGAAACTGTTGGGAAGCTTCCTCGTAAGAGATTCCATTTAGAGCCATGGATTTCTTAATGTTGACTTGTCTATCATGTTCAGGGCAGCGCTGACTTGTAGCCAAATGCTGACCCGAACAATACAAACATGTAGATTTTTCAACTGGAACCTCACATGAAATGCCCTCATGGGGTTGAGCACACTTGTAGCAACGAGACAAGGAAAAAAACACAAACACTTACCACCACCCCAAAACTTCAAAAGTAAAGAATAATCAATACGGACGTGACATCTGTCATTTCTTTGCGTAATATATTTGAAAAATATTAATTAATTCGTGGTAATAGTAATATGAATGATACGTGAATAAATAAACTGTACGTAGTTTTGCATGTATAGTTTGTGAAATATCTCATAACATAGCCGTTTGCCATAGTTTCGAGGCATTCTATGAAACGATCAGTACACGACATGCTTCCACTAACGCTAACACGATACTGAGATCACGTTTGCTAGTTAGCCAAGTTTTAACAAGCCGCTGTCGAAGCGCCTATGACGTATCGACAGCTTTTTACTTATATCATTATTTGTAACAGACACACGCACGTGAAGTGCTTGCATTGTTGCGTTTCGTTCGGTCGGTGAGAGCGCCGGATAACCCACCTCCCCTCTACCCCCTCCCACTCCCCCTCCCCCAGACACTCGCCGGCGACGCACTTGCGACTCCCCTGGTGTTGCCAGTGTCTATGGACGGTGGTGGTCACTTACCACCAGGTAAGTGGACCACCTGTTCGTTACACTCCTATGATATAAAAAAACAATAGATCAAAGGAGAGTCTAATAATGAATGCGGTCTTACGTTTTGAGCAATAAACTGGAACAGACGACGGACACGGAACTCATTGCCATCGCCGCAGACGCCATCCAGGGCTACAAAACAAACACCAAAACAATTCTAATAAACCCGTCATAGTGACTGTATTTTTTTTTCGAAGTGAAATCTGCTTTCGGCGCGTACTGCGGTATTTTTTTCACAGGAGATAAATTTATGATTTCGCGTCATGGCATGCTACGTAAGCGATATATTCCATATATCTTTTAAAAAAAATTGAGCCGTCACAGGACGCCTGGCAGATGTGAAACACATGTGTAACGTAGTAAACAACACTGTATACAGTATAAGTATGCGAGCTCAGTGCGGCAAGAGAGATCTCGCACAGTCGCTTGCACATGGCATCGCGTCGCCACGCCTCTCACACTAGCCACGCCAACAATTACCCTCGCCTATAGATATGTCACATCAAAAACATAATAAAATTTATAGGAAATATATAAAAAAAATTGAAAAGACCGTGACATACCTGAAGTTGAAGTCCTAACGGGGCGAAGGCTCCACTGGCGAGGGGTATTCCGAGTAGATTGTATACAGAAGCGAACAAAAAGTTCAGCCTGACGCGACGGACCGTTGTCCTCGACAACTCTAGACACGCGACCACGTCTAATAGATCATTCTGGAACATTTAACAAGAAACCTTCGAGTCACAATCACGAATAGCATAGTAGCATACGATATTTTTCACAGGGGATCAATTTATAATTTCGCGTCATGACATGCTAGTAACCATGACCGGTCGTATTGCGCTTGCGTGACTTGCGACAGACTAGTGACGCGTGTTATAGGGATTCGCATACGTCTAATAGAGTGTAAACTCTTTATAACGTCATTCGTTATGACGTAGAAATTAGTTCAATTAGGATGGTTTACCACAAAACCATTGATTTGTTCTCTTCCCTCCTTATAACGAAATCTCTTTCTTACGAAAAAATCTCAGCCCCTTGAAATTCGTTATAAGGAGTTTGCAATGTAATTAAATAATTCTTAAATAAGGATAGATAAATAAGATAAATCACGCGACAAAAAATCACTGTTATTCAATATCGCTAAAAAATTTACTTGTTAATTATACAAATTAATAACATTATAATTACAGCTATATTATTATTATACAACAGATATATTAATTTAAATAAATCTAATGTAATAAAATTCGGTATAAACCAAATTATTCTCGAGAGTTATTTTACAGTTATAACTGCTATTTCACAGGTGATAAATAACATGCTGCTACAATCACTTTAGACTTTTTATTTTGTATTTATTAAACCAACATTTTAAAAATAGACTGGAAACAATAAAATTAGAATCGAGGCAGTCGAGACTTTCGTTTTATAATTTACTAGCGGCCCGCTCCGGCTTCGCACGGGTATAAAATATATAGCCTATGTCATTCACTGAAAAAATGATTAAAATCGATCCAGTAGTTTTGATTTATTCATTACTGCCCGTGGCCCGCCTGCGTTTCTTGCAATGTAAGCGGAAAAAATGTAATTATTTACAACATCACATTAGAAAACTCAAAAATAACAGTATTTCTCCACTATTTAATGGATGTTATTATAGATATAAACCTTCCTCTTCAATCACTCTATCTATTAAAAAAAACCGCATCAGAATCCGTTGCGTAGTTTTAAAGATTTAAGCATACATAGGGATATAGGGACAGAGAAAGCGACTTTGTTTTATACTATGTAGAGATTCTGCGAATTATAATTTATTCGCATTTTCTTTACATCCTATGAAAACTAACAGCCACATAAGTATATAATTATGGAATTTATGGCAGGATCTTTAAAATATTTAAAAAAATATTAAATTGAATAATAATAAAAATCACAAAATAGAATTCATTATGTATATATGGGCGCGCGACCGCGCTGCCATCTGGTTTCAATGTAAGTAACAAATTAAATCAAAGCTTCATTATCTGTAGTGCCATCTATCAGCTAATTCGGAACTTAAATAACACAGGAAATATTATTAGCAACTCTTTGTTATAAAGTAAATAAAATATAGAACAGTTATCATAAATCCATCATGTCATATTTGAAATACGAGAGTTATTAAATTATTGTTTTAAAATGTACAGTGATCGACGATAATAAATGTATATATTACTAGTGTTATATCACCAATACATACCTTTTTAAATTCTCTTACGACGTATTTAATTTGAACTTAATCGCCATCTCTTATAACGCCAAAGAAGTTTTACTTCAATCGTGTGTGACGGTTACACGCACTCATTTTTTTTAATGTCATAACAGGCAAACGAACAGGTGGGTCATCTCATGTTAAGTGATCACCACCGTCCATAGACACTGACAACACCAGGGGAGTCGCAAGTGCGTTCCCAGTCTGTGTTTGGGGGAAGGGGAGGGAGGGGGAAGAGAAGAGATGTGGGCCACCGGTGTTCTCACTGACCGTACTAAACGCAACACTGCGTGCACTATTACTTCACGTCGGTTTTCTATGAGAGGGTAGTACTACCCCGGACGAACCGACCCATTCATGCTGAAACCAGTAATAGATTCAACGTGGATATACCACCTATAAGAATGCCCATGAAGTAAAAGTAGGAGTTTTTGGCGGGATCTTGGTCTGTCATGTAGTGGATTTTTTATTTTTTTCATAATCTTGTGTTACTTGACTCTATATTGTGTAAAATTGGTGGTGTTTTATCTGATATAGTTTGTTTATTGTGCATAAGTGAAGTGAATGGAAAATAATACCACGGACCATTAATTCTGAGATGCCACAAAAATTCCATGGAAGGTTCTAACAAGATGGCCACCATCTTGTTAGTAGTTCATTGAAATTATATCAAGAAACTTGTAATATCGATACTCACTTGACAATGGCAGTAATAGTCTACTAGAAGACTGGTTGCCGATAATGGAAATAGAAGAAGAACCTCTAATACTATTAACTACTCGACAATGGCAGTAATAATCTAAAAAATTGGTTGCCAAAAATAAAGTAAATCAAAAAAAAAAGTGTGTGTGTACTTATGTACACGCGTTAGAAGTTATACTTCTTTGGCGTAACAAGATAACAATCTGTTCAAAAATTTTATCTTTCGCCTTATTCTACGTTTGTAGAAAAAAACGACAAAAAAAAAAGAAACGACGAGCGTACCAACATGCGCGACTAATATCGAGGTTCAATTTCTATTTTGTTGGTAGCTTTTTTTTCGAGACTTAATGAGCGGTTAAGCAGACAGCTTCATACTGTTAATTTTGTGTCACAAAAATTAAAATTTCACTCTCATCATTTTTTCATAACGCGCCTAAAGAAGTATAACTTCAAAAAGAATGCCCATGCTCATACGTTCCTTCGGAAAGAGGCCTATGACCCTGCAGTGGGTCTTTTACAATGATATTTGCAGGTCTGCAGGGTCTCAGGAAATGTGACAGCATGACTAAAGGGAGGGGGAAAAGGGGTATAAAAAGGTAAAGTTTTATGATTACCCGCATGAGTACGAGGTCGGCCGCTTCAACGGCCACGTCGGTCCCGCTCGCTATAGCGATACCCACGTCGGCTTGCGCCAGCGCCGGTGAGTCGTTCACACCGTCGCCCACCTACACATAACATAAAAATATACATGTTTGACACACCCACTTGAAATTATATACGACAAGCGGACCCGGCGGACGTTAATCCGGCCTGATAATTAAAAAAAAAAACGAGGCAGTCATAAGAATTACCGACAGAAGTGAAACTAATTACAATGTGAATTATTCAAATTTCATAATTCGTAAATTGAAATATAATATATACCAGGTGAATGTTTAGACAGTAGCAATATTTATGGAGGATACTCTGCACTCGATTCTCGTTCTAAATCAATAAAAAAATACGTGCTTAATATTTGACCTAATTATCTAGAAAAATACAAATATTATACTGAATCGTCTAACAGAAAAAAGGAGGAAGGCAACCAACTAACAAAGGATAATTTTTACGAATTTTGAACAAATAAAAGGGTTGATTGTAAGTTTTATTACTGAAAGTTATTAACTGCGGATCGCCGCCCGCAGGTTTTATCACTGTTCATTCAACCTAGGTTTATTTAAGTTATTATCCATACTTTTAAAATTCTTAGAACAAACTTTACCTAATGCTCTCTTTGTTGTCTATGAGTATTTGATTTGATATTATTATTTTATATATTAAATGTGATCATGAAGTGTCATATCCTAGAATACTGCGAGCGTCTAACCTTTCACCTGATATAAATAATAATACAGTCTGAATATATCCCTAAGTTCGAGTTTGCGTATAACACAGTCAAGATTTTAATACAGAACAAGGCTACAATCTAAAAAAAAAGAAATCTAAAAATGGCATACATATATATATATATTCTTAAATTGTCTCGACGTTATAAACATGTTCTGCTAAATTAAACTCACCATAGCCACTTTCTGTCCTTGTTCTTGCAGTTTCTGTATTTTTGCCACCTTATGCGACGGCAGCACCTCCGCGAACACTTTGTTTATTCCGACCTGCAAAGTGACAGACAAACAAACTCTCATTCCAATCTTTACTAACATTATACGATAGGTCACCATTCAAAAAATACCGCTTTTATATAATAAATAATAGAAATATGTAAATACGTGTAGTAAATCTTATTGTTTTGTGCGTAAAGGTGCTGGTTCAGGGGGGGTTTGCGGAAATTTCGGATTGCGGACTCACCGGTGTTGATGATGCGGGTTTCGATGCACTTCACTCGCGGCGATATATAATATGCACTATATTGGATTAGCGTCTATACGATTTTTACACCAAACTTCACAATATTAGTGATCGGTGATTAGCAATTCTTGCGTATGATTATGCGAGATATTGTTTTCGTTGCGTCCGCGGTAAGGATCGTGGCGTAAGTGAAAGTGAAAGGAAGGAAGGACGGTGGGCGGAAGGGATGCTTGTGCGTTCGGAAACCTAAATATGTAATGCGCGCCAACACTTATAAATATATAAAAATCCAGTGTCATAATGTTTGTCCACGACGAACTTCAAAACTACTCAACCGATCATCATGAAATGTTGGCAAATTATGTATAATTTAGTTCAACTTGACAGATAGGATAATCTATACTTCGATTAATGACCTATACTTTTTTTAATTACAAATTAAATGATTGTCAATATTGATTATTGTTACTAATTATGAGTTTCATCAGTTTCGAACAGATGGCGCTTTAAATTAATTTGTTGACAGATAACGCTAGGACCGACTGTTATGGTTATCTCATAGATCGCACCACGGTTTTCCAATTTCGTTTTTTTTTTTTAAATTTTTTTTCAACTCCAGTTTATTTTGCGGCGTACGTGTTTTATTTAATTCAACATGTAATAACTGACCCACAGCAACGCGTGGCCGGGTCAACTAGAAAACTTCTATTTAATTATTTTTTTGTTGTAGCTCGGCAAAGTGACTGTACTGTGCCTGATGATAAGCACAGTACAATCCAAAAACAATGGCGACCACCGAAAGACATACTATCCATCGCCGGTCGCCGCTGTCATGCCGGCCTGAAAGCGACCCAGTCAGGGACAGCCCCCCCTCTTGCTGTGCTGTTGTTGCTGGAATTTGTGGCGAGCAATCTTCTAGTAGATTATTACTGCCATTATCGAGTAGGTAATGTTATTACAAGTTTCTTGCGATCATTTCAAAGAACTAACAAGATGGAGGCCGTCTTGTTAGAACTTTCCTAAGAGTTTTTGTGGCAAGTAAGAATCCATACTCCGTGGTATTATTTCCGATCCACTTCACTTGTGCACAATAACCGAACTATATTACGTAAGATACCACCAATATTACAAAATGTAGAGTCAAATAACACAAGATTATGAATAAAATATAAAGTCCACTACATGACATTCCGAGATCCCGCAAAGAACAATTAGTAAACTTATTAACATACTTATTGGAACGATCCAGTCGTTTTGCAGACAGTGTACGGGGTTGAAGACGACCGGAACTGACTATACACGATTCAGTGCTGACTATACACGATTCAGTGTTGACTATACACGATTCAGTGCTGACTATACACGATTCAGTGCTGACTATACACGATTCAGTGTTGACTATACACGATTCAGTGCTGACTATACACGGTTCCTTGCGTCACGCGTCCGAGCGACGTGATGATTTTATTTCGTTCACTGTTCAACACGCCTAAACAAGTTTTAACTATAAACATACCTGTCTCGCGATAGCCACAGCTGTCTTCCTGTTATCACCGGTGAGAAGACAAACCTGGAGGCCCATCTTCTTGAGGCAGTAGACCGCGAGATGAGCTTCTGGTTTCACCTCATCGGCGACTCCGAGTGTGCAGACCAGTTGATCTGGAGACATTTTTTTGGGAAAAAATTTCCTTGTGGTTACGCGTCAGCGACATGCTAGTGAAGCGTGACCGACATGCTCGTGACGTACTGCGCTCATCGTATCACATCGTATGTTTGATTAATTAATAACACCGTATATAATTATTATTCTGAGTGCAAACAGATATGAAAACCAGAGGGCTGAAGCTAGTTTTATATAAAAATGCTTGTCTGTATTGATGAAATATTTTCTAATATATATATATATAATATAATATAATCTCACCATTAATGGCTGCCAATACAGCTGTTCTGCCGAGTTCCTCGTCCTGCTGCATGGCTTCCTGCACACGACGAGGTACGTTAACCCCGTTCCTCGCCATCCATTCTCTGTTACCTATCAGTACTATTTGTTCCACTTCCTGTACAAAAAAAAAAAATCATCAAAATAAGAATTCAGCTAAATGTTCCAATAATTGATCGAGTTTAACGATAAATCGATTCCCAATGAAACCGAGTTTATGGATAACTCGATTTTTCATTAAACAGGCTTTATCGATAATTTTATTTTTGAACGGTAGAGTTTATCGATGAATCGATTTTAATGGAACAGAGTTTATCGATAAACCGTTTTTGATGGAACAGAGTTTATCGATTTTGATGGAACAGAGTTTATCGATAAATCGATTTTGATGGAATAGAGTTTATCGATAAGTCGCTTTTAGGTGAAACGGGATTTATTCATACATCGATTTTCGTTGAAACTAAGTTATAACGTATAACTCAATATAATATATGAGTCGATAACGATAGATCGGTTTTCTATGAAACAGAGTTAATCGAAAAATCAGTTTTCGATGAAACGTTCCATTATTTTTCTTTAAAATCTACACTAATATAATAATATCGAACACACTATTACATATAGTAAAATACACTGTTATTTGTCATCTGTGCGTCGATGACCTGTCGAACAATTCAACCACACAATTTTTTTACTGGAAGTAATAAATAGTAACGCAGCACACGTTATAGAAGTTCCGAAAAGTCATCACTTGTTCCGGCTTAGCTGACGAATTTGACCTAGCAAGTTCTTAACAGCTTCACCGGAATACTAAGGCGAGCGCTTAAGGCACTCAGACAATAGCTGACGAATATCGTGATGGCTTTACTTGATTTGTATATTTCATTAACATAACAGACTAGCATTAGCCCGCGACTTCTTCCGCGTGGAATAGTTACTGTGGGCTAACGTTAACACGTAGCGGAAGCTCTCGAGAGGAAAAAATACCCCGATTTTAAAACGTTCTTCATTATCGCGTGATGATATATAACCTATAACCTTCCTCGATAAATAAATTAAATAAGCTATATAACACTGAAAGAATTTATCAAAGCTGACCTGTAGTTCCTGAGTTTATTTCCCTTATATAAACAAACAGACAGAACACAAAATAGATTGAATTATATCACCTCGCCCTGTGCTAGTGGGTCTGTCCGTATGAAGGTGTGGAGCCTGGCAGCGGCCTGTGCAGAGCTGAGGGCCGCGTCTCCATCCCCTGCCACCACCTCGACCGGCACGCCGTGAAGGTGGAACGTACTCCCAGCTCTGGGCACAACACTCACCGTTATAGGGGTCATTTATTTATATACCAACTGACCCAGCGAACTTCTTACCAACGTAGAATCAATATATATATAGCGGTCCCTGCCGACGTTCTTCTGCTTTGATAATAAAAAAAAAACTAAAATTCAACCGCAGCGACAGCTACCGGATCCAATTGTGAATCTAAACCATTCTCGGATCCACTGGAACGCGCAAAAAAATTTCATCAAAATCGGTCCAGCCGTTTCGGAGGTGTTCAGTCACATACACACGTACAGAAGAAATTTATATATATATATTATATCATAGGAGGCAAACGAACATGTGGTTCACCTGACGTTAAGTGATCACCACCGTCCATAGACACGTGCAATACCAGAGGAGTCGCAAGTGCGTTGCCAGCCTTTGTTTGGGGGAGAGGAGAGAGAGGAATGCTGGAGACGGAGGGGAGGGGAGGTGGCTATCCGGCGTTCTCACTGACGGAACGAAACGCAACAATGCAAGTACTATTACTTCACGTGGGTGTTTCTGTGTGTCGGGCGGTAGTACCCCGGGAGAGCCGACCCATTCATGCTGAAACCAGTAATAGCTTCAGCGTGGCTCTACCACCTACCAGACCTACCATTGCTTTCTGGCGAAAAAAATACTATTAAAGCCAAGGCTTGGCTTGACAAACATTCGGTCTTTGCACCAGGAAAACCAACCGTTGAGAAGTGGTCTGCTAAGTTTAAACGAGAGAGAGGCCCAAGAGAAGCTGTTACCGACAAAAACCTTGAAGTAGATTGAGATAGCCGTGGCCCTGAAGATATCAAAGAAGTATTTTCCCATAGTAACAACAAAGAAAGCGTACCTTCCATCCAGACAATAAGTATTGTTTCGTTAGGTCAAATTAATATAAAAAAAGCGCGACCACTGTGAGGGTCTCTCGAACCTTCCTTATGCGTGCGCTAGTATTGTGGAATGGATTACCCAGCACGGTTTTTCCTGAGAGCTATGATATGGGGCTCTTCAAGAAGCGACTGAAACCCGCTCTTCAAGGTCAGCAACACAACAGTGATGTTCTTGGTATCATTTGTCCATAAGCGATGGTAGCTATTTACCATTAGGTGGGCCGTCAGCCTGTTTGCTGCCTTTGGCATAAAAAAAGAAAGCGAAGTCGCGAGCAAAAGCTAGTGCAGTATACATCGTGACTGTTTAAAGAGTGACAACCTTCAATCGTAAGATAGTTCATGGTCAAATTTAATATATAAAATAATAATATCAAACACTAATAAACAACAAAGAGAGCCTTAGTTAAAGCTTGTTCTAAGACTCTCAAAAGAATGGGTACAAATACAAATTTAAATAAACCTAGGTTGAATAACCGGTGACAAAAGCTGCGAGCGGCGTCCCGGAGTTTATAACCCTCGATAATAAAACGGACAAAACCCTGTTGTTTGTTCAAACTTCGGAAAATTAACCTTTGTTAGTTGGTTAGCTTCACTTTCACTTCACCCGACGGTCATTGACACTGGTGCTTTAACATAAACGGGTAGAGAGATTGAGTATAATTTTTGTATTTTCTAGATAATTAGATCAAATATTAAGTACCTATTTTTAAAATTGATTTAGAACGAGTATCAATTACTGGGTTTCCTGTAAAAATATTGCTACCGAGTAACCAGTCACCCGGTATATAACTGTTGAGACGTACTTGGCCTGGTTGAGTATGTTGGCGAGTCCCGGTATATGCAAGGAAGTGCTGTGGAGCGAACGGAGCCGCGCGCGGAGCCCACACCCCGGCGCGGCAACAAACCCGCTACACTGCAGCGGACTCGGGCCGCCCAGCACCGCGCTGCACCACTGCACTATCGCTGCACATTCACAAAAACAATTATAATAAATACGTCAAAATAAAACGAACATACACCATGGATTGGAACGTTTTTGCTAATGGGTTCGAATGTTTTGCTAATGGATTATGGATTGGAACAATTTTACTAATGGATTCAGATGTTTTTGCAAATGGATTATAAAATTCTTGCTAAGCGATTGGAACGTTTTTGCTAGTGGATCGGCATGTTTGTTTTAATAATGCTTTTAGAAAGAAAGAAAGAAATACTTTATTGTTGGAACAACCATACAATTACATTAAATTACACAAACTAATTAGACAGAAAAAAACCATTTGAAAATGAGAAATATATGTCCAACAATTGGCTAACCCATTCAACAAATATGTGCAATACAGTAGTACTGCAGCGCTGATTTTCGATGGGAGCCCATATCGCGAGAGTTCAGTCGGTCATACAACCAGCCATACAATTTACTAGACATTATCAAATTTATTTTGCGTTATCAATTTATTAAGCTAAGGTAGTAAGTAAAAACTCATTTTTACATATTCAACCGTGAACCAGAGTGAAAAACAACGAAACTAATTTATAAAATACTAGCGGACCGGGCGGACGTTGTCCTGCCTTGAAAACAAAAAAATCCTAAAAGTCGACCGCAGCGCCACCTACCGGGTCCAATTGTGAATCTAAACCATTCTCGGATCCACTCGAACACGCACACAAAATTTCATCAAAATCGGTCCAGTCGTTTAGGAGGAGTTCAGTCACATACACACGCACACAAGAAATATATATATTAAGATAGCACTAACAGATGATTAGATAAAATACACTCAGGGCGTATATTAATATTGATGTGGATTGGAAGATTTTTGCTAATAGATAAGTACATTTTTGCTAATGGATAAGTACGTTTTTGCTAATGGATAAGTACGTTTTTGCTAATGGATAAGTACGTTTTTGCTAAAAGTCCTGAAACGTTTTTGCTAAAGTCATCCAATTCATTTGGTCTTAATACTTTATAAAAACACTCAGGTAAGGTGTTTACCGGAAGCGACAGGATGTTCAGAGTTGAGTTCAGCAGTGAGCAGGCAGGCTACGATATCTGGCAGATTCGAAGGTTCGCCTGTCAGAAGACAGACCTTCGCAACAGTCGTACTGCCTCGGGTTATCGTACCCGTCTTGTCGAATATCACAGTTTTGACCTGCAAATAAATACACATATTTAATTTTTTCCCGTGTACTGTTCACCGCTTCTTTGAAATTATTAGCAACAACTCATGGCTAATTGTTTGGGCGTTTTTATCCTTCGATATGTGAGTTTTGTGTTCGACATGTTGTGTGACGATATAGTTATTTTATTGCTATTTTTAAATTGTAATTCACAATGTCTTACGCCGGAGCGTCCACGGCCAAATGGATGACCTTACTAATTGTGTCGTCAGTCACGTCGGTATAGTAGACACAGGTGTTGCTGTGTCTGAATATTGTTACTATAGCACGTGAAACGCTATCGTCGATTTGCATCCTTCCGGCCTTTGTTTACAAGATCACCACCGATTTCAACTGTAAAGCGGAAGAGAGATACATGCGTCACGACGCGAACGCTTAAGCTGATCGCACTTCTCTATAGTTTGTTCCGCGCGACCTCGCTTGCACCGAGCGCTCAGGCGGAACGTAACAATGAGTCATGCGCGTGCATTACGTGCAGCCGGACGGAATCGATTTATAAAGCGTCATCACATCAAAAACAAAATAAAAAAATAGAATGTACCTTGTGTGCATTCTCGAGGGGTTCAGCCCCCTTGATGAGCAGACCGAGATTGGCGCCGACACCGGTCGCGACCATCACCGCGGTGGGAGTCGCCAGCCCGAGCGCGCACGGACACGCGATCGCGAGCACCGACAGCGCGAAGTGGAACGCGCTCTGCACGACCAGCTCCCAGTCACCGTAACCAGCGTTTAGATATATCTCCTGTACACATACACCATTCCCCTTTATATATTCCCAGTCACAGTAACCCGCGTTTAAATACACCTGCACACATACACCATTCCCCTTTATATACTCCCAGTCAGGGTAACCCGCGTTTAGATACATCTGCACACATACACCATTCCCCTTTATATACTCCCAATCAGGGTAACCCGCGTTTAGATACATCTGCACACATACACCATTCCCCTTTATATACTCCCAATCAGGGTAACCCGCGTTTAGATACATCTCCTGTACACATACACCATCCCCCTTTATATACTTCCACTCACAGTAACCTATGTTTAGATACATTTCCTGTCCACATACACCATTCCCCTTTATATACTCCCACTCACAGTAACCCACGTTTAGATACATCTCCTGTACACATACACCATCCCCCTTTATATACTTCCACTCACAGTAACCTATGTTTAGATACATTTCCTGTCCACATACACCATTCCCCTTTATATACTCCCACTCACAGTAACCCACGTTTAGATACATCTGCACACATACACCATTCCCCTTTATATACTCCCGCTCACAGTAACCCACGTTTAGATACATCTCCTGTCCACATACACCATTCCCCTTTATATACTCCCACTCACAGTAACCCGCGTTTAGATACATCTCCTGCACACATACACCATTTCCCTTTATATACTCCCAGTCAGGGTAACCCGCGTTTAGATACATCTGCACACATACACCATTCCCCTTTATATACTCCCACTCACAGTAACCCACGTTTAGATACATCTCCTGCCCACATACACCATTCCCCTTTATATACTCCCACTCACAGTAACCCGCGTTTAGATACATCTGCACACATACACCATTCCCCTTTATATACTCCCACTCACAGTAACCCACGTTTAGATACATCTCCTGCCCACATACACCATTCCCCTTTATATACTCCCACTCACAGTAACCCGCGTTTAGATACATCTGCACACATACACCATTCCCCTTTATATACTCCCACTCACAGTAACCCGCGTTTAGATACATCTGCACACATACACCATTCCCCTTTATATACTCCCACTCACAGTAACCCGCGTTTAGATACATCTCCTGCCCACATACACCATTCCCCTTTATATACTCCCACTCACAGTAACCCGCGTTTAGATACATCTGCACACATACACCATTCCCCTTTATATACTCCCACTCACAGTAACCCACGTTTAGATACATCTGCACACATACACCATTCCCCTTTATATACTCCCACTCACAGTAACCCGCGTTTAGATACATCTCCTGCACACATACACCATTCCCCTTTATATACTCCCAGTCACAGTAACCCGCGTTTAGATACATCTCCTGCACACATACACCATTTCCCTTTATATACTCCCAGTCAGGGTAACCCGCGTTTAGATACATCTGCACACATACACCATTCCCCTTTATATACTCCCACTCACAGTAACCCACGTTTAGATACATCTCCTGCCCACATACACCATTCCCCTTTATATACTCCCACTCACAGTAACCCGCGTTTAGATACATCTGCACACATACACCATTCCCCTTTATATACTCCCACTCACAGTAACCCACGTTTAGATACATCTCCTGCCCACATACACCATTCCCCTTTATATACTCCCACTCACAGTAACCCGCGTTTAGATACATCTCCTGCACACATACACCATTCCCCTTTATATACTCCCAGTCACAGTAACCCGCGTTTAGATACATCTGCACACATACACCATTCCCCTTTATATACTCCCAGTCAGGGTAACCCGCGTTTAGATACATCTGCACACATACACCATTCCCCTTTATATACTCCCACTCACAGTAACCCACGTTTAGATACATCTCCTGCCCACATACACCATTCCCCTTTATATACTCCCAGTCACAGTAACCCGCGTTTAGATACATCTCCTGCACACATACACCATTTCCCTTTATATACTCCCAGTCAGGGTAACCCGCGTTTAGATACATCTGCACACATACACCATTCCCCTTTATATACTCCCACTCACAGTAACCCACGTTTAGATACATCTCCTGCCCACATACACCATTCCCCTTTATAAACTCCCACTCACAGTAACCCGCGTTTAGATACATCTGCACACATACACCATTCCCCTTTATATACTCCCACTCACAGTAACCCACGTTTAGATACATCTCCTGCCCACATACACCATTCCCCTTTATATACTCCCACTCACAGTAACCCGCGTTTAGATACATCTGCACACATACACCATTCCCCTTTATATACTCCCACTCACAGTAACCCACGTTTAGATACATCTCCTGCCCACATACACCATTCCCCTTTATAAACTCCCACTCACAGTAACCCGCGTTTAGATACATCTGCACACATACACCATTCCCCTTTATATACTCCCACTCACAGTAACCCACGTTTAGATACATCTCCTGCCCACATACACCATTCCCCTTTATATACTCCCACTCACAGTAACCCGCGTTTAGATACATCTGCACACATACACCATTCCCCTTTATATACTCCCACTCACAGTAACCCACGTTTAGATACATCTCCTGCCCACATACACCATTCCCCTTTATATACTCCCACTCACAGTAACCCGCGTTTAGATACATCTGCACACATACACCATTCCCCTTTATATACTCCCACTCACAGTAACCCACGTTTAGATACATCTCCTGCCCACATACACCATTCCCCTTTATATACTCCCACTCACAGTAACCCGCGTTTAGATACATCTGCACACATACACCATTCCCCTTTATATACTCCCACTCACAGTAACCCGCGTTTAGATACATCTGCACACATACACCATTCCCCTTTATATACTCCCACTCACAGTAACCCGCGTTTAGATACATCTCCTGCCCACATACACCATTCCCCTTTATATACTCCCACTCACAGTAACCCGCGTTTAGATACATCTGCACACATACACCATTCCCCTTTATATACTCCCACTCACAGTAACCCACGTTTAGATACATCTGCACACATACACCATTCCCCTTTATATACTCCCACTCACAGTAACCCGCGTTTAGATACATCTCCTGCACACATACACCATTCCCCTTTATATACTCCCAGTCACAGTAACCCGCGTTTAGATACATCTCCTGCACACATACACCATTTCCCTTTATATACTCCCAGTCAGGGTAACCCGCGTTTAGATACATCTGCACACATACACCATTCCCCTTTATATACTCCCACTCACAGTAACCCACGTTTAGATACATCTCCTGCCCACATACACCATTCCCCTTTATATACTCCCACTCACAGTAACCCGCGTTTAGATACATCTGCACACATACACCATTCCCCTTTATATACTCCCACTCACAGTAACCCACGTTTAGATACATCTCCTGCCCACATACACCATTCCCCTTTATATACTCCCACTCACAGTAACCCGCGTTTAGATACATCTCCTGCACACATACACCATTCCCCTTTATATACTCCCAGTCACAGTAACCCGCGTTTAGATACATCTGCACACATACACCATTCCCCTTTATATACTCCCAGTCAGGGTAACCCGCGTTTAGATACATCTGCACACATACACCATTCCCCTTTATATACTCCCACTCACAGTAACCCACGTTTAGATACATCTCCTGCCCACATACACCATTCCCCTTTATATACTCCCAGTCACAGTAACCCGCGTTTAGATACATCTCCTGCACACATACACCATTTCCCTTTATATACTCCCAGTCAGGGTAACCCGCGTTTAGATACATCTGCACACATACACCATTCCCCTTTATATACTCCCACTCACAGTAACCCACGTTTAGATACATCTCCTGCCCACATACACCATTCCCCTTTATAAACTCCCACTCACAGTAACCCGCGTTTAGATACATCTGCACACATACACCATTCCCCTTTATATACTCCCACTCACAGTAACCCACGTTTAGATACATCTCCTGCCCACATACACCATTCCCCTTTATATACTCCCACTCACAGTAACCCGCGTTTAGATACATCTGCACACATACACCATTCCCCTTTATATACTCCCACTCACAGTAACCCGCGTTTAGATACATCTCCTGCACACATACACCATTTCCCTTTATATACTCCCAGTCAGGGTAACCCGCGTTTAGATACATCTGCACACATACACCATTCCCCTTTATATACTCCCACTCACAGTAACCCACGTTTAGATACATCTCCTGCCCACATACACCATTCCCCTTTATATACTCCCACTCACAGTAACCCGCGTTTAGATACATCTCCTGCACACATACACCATTCCCCTTTATATACTCCCAGTCACAGTAACCCGCGTTTAGATACATCTGCACACATACACCATTCCCCTTTATATACTCCCAGTCAGGGTAACCCGCGTTTAGATACATCTGCACACATACACCATTCCCCTTTATATACTCCCAATCAGGGTAACCCGCGTTTAGATACATCTGCACACATACACCATTCCCCTTTATATACTCCCAATCAGGGTAACCCGCGTTTAGATACATCTCCTGTACACATACACCATCCCCCTTTATATACTTCCACTCACAGTAACCTATGTTTAGATACATTTCCTGTCCACATACACCATTCCCCTTTATATACTCCCACTCACAGTAACCCACGTTTAGATACATCTCCTGTACACATACACCATCCCCCTTTATATACTTCCACTCACAGTAACCTATGTTTAGATACATTTCCTGTCCACATACACCATTCCCCTTTATATACTCCCACTCACAGTAACCCACGTTTAGATACATCTGCACACATACACCATTCCCCTTTATATACTCCCGCTCACAGTAACCCACGTTTAGATACATCTCCTGTCCACATACACCATTCCCCTTTATATACTCCCACTCACAGTAACCCGCGTTTAGATACATCTCCTGCACACATACACCATTTCCCTTTATATACTCCCAGTCAGGGTAACCCGCGTTTAGATACATCTGCACACATACACCATTCCCCTTTATATACTCCCACTCACAGTAACCCACGTTTAGATACATCTCCTGCCCACATACACCATTCCCCTTTATATACTCCCACTCACAGTAACCCGCGTTTAGATACATCTGCACACATACACCATTCCCCTTTATATACTCCCACTCACAGTAACCCACGTTTAGATACATCTCCTGCCCACATACACCATTCCCCTTTATATACTCCCACTCACAGTAACCCGCGTTTAGATACATCTGCACACATACACCATTCCCCTTTATATACTCCCACTCACAGTAACCCGCGTTTAGATACATCTGCACACATACACCATTCCCCTTTATATACTCCCACTCACAGTAACCCGCGTTTAGATACATCTCCTGCCCACATACACCATTCCCCTTTATATACTCCCACTCACAGTAACCCGCGTTTAGATACATCTGCACACATACACCATTCCCCTTTATATACTCCCACTCACAGTAACCCACGTTTAGATACATCTGCACACATACACCATTCCCCTTTATATACTCCCACTCACAGTAACCCGCGTTTAGATACATCTCCTGCACACATACACCATTCCCCTTTATATACTCCCAGTCACAGTAACCCGCGTTTAGATACATCTCCTGCACACATACACCATTTCCCTTTATATACTCCCAGTCAGGGTAACCCGCGTTTAGATACATCTGCACACATACACCATTCCCCTTTATATACTCCCACTCACAGTAACCCACGTTTAGATACATCTCCTGCCCACATACACCATTCCCCTTTATATACTCCCACTCACAGTAACCCGCGTTTAGATACATCTGCACACATACACCATTCCCCTTTATATACTCCCACTCACAGTAACCCACGTTTAGATACATCTCCTGCCCACATACACCATTCCCCTTTATATACTCCCACTCACAGTAACCCGCGTTTAGATACATCTCCTGCACACATACACCATTCCCCTTTATATACTCCCAGTCACAGTAACCCGCGTTTAGATACATCTGCACACATACACCATTCCCCTTTATATACTCCCAGTCAGGGTAACCCGCGTTTAGATACATCTGCACACATACACCATTCCCCTTTATATACTCCCACTCACAGTAACCCACGTTTAGATACATCTCCTGCCCACATACACCATTCCCCTTTATATACTCCCAGTCACAGTAACCCGCGTTTAGATACATCTCCTGCACACATACACCATTTCCCTTTATATACTCCCAGTCAGGGTAACCCGCGTTTAGATACATCTGCACACATACACCATTCCCCTTTATATACTCCCACTCACAGTAACCCACGTTTAGATACATCTCCTGCCCACATACACCATTCCCCTTTATAAACTCCCACTCACAGTAACCCGCGTTTAGATACATCTGCACACATACACCATTCCCCTTTATATACTCCCACTCACAGTAACCCACGTTTAGATACATCTCCTGCCCACATACACCATTCCCCTTTATATACTCCCACTCACAGTAACCCGCGTTTAGATACATCTGCACACATACACCATTCCCCTTTATATACTCCCACTCACAGTAACCCACGTTTAGATACATCTCCTGCCCACATACACCATTCCCCTTTATAAACTCCCACTCACAGTAACCCGCGTTTAGATACATCTGCACACATACACCATTCCCCTTTATATACTCCCACTCACAGTAACCCACGTTTAGATACATCTCCTGCCCACATACACCATTCCCCTTTATATACTCCCACTCACAGTAACCCGCGTTTAGATACATCTGCACACATACACCATTCCCCTTTATATACTCCCACTCACAGTAACCCACGTTTAGATACATCTCCTGCCCACATACACCATTCCCCTTTATATACTCCCACTCACAGTAACCCGCGTTTAGATACATCTGCACACATACACCATTCCCCTTTATATACTCCCACTCACAGTAACCCACGTTTAGATACATCTCCTGCCCACATACACCATTCCCCTTTATATACTCCCACTCACAGTAACCCGCGTTTAGATACATCTGCACACATACACCATTCCCCTTTATATACTCCCACTCACAGTAACCCGCGTTTAGATACATCTGCACACATACACCATTCCCCTTTATATACTCCCACTCACAGTAACCCGCGTTTAGATACATCTCCTGCCCACATACACCATTCCCCTTTATATACTCCCACTCACAGTAACCCGCGTTTAGATACATCTGCACACATACACCATTCCCCTTTATATACTCCCACTCACAGTAACCCACGTTTAGATACATCTGCACACATACACCATTCCCCTTTATATACTCCCACTCACAGTAACCCGCGTTTAGATACATCTCCTGCACACATACACCATTCCCCTTTATATACTCCCAGTCACAGTAACCCGCGTTTAGATACATCTCCTGCACACATACACCATTTCCCTTTATATACTCCCAGTCAGGGTAACCCGCGTTTAGATACATCTGCACACATACACCATTCCCCTTTATATACTCCCACTCACAGTAACCCACGTTTAGATACATCTCCTGCCCACATACACCATTCCCCTTTATATACTCCCACTCACAGTAACCCGCGTTTAGATACATCTGCACACATACACCATTCCCCTTTATATACTCCCACTCACAGTAACCCACGTTTAGATACATCTCCTGCCCACATACACCATTCCCCTTTATATACTCCCACTCACAGTAACCCGCGTTTAGATACATCTCCTGCACACATACACCATTCCCCTTTATATACTCCCAGTCACAGTAACCCGCGTTTAGATACATCTGCACACATACACCATTCCCCTTTATATACTCCCAGTCAGGGTAACCCGCGTTTAGATACATCTGCACACATACACCATTCCCCTTTATATACTCCCACTCACAGTAACCCACGTTTAGATACATCTCCTGCCCACATACACCATTCCCCTTTATATACTCCCAGTCACAGTAACCCGCGTTTAGATACATCTCCTGCACACATACACCATTTCCCTTTATATACTCCCAGTCAGGGTAACCCGCGTTTAGATACATCTGCACACATACACCATTCCCCTTTATATACTCCCACTCACAGTAACCCACGTTTAGATACATCTCCTGCCCACATACACCATTCCCCTTTATAAACTCCCACTCACAGTAACCCGCGTTTAGATACATCTGCACACATACACCATTCCCCTTTATATACTCCCACTCACAGTAACCCACGTTTAGATACATCTCCTGCCCACATACACCATTCCCCTTTATATACTCCCACTCACAGTAACCCGCGTTTAGATACATCTGCACACATACACCATTCCCCTTTATATACTCCCACTCACAGTAACCCGCGTTTAGATACATCTCCTGCACACATACACCATTTCCCTTTATATACTCCCAGTCAGGGTAACCCGCGTTTAGATACATCTGCACACATACACCATTCCCCTTTATATACTCCCACTCACAGTAACCCACGTTTAGATACATCTCCTGCCCACATACACCATTCCCCTTTATATACTCCCACTCACAGTAACCCGCGTTTAGATACATCTCCTGCACACATACACCATTCCCCTTTATATACTCCCAGTCACAGTAACCCGCGTTTAGATACATCTGCACACATACACCATTCCCCTTTATATACTCCCAGTCAGGGTAACCCGCGTTTAGATACATCTGCACACATACACCATTCCCCTTTATATACTCCCACTCACAGTAACCCACGTTTAGATACATCTCCTGCCCACATACACCATTCCCCTTTATATACTCCCAGTCACAGTAACCCGCGTTTAGATACATCTCCTGCACACATACACCATTTCCCTTTATATACTCCCAGTCAGGGTAACCCGCGTTTAGATACATCTGCACACATACACCATTCCCCTTTATATACTCCCACTCACAGTAACCCACGTTTAGATACATCTCCTGCCCACATACACCATTCCCCTTTATAAACTCCCACTCACAGTAACCCGCGTTTAGATACATCTGCACACATACACCATTCCCCTTTATATACTCCCACTCACAGTAACCCACGTTTAGATACATCTCCTGCCCACATACACCATTCCCCTTTATATACTCCCACTCACAGTAACCCGCGTTTAGATACATCTGCACACATACACCATTCCCCTTTATATACTCCCACTCACAGTAACCCGCGTTTAGATACATCTCCTGCACACATACACCATTTCCCTTTATATACTCCCAGTCAGGGTAACCCGCGTTTAGATACATCTGCACACATACACCATTCCCCTTTATATACTCCCACTCACAGTAACCCACGTTTAGATACATCTCCTGCCCACATACACCATTCCCCTTTATATACTCCCAGTCACAGTAACCCGCGTTTAGATACATCTCCTGCACACATACACCATTTCCCTTTATATACTCCCAGTCAGGGTAACCCGCGTTTAGATACATCTGCACACATACACCATTCCCCTTTATATACTCCCACTCACAGTAACCCACGTTTAGATACATCTCCTGCCCACATACACCATTCCCCTTTATAAACTCCCACTCACAGTAACCCGCGTTTAGATACATCTGCACACATACACCATTCCCCTTTATATACTCCCACTCACAGTAACCCACGTTTAGATACATCTCCTGCCCACATACACCATTCCCCTTTATATACTCCCACTCACAGTAACCCGCGTTTAGATACATCTGCACACATACACCATTCCCCTTTATATACTCCCACTCACAGTAACCCGCGTTTAGATACATCTCCTGCACACATACACCATTTCCCTTTATATACTCCCAGTCAGGGTAACCCGCGTTTAGATACATCTGCACACATACACCATTCCCCTTTATATACTCCCACTCACAGTAACCCACGTTTAGATACATCTCCTGCCCACATACACCATTCCCCTTTATATACTCCCACTCACAGTAACCCGCGTTTAGATACATCTGCACACATACACCATTCCCCTTTATATACTCCCACTCACAGTAACCCACGTTTAGATACATCTCCTGCCCACATACACCATTCCCCTTTATATACTCCCACTCACAGTAACCCGCGTTTAGATACATCTGCACACATACACCATTCCCCTTTATATACTCCCACTCACAGTAACCCACGTTTAGATACATCTCCTGCCCACATACACCATTCCCCTTTATATACTCCCACTCACAGTAACCCGCGTTTAGATACATCTGCACACATATACCATTCCCCTTTATATACTCCCAGTCAGGGTAACCCGCGTTTAGATACATCTGCACACATACACCATTCCCCTTTTATATACTCCCAACCAGGGTAACCCGCGTTTAGATACATCTGCACACATACACCGTTCCGACACAAAGTCTGTCTGTTTGTCTGTTCGTGATAAGCTCAAAAACTACTTAAAAACAGATTTTCATGTATGTTCACTAGACTGATTAAAAAATATTGTTGGAAATGATGAAAAAATTTGACATTTTTTTTTGATAAACTTGATAGCTTCATTAAAAATTTGGAAATAAATTAGAAAATATTATAAATCATATTTTAAAGTTGAACAATTTCGAAACACGTCGGTTTATCAAAATATTATAAAATAGCTTTCTTTTAGAGCGTTCAATTTTATAAGAGAAAATTATTTGGTCTAGCCTTTTTGATGAACCATTAAAGAGTTATAAAATTCTACAATCAAAAAAACAAGCTTTCCCATGTTAATCATACGGGAAATTGAAATTTACCAAGCGGGATATCTTAATATTAATATAACTGATATTAAGGGCTATTAAGGATATTAAGGGCTTTAACAGGATTTTTTATTCATCATTTCCAACAATATATTCAATAGATTTAAGAGAAAAATAATCGATTTTTTTAAATCAGTCTAATGTGGTGAACGTGATTTATGAGGAAGGTTTAGGTATATAATCTGTCAAGGTTTTTTTTTATTATCAGAGCGGGACAACAACCGCAGGGCCCGCTAGTCTATATTAAAAGTAAATAGTACCATACCGGTGTAATAGATTTTATGGTATCGATGTTTATGGCGCCGCTGATGATCCAACAGACGAGGGTCAGCACCGAGAGGAACACCACAAGCGGGACGAAGTATCTGTTGTCGAAGACATTATACATACTTTTTTTAATTTAATAAATCATCGAAGTTTCCTTCTTCTAGTGTAAAGGTTAATATGTATAACCTCTTTTAGAGTTCAATATACTAATTTATATTTTTTTTAAATAATCGAGATCACATTGTAACCACACTATAACGTGTCGTTACGTTTCAAAATGAGTTAAACCGATTTTAATCGTTCATGTAACATGTTTAATTTTTTTTTATTTCCAGTTTTTATACACTGAGAACCAAGATCAGATTTTGCCGCCTATAAGGTTATTAGTTTTTTTTTTTTGTGATCACATAAGTATTTCAGGGTGTCGCGAATTTGTAAAAAGTATATTAGTGCGTCGCTAAGTAAAAAAAAAGGTTGAGAACTACACAGGTAGAGAGTAAAGAATAGTCACACAGAGTAAAGAATATAGTGTCAGAATAGAAACTCATTACACCCTATAATGAGCAAATGTTTGTTACTGCCTAGTGATCTTTATGGCTCAGTGACGTCATAAAACTCGGATTAGACTAACAATAAAAAAATCTTATTTCAGTATAAAAACTCTAGACAATAAAAATAATCATTACATATTATAAAACAAGGTCCTCTGTCGCGTCTGTCTGTCTGTCTGTTCGCGATAAACTCAGAAACTTCTGAACGGATTTTCATGTGGTTTACACCAGCAGATAAAGGGATACATGAGGAAGGTTTAGCTATATAATTTGTTAAGGTTTTTTTTAAATATCAAGGCACGACAACGTCACCACCAGCTAACTTAACACCAGCTGACATCGTCTCGTTTCGTTGTCAAAATATTATTGTTTCATTACATTGTCCTTCAATGGAAGCCAGAGCTACAAGGAGTTATATAAAAACAACAAAGCCCCCTGAAAAAAGAACATTAGCAAATTACCCACCCAGCAATAGTGTCGGCGAGTCTCTGAACTGGTGCCTTACTACTCTGCGCCTCTTCCACCAGCCTCACGATCTGTGCCAACGTGCTCGCCTCTCCCGTATGCGTGGCACGCATCAATAAAGCCCCGTGTTGATTTATACTACCGCCTATTACTAAGGAATCTATATAAAAAAATTAAAAAAAAAACACGATTATGGTTTAGCGAAAACGATCCAATCCAACATGCTACTACAGTAGCGGTACGCTATGATGGCCGTTTTGATGTTGACAACATGCCGTTGACAGCTCATGTAAATTTATATCTACGTTTATTAAGAAAAAGTATATTTTTAAATCTCACAAAAAAAAATATAATTTAATTCACAAATCTAACCTAACAAAACCGAACCAAGACAAGAAAATCGAGAAAAATAAATCGGTTAAAGTAAACCTTGTTTACGCAGGCTTGACTTGGGGAGTAATCTGGTGAATGCGTGACGAGAGCGTTACGGAAAGTGTGATCGGGCGAGACGAACGGAAGTTGAGAGGGAAATATAAGTTGGTGAAGATAGCCCATAGTTAGTAAAACCCATAATAAATTTAAATATTTGTAGAAAGTAACATGTATATACATGCAGACCCATTGTTGTTACTTCCTTTTTGGGGGTAAGCTAATCTTCAAATTTTGGTAAATCCATGTTTTTTTTTGTATCAAAAAAGTTCAAAAATGTATATCTTGTGCATTTTTTGGGTACTTGCGGCATATAATAAGTAAGATAATATTCTAAAATTGTCAGAACGAAAGCCAACTTATGGCAATTTTTCTGTATTTTGAATTTCCCTTTAAGAGCACTGGGTGCCCCCGCGAGTCACGACAAAAAGCACTGTATATATGCACATATATATATATTTTAATAAATATTAGGGTGTGCAAAAAAACGACGCAATTTTTTTTTTCTCTCAAACCAAAATATCCCAGAAGATGTCCCAATAAAGCTCCTGTTAAAAGCGGAGATCATAATTCCAATTCTAAGAGGTTCTCCATCGAACTTAGTTTTTCCGTTTAAATAACATGGGAAACATGTCCTGCAAACTGTGATAAAATTATTTAAAAAAAACCAATGAATGGACCTTTTTATGCACAACACAATAACCAAACTATATTACGTAAAGCACCACCAACGTTACACAATATAGAGCCAAATAACACAAGATTATGGATAAAATATAAAGACCACTACATGGCATTCCAAGATCCCGCCGAAAACTCCCAATCAATCATCTCTTGAACTGGCCTGTAATTTTATATTACAACCAACAGATATCTACCCTCTTCGGTAAACATTAAATAAACTTTTAAATAAAAAAAAAACAATGGCAGAGTCAATGGAATCCAAAAAATAAGTAGTCTAAAAATTTTTACGATAAATTCTGCATCGAATGGTCACAGCCCTATGCCGATACGTTCAATAGTTTTGTCATGATTGTGCCTCACAGCAACTATATTTTCATTATATATATAAACAAGTGATATATCATCACTACATATAAAACAAAGCCCTCTGCCACGTCTGGTCTGTTTGCCTGTTCCCGTTAAACTCAAAAACTATTGAACACATTTTACGAGGAAGGTTTAGATATATAATTTGTCAAGGTGTTTTTTTTTATTTTCAAAGCGGGACGATGTCCACCGGGGCCGCTAGTAAATTCATAATAAGAAATTACGGGCCAGTTCATTTTACTCTTACGGTAATAACTATATTGATATATCTTTAGCAAGTTATGGATTGGAACGTTTTCGCTACAATACGACCAATTTCAACAGGTACATGAATTTCATTGATTGTTGAAATGAGATTAAATATAATCTCACGAATATATATAATACATATATATGATGATACTCTCATCGTCCTAAGGTTTTACTATATTTATACATCACTAGCCTCTGCCCGCGACTTCGTTCGCGTGGAATAGTTACTTTGGGCTAACGCTAACACGCAGCGGTAGCTCTCAAGAGGAAAAAAAACCCCGATTTTGAAATATTCTTCATTGGTGCTCCGCTCCTATTGGTCTTAGCGTGATGATACGTAGCATATAACCTTCCTCGATAAATAAGCTATATAGCACTGAAAGAATTTTTGAAAACGGACAAGTAGTTCCTGAGATTACACCCTACAACGTCACAAACTCACAAACCTTACCTCTTTATAATATTAGTATAGAAGTATAGATAACAATTATGACAGTTATCATATTTCTTTACCTCTCTAAAATACTATTATATTATAAATAAGACAAGATCAGTAGTAGCGAAGAAATCTTTGTAATTGTAGCTGGGAATTTCTATTCCCTTATTTCTTTAACTCGATGTATTTACACATTACCCATAACTTAACTCATTAAATATCTCAATATATTGTAGATGTTTAATGATAATAATAAAGAACAGTAATAGCGAAGAAATCATTGTATCCGCAATTGAGGATTTCTATTCCCTTGTTTCTTTAATCCACGGTACTTACCCATTACCCATAAATAAACATGTTCTATAGTTACAATTATTTTCCATTAGACTAATATGAATAGCAATAATAAATAAATGATAGCAACCGCAATTGTTTAGCAAATATTTAGTCATTACCCGTAATCAACCGAAAAGGTGAAGTTGTCTTTTACCTACCATATTTACCCATTACCTTTAGATAAATAAAACCTGTCATAGAATTACAAAAGTGTGCATATTCGAAACGGTGATTATTTGGACGTACCTTTAGACTTGGGTACCGGCATCGATTCGCCGGTGATAAGAGATTCATCACAAGTACTTTGGCCTGAGATCACTTTCCCGTCCACCGGGATCTTTGCGCCGGGAACCACCTGCAGAACAACTCCTAAACATCATCAGGGAATTATTCCACGTACCAGTTGGAACAATTACTTGTGATACCAGATTTGTTTTTACCACGTGTCCTTTTACCACGGCTTGTGGTGCGAGTTGAGTAGTAAAACTCGTCACGTTAGAAAAAGCGTTATTTATTAATTAAAGGACAGCTAGTGACCTATATACCATACATGAATCGTCACTAAATTAACAATGTATAGACACATTGGCCTTTAATAGCTGCCATAACATGCGCTATGTCGAAGATAAACTCGATCATATGTATAACCAGTTTCTTTGGACCGAGGTTCCTTACCTCAGCTTGGGTAAGAGTTGATTATTAAAATTCCTCACGTAAGGAAAAAGCGTTATTTATTTATTAAAGGACAGCTGGTGACTAATATACCAAAACCATAATATATACACACTTTGGGCTGTTTTTAAAGTGTTTTTAAAAAATGCGTTATGCGATAGACAAAATCAATCAAAATACATACAAAGGTAGATATAATATAAACTAAAAAAATAATAAACAATAGGGTGAGCCAAAAAAAGACTTTAACATTACACTCTGAAATATAGGTGGTAGACACCTAAAAAAAATTATCTCCGAGTATGAGCTCTTAACTTTAATAGGAAAGTTTCCGCCTCTCAGTTTTTATTTTTTCTTTCTGGAAAGAAAAATTCATATCTCGGTATTCACTATTCGAAAAAAATAACTCGTCTCAGATAATTAGTAGGCAATTGAATTTTCTACAAAAAAGGTATCTTACAATTTTTTTGTAAACCTCACCGTTCAAAAGTTATTGAGGGTTGATATTTGATTATTTTCAGGCAGATTTCTTTTTTCTCATATCATCATTATAAATAAATAAAAAACTGAGAGACAGAAGACTTTCCTGTTAAAATTAAGAACTCATACTTGGTGAGAATTTTTTGAGATGTCTACCAACCTATTTCTCAGAGTATAAAGTAAAAAAAAAATAGTCGACTTTTTTGTCCCACCCTAATAAACAATCCTAAGCAACTAGCACAAAATAAATAAACGCTCAATAAAATAAAATGCAGTAACAAAAAAAAAACGCTCAATAAAATAAAATGCAGTAACAAAAAAAATAAACGCTCAATAAAATAAAATGCAGTAACAAAAAAAAATAAACGCTCAATAAAATAAAATGCAGTAACAAAAAAAAAAAAATAGGAAAACACAAAATCAAAGCGAAAACATAGCAAAGCGGTAATTTATAAACTGACTAGCTGTGCCCGCGACTTCGTCCACGTGGAACCTGATGTATAAAACAGTGACTAATAAAATCATCTGAATGTATTTAGTCCATTTGCTTATCTACTTTTCTCTCGTACTTAACTCGAGCCGTCATTCAAAACATAATAACTTTTGATAGAGTGGACCGATTTTGATGAAACAAAGACTAAGTTATTCTCGAGGATATGCTTTGTGATATTTTGAGGTTTTATCCTGAACCCGCACTGATGCGTGTTCATACAAACAGACAGACAGACAGACAGACATTTCTAAAAATGATTGAAATGTATTCCACTACTTATTCCTACAGACCTGCAACAATTTTTTACACGAAAATCGAAAAAGTACAGACACGTTCGATTTACATTCTTTTTATATGTATAGATATATACCCTCTATGCGATTTTTTTTCTATTTTGTATACAAGTACTTATTCCATGTGTTATAGATCACCGTACTATAGTTTCATCACGCTGTTTACAAGGAAAGAGAGTGACAGAAACGTTAAATACCTTGAGGACGTCTCCGCGTTCCACCAGGTCGACCGGTATACTCTTCTCTCCTATGCTGTTCCCGTCTTGGTCCAGGATCATGAGGACAGCCTCTGTCGCCTTCAACGATAGCAATTTCGATAGAGCCTCTGACGTTTTACCCTGAAAAACATTTAAATTATTAATAATGTAAGCAAGGATTTTATATTTTATTCATAATCTTGTGTTACTTGACTCTATATTGTGTAAAATTGGTGGTGTTTTATGTAATATAGTTTGTTTATTGTGCATAAGTGAAGTGAATGGAAAATAATACCACGGACCATGAATTCTGAGATGCCACAAAAACTCCACGGAAAGTTCTAACAAGATGGCCACCATCTTGTCAGTTCATTGAAATTATATCGAGTAACTTGTAATATCGATACTCACTTGACAATGCAGCAATAGTCTACTAGAAGACTGGCTGCCAAAAATGTAATGGAAGAAGAACTTGTAATACTATTAACTACTCGACAATGGCAGTAATAATCTAAAAGATTGGTCGCCAAAAATAAAGTAAAAAAAAATGTAAGCAGAGACAATATACAATCGAAAAAAAAAATCGAGGCAGGCATAGAAGTGAACACTCAATACAATAGAATAACTGTGTTTTGTTTTAAATTTTTAAATTAACAATTAATCGTGAATTATTCATATTTTATAACTTATAAATTGAAATTATTCATATATTAATTAATTATTATATTTTTCACATATATTGACACTCCGAACAATAATTATATATACATTTTTACATATGTGTTGCGTAACCTCAATACAAAATATCAATATAACATGTACACAGGCTTTTATATTGTGACGTAAGCCGTGCAAGCACGATACGGCCGGTCATACTTATGCAGCATGTCATGACACGAAATTATTATTTTATCTACTGTCAAAAATATACACAGCATTATCTCGGTAAATAATATTAGTACAAAATAAAACATGTTCAATTCACATGCAGTAGAAGTGAAAACTTCAACTGTTAACATGTTCATAATAGCTGAAGCGACTAGGCCCTGGTGTGTCTTAGTTATTGAAATTCAAAATTAAATCGTGGCGCCATCTATCGAGATATCTATAACAGTCGGCCTTATAGTTTTCTATCAACGAACTAATTTAAAGCGCCATCTGTTTGAGACTGGTGAAACTTACAACTTAATAACAATAATCAACATTGACAATCGTTTAATTTGTAATTAAAAAATATTGAGGCCATCAATCGATATTTATATTATCGTATCTCTCAATTTGGACCCGATTATGCATAAATGCCAACGTAACATGAAGTAACCGTTAAGTATGGACGTCATTTTTTCTTAACACTACTGTGGACGTGGAGTCTCATAGGCTCCCATATGCACACACATTTTTTTTTTTGGAGGAATTTGATATAAGATCGCTTTAAAACTGATTGAATATTAAAGTTACGGGATTTAGCAATAAAATAACGTGCTTTTATAATCAACATTTATTTAAAAAATTATAGAAATTTTAATAATCAAAAATTATGGCACTTTTCAATTTCAAACTACTTAGGTTACATTTTTAGGTACTGAAGACAGCCAAACTTATTCCTATAACAATTCTCAAAATATAATATATAAGAAAGCAAAAAACACGAAATACCTACTTCAGGTATCAAATATAACAAATTTTGACAACAGTTTAATAATCCGGTCTCCGTCTCCGGTCAATATATTGATGGTCATTCCTTATATGATATTCATCGGGAGACGCCACCTCCTCCCTCGTTGGTAGTTTTACAACTAAAACAGAAGCTATTGAGCCGCTCAATCACAGGGAGTGGAAGGAAGTAGGTGGAACTAAGTATACGAAAACGTCGAGTAGCCTGTGAGACTCCACGTCCATACTTAAAGGTTAAGACTAGCGAGCCCGGCGGACACTGTCCCGCCCTGATAATAAAAAAACCTTGACAAATTATACACCTAAACCTTCCTCGTGAATCTCTGTATCAACTGATGAATACCTAATCAAAATCTGTTGAGTAGTTTTTGAGTTTATCGCGAACAGACAGACAGACAGACAGACGCGATAGAGGACTTTGTGTTATACTATGTAATGTTGATATATACGTACCTTAGCTATATGTTCAAGCCAACGGCCCAACGATACGAAGACAAGCAGCATGGGTGGAGTGTCGAAGAACGTGACCGGGCTCGTGTCCTGCAGAGTCGCCATCGCCGCAATCACCACGCTCAGCGAGTACACGTAACTGGGGTAATCATAATTGTATCACAAGATGGCGCTGTTATGTAATTTCCTCGAAAACAACCGGGGTAATCGTAATTGTCACTAGATGGCGCTGCTATGTAACTTTCTCGAATCTTTCATTAATAACTGGGGTAATCGTAACTAAATGGCACTGTTATGTAATTTTCTTGAATCCTTTATAAATAACTGGGTAATCGTAATTGTGTCACTAGATAGCGCTGTTATGTAATTTTCTTTAATTCTTTATAAATAACTGGGTAATCGTAATTGTGTCACTAGATGGCGCTGTTATGTAAACTTTCTTGAATCCTTTATAAATAACTGGGAAATCGTAATTGTGTCCCATATAATTTTCTTGAAAATAATTGAAGAAATCATAATTGTATAACTAGATGGCACTGTTATGCAACTTTCTTGAATCCTTTATAAATAACTGGGTAATCGTAATTGTGTCACTAGATGGCACTGTTATGTAATTTTCTTGAAAATAACTAATGAAATTATAATTGTATAACTAGATGGCGGTGTTGTGTAACTTTCTTGAATCCTTTATAAATAACTGAGTAATCGTAATTGTGTCACTAGATGGCGCTGTTATGTAATTTTCTTGAAAATAATTGAGGAAATCATAATGGTATAACTAGATGGCGCTACTATGTAACTTTCTCGAATCTTTTATAAACAACTGGGTAATCGTAATTGTGTCACTAGATGGCGCTGTGATGTAATTTTCTTGAAAATAACTTAGGAAATAATAATTGTATAACTAGATGGCTCTGCTATGTAACTTTCTCGAATCGTTTATAAATAACTGGGTAATCGTAATTGTGTCACTAGATGGCGCTGTTATGTAATTTTCTTGAAAATAATTGAGGAAATCATAATGGTATAACTAGATGGCGCTACTATGTAACTTTCTCGAATCGTTTATAAATAACTGGGTAATCGTAATTGTGTCACTAGATGGCGCTACTATGTAACTTTCTCGAATCGTTTATAAATAACTGGGTAATCGTAATTGTGTCACTAGATGGCGCTGTTATGTAATTTTCTTGAAAATAATTGAGGAAATCATAATTGTATAACTAGATGGCGCTGTTATGTAACTTTCTTGAATCGTTTATAAATAACTGGGTAATCGTAATTGTGTCACTAGATGGCGCTGTTATGTAATTTTCTTGAATCTTATATAAATAACTGGGTAATCGTAACTATACCACTAGATGGCACTGTTATGTAATTTTCTTGAATCTTTCATTAATAACTGGGGTAATCGTAACTAAACCACTAGATGGCACTGTTATGTAATTTACTTGAATCCTTTACTAATTAACCATCATCATCACCCTGTAAGAGACCAACTGCAGGGTCATAGGCCTCTTCCTGAAGGAAAGTATGGGCATAATCACCACGCCAGCCCACGATGTATTGGCGATTTACAAACTCTGAGAAATCCACAGTTCTATATTGTTCCGACATACGGAAGAACTACAAGAACATTCCTCAGGTTCAGGTTTCCTCACGATGTTTTCCTTCCCCGTCAGCCGATACTGTTACCAATTTAACATCAGTAAATGTACGCGAATTATAAAAAAATCGTTGGTACATGCCGTGTTTCGAACCTGCGGACAACGGGTCACTCACCTTATAGTGGTTGTCATCGAGATCAGAACGTCCATATTGGAAGTGCCGTGACGTAACGCTTTATAGGCCTGTTTGTAGAAATGCCAACCGCCTATAAACTGAAACAAATATACCAGGTGAAAGGTTAGATACTGGCAATATTCTAGGATATGACACTTCATGGTCACATTTAACATATAAATAAATAATATCAAAACAAATACTAATAGACAACAGAGAGAACCTTAGGTAAAGTTTGTTCTAAGAATTTTAAAAGTATGGATAATAACTTAAATAAACCTAGGTTGAATGAACAGTGATAAAACCTGCGAGCGGCGATCCGCAGTTAATAACTTTCAGTAATAAAACTTACAATAACCCCTTTTATTTGTTCAAAATTCGTAAAAATTATCCTTTGTTAGTTGGTTGCCTTCTTCCTTTTTCCTGTAAGACGATTCAGTATAATTTTTGTATTTTTCTAGATAATTAGGTCAAATATTAAGCACCTATTTTTTTTAATGATTTAGAACGAGAATCGAGTGCAGAGTGTCCGCCATAAATATTGCTACTGTCTAAACATTCACCTGGTATATATTATATTTCAATTTACGAATTATGAAATTTGAATAATTCACAGTGTAATTAAGTAAAGTTTGTTCTAAGAATTTCAAAAGTATTGATAATAACTTAAATAAACTTAGGTTGAATGACCGGTGATAAAACCTGCGAGCGGCTACCCAGAGTTAATAACTTTCGATAAAAAAAACGGACAATAAACCGTTTTGTTCGTTCAAACCTCGAAAGAATATCTTTTGTTAGTTGGTTGGCTTCACTTTCACTTCACCCGACGGTCATTGCCACTGTGCTTTGGCATGGACAGGTAGAGGATTGAGTATAATTTTTGCATGTTCCTAGATAATTCAGGTCAAATATTAAGCACCTATTTTTTAAATTGATTTAGAACGAGAATCGAGTGCAGTGTGTCCTCCATAAATATTGCTACTGTCTAAACATTCACCAGTAACTAAAAACCTCATACAATAATGTACACAGTAATATATACGAAATCTCGTCCAGTGATCGAACTTTGACGACAGAGAAAAAGAACTTTTTTCCAATTTTTGAAGTGAAGCGGTATTTTTGGCAGGAGATAAATTTAAAATTTCGCGTAATGACATGCTAGTAAGCGTGACCAGCTGTAATGCGCTTGCGAAGCTTGCTTCAGACTAGCGACGCGTAGTATAGCGGTCTGTGTACATGTAATATTGATATTTTACAGCTCATCATACATTTGATTAATTAATATACTTTATAAAAATGTATAATAATTATTGCTGCGAGTGCCAATATATATGAAAACCACAACTATTGTTAATCATTTCAATAAACAAATCCTGAAATTTAAATATTGTCTATATGAAATTTCTAAACTAATATGAAAATGCAATAGAGAACACACCTATTTCATTATTTTGAGTTTTCACTTCTGTAAATTTTTAATTGTTGCTGTACACATCCTATATACAAATGCGTTGTTATAAAAAAAACACGCGGTCACGTCGGTCACGCTTTACTAGCATGTCATGACGCGAAATCGTAACGGTAGTTAAGGAAGGTTTAGTTCAAATATGACGACTTGTCGAGTACCTGAACGGGTGTGGCCAGCAGCATCATGATGAGGTTCTCCAGACTGAGTCCCGGGAGGACACAGCACATGTCCCGAGCGCTGTGACCATGAGACATCATTGTCATGAAGTAAGCCATCGCCGCCATACACGGCCCCCCGAACAACAACGATATGAGGAACGCGTTACGCCATTTCCTTATCTCCTCCCTGATTTTATAAAACATTTATCATTGATCAAAAAATGACAGTGGCAAATGCTTACGTAACGCCTAGTAGTTTACAATTCGACAGCAAATACCACAAGAACGTGATGTTTTATTCTATAATATACCAGGTGTTACGTTAGCGCCTTACAATATTCTAAAAGATGATATTTCATGGTCACATTTAACATATAAAATAATAATATCAAACCAAATAATAATATCAAACCAAATAATAATAAACAACAAAGAGAAGCTTAGTTAAAGTTTGTTCTAAGACTTTCAAAAGTATAAACACAATCGTAATAAACTTAGGTGCAATGACCTGTGCCAAAAGATACAATGGGCGACCCTGAGTTTCTTTCGATTTAATTCGACTTTCGATAATAATACGGACAATAAACCCTTTTGTTTTGTTCTTGATGTTCCCACGTTCACTTCCAAGTGAAAGTGTAATCAGCCGACGGTCATTGACACTGTGCTTTAACATAGACGCGTAGAGGATTACGTATATTTTTTGTATTTTTCTAGATAATTAGGTCAAATATTAAGCACTTATTTTATTAATCGATTTGGAACGAGAATCGAGTGCAGTGTGTACTCATAAATATTGCTACTGTCTAAAATTTCAGCCTGTATATGTTTATTCATATAAACAAAATAAATATAATAAATTGTCTGTTCTTTGTCGGGGTTAGAAGTAAAACTATGAACGGAAACTGATAACTGTAGGCACTTAAACATTTTCTCAGATGGCACTGTATGACATTATCTATTCTCAGCGATCAGGGTCACAGTAAACGCGTTACAATATCAATTTTTTCCTACAAAATCAATTTTTGTGAAATAAAACCTTTATTTTATGATCCGCCATTTTGAGACCCGAGTCTTAAAAAGTCAGCCGAGCGGTTAAAGAGGGGTTTTACTCACTTGTGCTCCAAATAATTCGAAGTCCCTCTGTTGTTTGGAGTCGCAACCGTCGCCTCGAACCCTAGATTGTTAATGGCGTCACATATCGTCCTCGGGCCTATCTGTTCGGCATTGTATTTGATCTTACCCCTGAAAAGATATGTAGGTGGTAGAGCCACGCTTGCAGGTGGTAGAGCCACGCTTGCAAGTGGTAGAGCCACGCTTGTAGGTAGTAGAGCCACGCTCGTAGGTGGCAGATCCACGCTTGTAGGTGGTAGATCCACGCTTGTAGGCGATAGAGCCACGCTTGTAGGTGGTAGAGCAACTCTTGTAGGTGGTAGAGCCACGTTTGTAGGTAGTAGAGCCACGTTTGTAGGTGGTAGAGCCACGTTTGTAGGTGGTAGTGTCACGTTTGTAGGTGGTAGAGCCACTTTTGTAAGTGGTAGAGCCACGCTTGTAGGTGGTAGAGCCACGTTTGTAGGTGGTAGAGCCACGTTTGTAGGTGGTAGAGCCACGCGGAAACTGTTACTGGTTTCAGCATGACTGGGTCGGCTCGTCCGCGGTACGACCACCCGACACACAGAAACACCCGCGTCAAGTAACAGTGCTTGCATTGTTGCATTTCGTTTGGTCAGTGAGAGCGGCGGAGCCCCACCACTCCTTTCCCTCCCCCTCCCCCAAATACAGGCTGGCAACGCACTTGCGACTCCTCAGGAGTTGCTAGTATCTATGGACGGCGGTGATCACTTAACATTAGGCGACCCACGTGTTCCTTTGCCTCTCTATGATATAAAAAAAAAACCTTAACCGAACTATATTACGTAAAACACCACCAATATTACTAAATATAGAGTCAAATAACACAAGATCATCTTGTAATGGTCGGACACGAGCCGACACATTCATGCTGAAACCATTAATAGCTTCAGCGTCGCTCTACCACCGTTAAATGTGCACAAGTGAAGTGGTTAGGAAGTAATACCTGACTGGTAACCGGCAAAAAAAACATCAGAATAACCTTGACCATGGTTATATGCCATCTTAGCCTTGGATTGACATAAATATACCAATATCGCAATCACCATTCCTATTCGATTTTGAGAAGTTTCCTACTATCATTATTACATATTTACATAGTATAAAACAAAGTCCCCTACCGCGTCTGTCTGTCTGTCTGTTCGCGATAAACTCAAAAACTACAGAACGGATTTTCATGCGGTTTTCACCTGCGGATAGAACGATTGATGGGGAACGTTTTATTATATAGTTTGTCAAGGATTTTTTCATAATCAGGGCGGGAGAACGTCTGCCGGGCCCGCTAGTATCTTATAAATTCTAATAAAGGAATGAAATTAAAATGGGACCTCCTTGAAAATATAAATAATTAAAAAGATAATTTCCAAATCAATTAATAAACGACGATATTACGAGGTCGCAAAAAAACAGGATGCGTCATAAAAACACATGATAGAATTGAAAGTTTTGTATTACAGGAACACAGTTTAATTAAAAACCCAACGTGACGCGGTGTTCCCGTGCGGTCACCCATCCAAATACCGACCGCGTGCGACGTTGCTTAACTTCGGAAATCGGAAAAGAACTCGTGTGTTCAACACTCTACCCGACACAGTGTCTACACCCACCACCTTTCGTCACACAAAAAAGTCGCCGATCAAGAATTTCAAAGCGCCTTAAAAATACAGTTCTACTTCAAAAACACAACCGAATTGAGAATCTCCTCCTTTTTGAAGTCGGTTAGAGACGATAAGCAGCTATAAGTCGAGACAAAGGGCTTATTAGTTCACTTGAAATGCATAAACCATTTTATAGAGAGCTAATTGACACGTACTTGCTTGTAGTGAGTGCTACGGCGCAGGTCACGACTCCGGTTAACTTTAACAGACTCTTCTCGATTTTATTAACACACGAAGCACAAGTCATCCCTTTGATCTGGAACAAAACGATACTCCACTATGTAATGATTTCTATTTCTGTAATTAATTTTAATGATTTAATATGGCCCTTATAATATTGTTACTAATTAAAACTAGCTGTGCCCGTGACTCCGTCCGCGTGGATCCTAATGTAAAAAAAAACGGTGACTAATAAAAGCTTCTGAATGTATTAAGTCCGTTTACATACGAATTTTCTCTCGAACTTAAGTCGCGTCGCCATTAAAACTACAATAACTTTTGATAGAGTGGACCGATTTTAATGAAACAAAGACTAAGTTATATTCGAGAATATGCTTAGTACTTTAGCAGTGATGCGTGTACATACAAACAGACAGACGGATAGAGAGACATGTCTAAAATTGATTAAAATGTATTTTATTATTTATTCTTAGACACCTGCAACGATTTTTTTTTCACAAATATGTAAAAAGTAGAGACACTTTGTATTTACATTTTCATTATATGTATTAACTAGCGGGCCCGGCAGGCGTTGTCCCGCCCTGATTATAAAAAAATTCTGGACAAATTATACACCAAAACGTTCCTCGTGAATCACTTTATCCACTGATGAAAACCGCATAAAGATCCATTCAGTAGTTTTTGAGTTTATCGCGAACAGACAGACAGGCAGACGCGGTAGGGGACTGTATTTTATACTATGTAATGATATATCTTCGACACAGTAAACGAAAGACAGTTTTTTTGCATTAAGTACCATGCGGACGAAGTCGCGGGCGCAGCTGGTCTAGAAATAAATTGTCGATATAAAGGAAAGAGAAAACAAATACTCACGTATACTTGTATCTCCCTCTGGCCGCTGCCGTCGCAATCGCTGATGACGTCAGAGGGGAACCCGAGCTCGGTTATAGAGTGCGCCACATCCAAGGCGGATATCTTCCGGGGGTCGTACCGAACCTCGGCTTTAGCGGCCAATAGGGCGATCAGAATCGAATCGACCCCTAAAAACGACCACAGATTACATTATACCAGGTTACTGTTTAAAGGGTGAAAACGAACAATCGTGTGATAGTTCATGGTCGCATTTAACATAATAACATAACAATATCAAAACAAATACTAAGAAACAACAAAGAGAACCTTAGTTAAAGTTTGTTATAAAACTTTTCAAAGTATGGGAACGTTTCTTTTAAGCGTAAAAAAATCGTACCTAGGTTCAATGAACAGAATTGAAGTGGCGCTTTTCAAGATTAATCATTACATAACTGCTTATTGTTGGAATTCCGCACAGTAATTGAGTGCGGTGATTCATCACGTTTTTTTCCGTAAATTATCTGATGTTGAGTGAAAATCAGTTTTACTTTTCCCGATATAGTTAGGTGAAATATTAAACATTTTAAGGACCTATTTTTTTTAATTGATTTAGAACCAGAAACGACTAAGATTGTCCTGTAAAAGTATTACTAGCGTCTAACTTAACACCCAGTATAATATAGACTACCTGACATGGCCACGAGTCGCTGTGGCTCAGTTATTACATGATGAATTATTCAAAATTAAAACATGGCGCCATCTATGAAGATATCTATAACAGTCGCTCCTACAGTCTTCTATTAACAAACTAATATATAGCGTCATCTGTTAGAGAGACTGGTGAAACAAACTATTAATAACAATTGAACAATCATTTAATTTGTAATCAAAAAATATTAAGACCATTACCAAAATTACATAACATAGCGTCACCTAGTGATATATGCCAAATAATAAAAAAAATATTTTTCCAACGTGAAAATACCGTGAAAATGATATTTCTATTTAAAACATATCTAACCATTTTCTAAAACCTAAATCTGTTCACGATTTTTACTATCGATTTTTTTTTATTTTTTTTTTTTTGTTAAGGGATGAAATATAGCTTAAATTTTTAGCTAATCTATCTGTTAAATATAGCACAAAGAAAATTTCACCAAAATCCGTCAAGAATTTCATTAACTACAATAATTTTACTTTCGCCCGTTATCCTGGAGAACCCCTTGCGTTTTATTGAAGAAAAAGTATCCCAGATGTTACATTATAATATTAGTTATCACTGTGTCAAGTTTCGTCAAAATTGGTTTAGTAGTTTCAGAGTGATACTGCGACACAGGGACAGACAGACAGCCAGACAAAAATTGTACATAAATTATTTTTGGCCCCTATATCGATAACATAGTCCACCCCGATTATAATTAAAAAATAAAATTTAACGTGCAGATTTGGCCTCGTTACAGTTTTATTATATATATATATATATATATATATCATTACATAGTATAAATCAAAGTCCCCTACCGCGTCTGTCTGTCTGTCTGTTCGCGATAAACTCAAAAACTACCGAACGGATTTTCGAGCGGTTTTCACTAGCCGATAAAGTGATTCATGAGGAACGTTTTAGTATATAATTTGTCAAGGTTTTTTTTTATAATCAAGGCGGGACAACGTCTGCCGGGCCCGCTAGTATAGTATAAAACAAAGTCCCCTACCGCGTCTGTCTGTCTGTCTGTTCGCGATAAACTCAAAAACTACCGAACGGATTTTCTTGCGGTTTTCCCCAGTAGATAGAGTGATTCATGAGGCAGGTTTTAGTATATAATTTATCGAGGATTTTTTTATAGTCAGGGCGGGACAACGTCTGCCGGGCCCGCTGGTATGTATATATAGCCTACTACAAGAAGTCAACTACATTCCTCAGGTTCGGGTTTATCTCTTACTACTCGGGTATATCGAATAGACAAGACTGACTTCTGGTAATTTCTAGTAAAGTGCGCCTTTTTTTTTGGAATGTAAACTTCTTTAGGCGCGTTGAGCGGTATTTTTTTTTTTGGCAGGAGATAGGTTTATAACTTCGCGTCATGACATGCTACGTAAGCATTACCAGCAGTATTGCGTTTGATTGATTAATAGACTTTATAAAAATGTATATATATATATAATTGATGCTCCGAGTGTCAATATATATGAAAACCACACTAATGTTAATAATTTCAATTAACAAGTTCTGAAATTTAAACATTGTCATTCACAATATAATTAATTAAATAGTTCAAAAGAGAACACATTTATTCCATTGTATTGAGTTTTCACTTCTCACGGCAGTCCTTATGACTGCCTCGATTTTTTTTTTAACACTCACCATACAGTTTGGAGCAATGCTTTTCGATGGCGGCGACACAACTCGCACACGTCATTCCTCGAACTTCTAACGTGCATCTCGATAACTCACTATCTTGTATCGGTGATGCTGTACCCTGGAGTATTAATTTGCATTTCCATTTTGACTGACTTCAAAAAGGAGGAGGTTCTCAATTTGAATGTTTTTTTTTTTTATATTTGTTACTTGAGAACTCCAATTTTAACGGATTTGAGAATTTTTTTTTTGTTTTTATTGGAAGAGGAATATTTTCAAGAACCAACCATTTTCACTAACACTGGATCTTGGATTACGAAAATACACCAGGGAACTAGTCAAAATCAAAAAGGGCACGTTTAGTGAATGAGATATTAGTAGGTTTGCGACAACTTAAGACTAGGTGAAGTGGATAAGAACCACGGAGCATGAATTCTTGTTGCGGGGTGGTAGGGTGTCTGTACCCGACTGGATCGCGACCACCGTACACCAGGTGGAACACCCGCCATAGTGGCACGTTTGGGCGTGTCGCGTTCCGGGATCAGCCGGTGTATATCCAGCAACCGGGGGGTGTGGGGGGGGGGCTGTCCCTGACTGGGTCGCTTTCAGGCCGGCATGACAGCGGCGACCAGCGATGGATAGTATGTCTTTCGGTGGTCGCCATTGTTTTTGGATTGTACTGTGCTTACCATCAGGCACAGTACAGTCACTTTGCCGAGCTACAATAAAAAAAAAAAAAAAATTCTGAGATGCCACAAAAACTCCCTGGAAAGTTCTAACAAGGGGGCCGCCATCTTGTTAGAACTTTTAGTTTATTGCAAGAGACACTTGTAATATTATATTACCTACTTGACAATGGCAGTAATAGTGTACTAGAAAATTGGTTGTGACAAATAAAATTAAAAAAAAATGGGTATGAGCCGAGCTACTCACGTTGACTTGTGTCCGATTCTTAACCGGCGATACAGTTTTAACATCACCAGAACCTTTACCGCTTCCACTTTGCGATGGTGTCTCTGTAATACAATAATTTACCGACGTGACTGATGACGCGGTTAGTAGGTTTATCCGTCGGGCCATGGACGCTCCGGCGCGGCATATTGTGGATTATAATTTAAAGATGGCGATAGAGGACCGGAATGAAACTGCCATAAAGGCAATAACGTCTTTATATAAATAAAAAAAAAAAAAAAAAAACAATAACAATAAAAATAAATATATAAAAAAAAACACCCAATAGATGCTCAGAGATACGATTTTTAACTTAACTTACACTTAAAAAGCGATAGCAAAAAAATGGTGCGGACCGAGGGTCTGCAGAAAAAAAAAAAAAAATACAATAATTTAGGTATTACCATCTCATATAAGTAATTTAGACTAATATTATGAATCTGAAGAGTTTGTTTGCTTGAACGCACTAATCGCAGGAACTGCCGGTCAGATTTGTAAAGAAATTTCAGTGTTTGATAGCTCATTTATCGAGGACGGCTACAGGCTATAATATCGTCACGCTAAGATCAAAAGGAGCGGAGCACCAGTTAAGAGTGTTTCAAAATCGGGGTTAAACGTAAGTATTATTTAAAAAGATTTTCACCTTCTACGTAAACGAGGTCGCGAGTTAACGTTAGCGTTAGCCCAAAATAACTATTCCACGCGGACGAAGTGGGGGGCAGAAGCGAGTATTAAACAAATTGCTTTAATCTTTATAGTCTTTTTATTAGATGGGGAGATCCTCAACGGGTATCCATCTCGTCGGGCAGCTGAGGATGGGTTACATCCAATTCGGAGTTCGGACTAAAAAACCTTATGGTACCTTCTTAGACCTTTTGGCCGGGGGAGTAGAGACTACCTTATACGTCTGCTCCTCCTAAAGGTATTGGCCCCGACTGCGGCCTGAGGGATCATGATGATAGACCCCTCAAGGGGAAAGCTGTTAGACCCCCTTGACGAACTGTGGAAGTAACATCGGCACAATTTGCCTCCACCACATGGGCCTGTGCAGTTTAACTGCCCGAGCGGCGGGCATGTATCAACTCTACCGCACCTGGGGCTATTTACACGCCCTAGGTTACCTTCACTGCATAAAAAAGCGCACGAAGTCGCGTTGATAACTAGTATATTGTAATACTAAACGTAACAATTACCTGTGTAGTTTTCTCCATCAACAGAGATAATACTGACATCGAAACCGAGCGAATATATCGCATCGGCGATCTGTTGAGGCGTTATAGACGAGGATCGCACGACGCGTGCGGTCGCCTCCTCCAAACTGACCGTCACACGGACTACACCTTCTATATCGCTTAAAGCACCTGGAAAATCATAAATATTAAACTAAACAATCATACCAAAAGTATGAATGGACTGTGTGAAAAATGATATGTGTATAAAAGGTGTGAATACTGAGATGAAAATAGCACCAGTGACAGAGAAGCTAAGAAGTAATACGTTAGTATGGCATGGGCACACCATTAGGACAGATGAAAGCCATGTTATAAGTTTTAAGTGTGAAGATTGACGAATATAGGAAGAAACAAAAAGTTATGGATGGATTGTGTGAAAAATGATATGTGTATAAAAGGTGGGAACACTGAGATGAAAATAGCACCAGTGACAGAGAAGCTGAGAATTAATACGTTAGTATGGCATGGGTACACCATTACGACAGATGAAAGTCATGTTAAAAGTTTGAAGTATGAAAGTGGACGGATATAGGATGACCCAAAGAGTTATGGATGGATTGTGTGAAAAATGATATGTGTATAAAAGGTGTGAATACTGAGATGAAAATAGCACCAGTGACAGAGAAGCTAAGAAGTAATACGTTAGTATGGCATGGGCACACCATTAGGACAGATGAAAGCCATGTTATAAGTTTTAAGTGTGAAGATTGACGAATATAGGAAGAAACAAAAAGTTATGGATGGATTGTGTGAAAAATGATATGTGTATAAAAGGTGGGAACACTGAGATGAAAATAGCACCAGTGACAGAGAAGCTGAGAATTAATACGTTAGTATGGCATGGGTACACCATTACGACAGATGAAAGTCATGTTAAAAGTTTGAAGTATGAAAGTGGACGGATATAGGATGACCCAAAGAGTTATGGATGGATTGTGTGAAAAATGATATGTGTATAAAAGGTGTGAATACTGAGATGAAAATAACACCAGATAAGCTCAGAAGTGATAGGTTAGTATGGCATGGGCACACCATTAGGACAGATGAAAGTCATGTTAAAAGTTTTAAGTGTAAAGGTGGACGGATATAGGATGACCCAAAGAGTTATGGATGGATTGTGTGAAAAATGATATGTGTATAAAAGGTGTTAATACTGAGATGAAAATAACAGAATAACGACAGATGGGATGGACACCTTAGAGTTTGACGAAGAAAGTGTATTTAAAATTCTAAACTCTCTCAGAACCAACAAGGGTCCTGGCAGTGATCAAATTCCACCCCTCTTTTTTAAAGAATGCGCAGTATACCTGGCAAAGCCTGTAACGGCTTTATTTAACCTTTCGCTTAATAAATATTGTTGTTTTCCTACAAAATGGAAAGAGGCCCTTATAATACCAATACATAAAAGTGGCACTAAAATGGAAATTAAAAATTATAGACCTATATCTATTTTAAATACTTTAGGCAAAATTTTTGAAAAGTTAATTTTTAAATTTGTTAGTCCTCTAATCTATAAATCTATACCAACTCAGCAACACGGTTTTATGAAAAAGCGTTCCAGTATTACTAATTTGTCTCTGTTCACAGATTACATACTAACTGGTATGGATAACAAACAGCAGGTCGATGTCATATATACCGATTTTGAAAAAGCGTTTGATCGTGTGGATCATATTATTCTGACGCAAAAACTTTATTTCCTTGGTATACGTGGCAACTTACATAGGTGGTTTGAATCTTATATAACAAACAGGATGCAAGCTGTTGTAGTGGGTGGTTCTTGCAGTAATTTTATCAAAATACCCTCTGGGGTCCCGCAAGGATCAATCCTAGGTCCGCTACTTTATAATGCTTATCTTTTTGACATAGGTGATTGTTTTAAGCACTCAAAATTTATAATGTTTGCTGACGATAAGAAGATTTATTTAAGGGTTAAATCGGAAACTGACTGCATAAATATCCAACGTGACATTAATACTCTTGAGGAATATTATAAAAAGAATAAAATTACTGTTAACGTAAATAAGTGCGTAAATATCAGCTTTACACGTAAATCTAAAGTTATTAACTTTCAGTATTACATAAATAATGTTCCTATTAGAAAAGTTGACAAGGTTAGAGACTTGGGTGTTATTTTTGATTATAAGCTGTCTATGAGTGATCACATAGATGTCATCGTTAGTAAAGCATATAAACAATTAGGCTTCATCAAACGTATATGCGAACCATTCACAAATATAGAGTGTATTAAAATGCTGTACTTCGCGTACGTAAGAAGTATTCTTGAATATGCTTCAGTCATATGGTCGCCTCGATACAATAAATACATAGACAGTATTGAATCTATTCAAAAAAAATTTGTAAAATTTTTATGTTATAAAGATTTTAAAGAATTTACGAACTATGGTGAACTATGTAAGTATTTTCGCCTAGACTCTTTAGAAGTGCAGCGTCGACAACATGAAATGATTTTATTGCACTCTATACTATCGGGCTATATTGATTGTCCCGATCTTTTGGGCTCTGTATCACTGCGAGTACCAAAATACTGTACACGCAAAGCACCGTTGTTTGCTGTCCCACATGCTAAATCTAATTATGCTCAAAATTCAATACTGTGTCGCATTGCCCGATCCTATAATGAAGTATACGATACGGTAGACATATTTCGATATTCACGGAATACATTTAAAAGTGAAATAATAAAATTACAACGAGGAATTATACAATTATAATATAATAAAAAAGATAAAGCAAGCACACAAGTCATAAATACAGACACACGCTCACACACACCCATTCCGACACGCGCACACACACACGCACACTATACTAAACGCCAGTAAAAAATACATGTTTTTCTTTTGTCTACTTATGTATATTTTTATGTATCACTTCCTGTAATTGTGAAATCCTGTTTTGGCTTTAATTGTTACATACTATAAGATATTATATAAAATACTGTATGCTGTTGGATTTCCAAATAAATAAATAAATAAATAAACACCAGATAAGCTCAGAAGTGATAGGTTAGTATGGCATGGGCACACCATTAGGACAGATGAAAGTCATGTTAAAAGTTTGAAGTATGAAAGTCGACGGATATAGGATGACCCAAAGAGTTATGGATGGATTGTGTGAAAAATGATATGTGTATAAAAGGTGTGAATACTGAGATGAAAATAACACCAGATAAGCTCAGAAGTGATAGGTTAGTATGGCATGGGCACACCATTAGGACAGATGAAAGTCATGTTAAAAGTTTGAAGTATGAAAGTGGACGGATATAGGATGACCCAAAGAGTTATGGATGGATTGTGTGAAAAATGATATGTGTATAAAAGGTGTGAATACTGAGATGAAAATAACACCAGATAAGCCAGAAGTGATAGGTTAGTATGGCATGGGCACACCATTAGGACAGATGAAAGTCATGTTAAAAGTTTGAAGTATGAAAGTGGACGGATATAGGATGACCCAAAGAGTTATGGATGGATTGTGTGAAAAATGATATGTGTATAAAAGGTGTGAATACTGAGATGAAAATAACACCAGATAAGCTCAGAAGTGATAGGTTAGTATGGCATGGGCACACCATTAGGACAGATGAAAGTCATGTTAAAAGTTTTAAGTGTAAAGGTGGACGGATATAGGATGACCCAAAGAGTTATGGATGGATTGTGTGAAAAATGATATGTGTATAAAAGGTGTTAATACTGAGATGAAAATAACAGAATAACGACAGATGGGATGGACACCTTAGAGTTTGACGAAGAAAGTGTATTTAAAATTCTAAACTCTCTCAGAACCAACAAGGGTCCTGGCAGTGATCAAATTCCACCCCTCTTTTTTAAAGAATGCGCAGTATACCTGGCAAAGCCTGTAACGGCTTTATTTAACCTTTCGCTTAATAAATATTGTTGTTTTCCTACAAAATGGAAAGAGGCCCTTATAATACCAATACATAAAAGTGGCACTAAAATGGAAATTAAAAATTATAGACCTATATCTATTTTAAATACTTTAGGCAAAATTTTTGAAAAGTTAATTTTTAAATTTGTTAGTCCTCTAATCTATAAATCTATACCAACTCAGCAACACGGTTTTATGAAAAAGCGTTCCAGTATTACTAATTTGTCTCTGTTCACAGATTACATACTAACTGGTATGGATAACAAACAGCAGGTCGATGTCATATATACCGATTTTGAAAAAGCGTTTGATCGTGTGGATCATATTATTCTGACGCAAAAACTTTATTTCCTTGGTATACGTGGCAACTTACATAGGTGGTTTGAATCTTATATAACAAACAGGATGCAAGCTGTTGTAGTGGGTGGTTCTTGCAGTAATTTTATCAAAATACCCTCTGGGGTCCCGCAAGGATCAATCCTAGGTCCGCTACTTTATAATGCTTATCTTTTTGACATAGGTGATTGTTTTAAGCACTCAAAATTTATAATGTTTGCTGACGATAAGAAGATTTATTTAAGGGTTAAATCGGAAACTGACTGCATAAATATCCAACGTGACATTAATACTCTTGAGGAATATTATAAAAAGAATAAAATTACTGTTAACGTAAATAAGTGCGTAAATATCAGCTTTACACGTAAATCTAAAGTTATTAACTTTCAGTATTACATAAATAATGTTCCTATTAGAAAAGTTGACAAGGTTAGAGACTTGGGTGTTATTTTTGATTATAAGCTGTCTATGAGTGATCACATAGATGTCATCGTTAGTAAAGCATATAAACAATTAGGCTTCATCAAACGTATATGCGAACCATTCACAAATATAGAGTGTATTAAAATGCTGTACTTCGCGTACGTAAGAAGTATTCTTGAATATGCTTCAGTCATATGGTCGCCTCGATACAATAAATACATAGACAGTATTGAATCTATTCAAAAAAAATTTGTAAAATTTTTATGTTATAAAGATTTTAAAGAATTTACGAACTATGGTGAACTATGTAAGTATTTTCGCCTAGACTCTTTAGAAGTGCAGCGTCGACAACATGAAATGATTTTATTGCACTCTATACTATCGGGCTATATTGATTGTCCCGATCTTTTGGGCTCTGTATCACTGCGAGTACCAAAATACTGTACACGCAAAGCACCGTTGTTTGCTGTCCCACATGCTAAATCTAATTATGCTCAAAATTCAATACTGTGTCGCATTGCCCGATCCTATAATGAAGTATACGATACGGTAGACATATTTCGATATTCACGGAATACATTTAAAAGTGAAATAATAAAATTACAACGAGGAATTATACAATTATAATATAATAAAAAAGATAAAGCAAGCACACAAGTCATAAATACAGACACACGCTCACACACACCCATTCCGACACGCGCACACACACACGCACACTATACTAAACGCCAGTAAAAAATACATGTTTTTCTTTTGTCTACTTATGTATATTTTTATGTATCACTTCCTGTAATTGTGAAATCCTGTTTTGGCTTTAATTGTTACATACTATAAGATATTATATAAAATACTGTATGCTGTTGGATTTCCAAATAAATAAATAAATAAATAAACACCAGATAAGCTCAGAAGTGATAGGTTAGTATGGCATGGGCACACCATTAGGACAGATGAAAGTCATGTTAAAAGTTTGAAGTATGAAAGTGGACGGATATAGGATGACCCAAAGAGTTATGGATGGATTGTGTGAAAAATGATATGTGTATAAAAGGTGTGAATACTGAGATGAAAATAACACCAGATAAGCTCAGAAGTGATAGGTTAGTATGGCATGGGCACACCATTAGGACAGATGAAAGTCATGTTAAAAGTTTGAAGTATGAAAGTGGACGGATATAGGATGACCCAAAGAGTTATGGATGGATTGTGTGAAAAATGATATGTGTATAAAAGGTGTGAATACTGAGATGAAAATAACACCAGATAAGCCAGAAGTGATAGGTTAGTATGGCATGGGCACACCATTAGGACAGATGAAAGTCATGTTAAAAGTTTGAAGTATAAAAGTGGACGGATATAGGATGACCCAAAGAGTTATGGATGGATTGTGTGAAAAATGATATGTGTATAAAAGGTGTGAATACTGAGATGAAAATAACACCAGATAAGCTCAGAAGTGATAGGTTAGTATGGCATGGGCACACCATTAGGACAGATGAAAGCCATGTTATAAGTTTTAAGTGTAAAGGTGGACGGATATAGGATGACCCAAAGAGTTATGGATGGATTCTATGAAAAATGATATGTGTATAAAAGGTGTGAATACTGAGATGAAAATAACACCAGATAAGCTCAGAAGTGATAGGTTAGTATGGCATGGGCACACCATTAGGACAGATGAAAGCCATGTTATAAGTTTTAAGTGTAAAGGTGGACGGATATAGGATGACCCAAAGAGTTATGGATGGATTGTATGAAAAATGATATGTGTATAAAAGGTGGGAATACTGAGATGAAAATAGCAGCAGTGACAGAGAAGCTGAGAATTAATACGTTAGTATGGCATGGGCACACCATTACGACAGATGAGTCATGTTTAAAGTTTCAAGTGTGAAGGTATACGGATATAGGAAGACCCAGAAAGTTATGGATGGAATGTGTGAAAAACGATATGTGTATAAAAGGTGTGAATATTAAGATGACATCTGACAGGGGAGAGTGGAAAAGGAAAACATGTTGTGCCGATCCTGCTCACGCGGGTAAGGGTAAGAAGATGATGTCTATTTCACAATGTTTAAAATTATTTAGTGCAACAAATAAAAACAAACTCATGCGGATCCGCTGACTTATGTAAATAGAGGTATATAATTATGTGCGCTTCACGCAAGATCTACCCACAAGACACTTCGATCGTTTTTTAGTTATAATTCTTAGATACTCGGTCCTTATTTATAAAAAAAAATCACGATATCTTCATTTAATAAGAACGTTTAGCGATGTTTGAAGTGGGGCAAACGATATAATGCGCAGAAGAGGGGGAGTAAACAGATAACATTGTTTATAGATACATTTTGCAAGACTTACATATTCACTTTCATTTTTTATGTTTAATCCTTTGTACATCATTACATCGTATAAAACAAAGTCCCGTACAGCGTCTGTCTGTTTGTCTGTTCGCGATAAACTCAAACACTACTGAACGGATTTTCATGCGGTTTTCACGACTGGATAAAGTGATTCATGTAGAAGGTTTTGGTATATAATTTGTCAAGGATTTTTTTTAATAATCAAGGCGGAACAACGTCTGCAGGGTCTGCTAGTAAAATATATTTTAAGATGATGAACAACGCAGATAAAGTCGCGGGTATAAGCTAATGAATAGATGTATATACCTTCAATAGTCTTGACGCAGGACTGACAGGTCATTCCAATGACTGATATAAGCACTTCGCTCTCCGAGTTCGACCCCGCTCCGGACATATCTATTAGCAGATCCGTTAGTATTTCTTGTGATAAGAGACTTCTGAAATATAGACACAGGATTTTTTAAATTTATTATTCATAAGATTACAATATTCGATCCTATAATCATTACAAGTATAAAACAAAGTCCTCTACCGCGTCTGTCTGTTCGCGATAAAATCAAAAACTACTGCACGGACCTTCATGCGGTTTTCACTAGTGCATAAAGTGATTCATGAGGAACATTTTGGTATATAATTTGTCAAGGATTGTTTTATAACCAGGGCGGGACAACGTTTGCCGGGCCCGCTAGTATGTAATATTTATAACATTTCATGTAAAATAGATTGAAATAATAACAAGAAATATGGATTCTAAGATATGACAAGAATTCTCTGGAAGGTTCTAACAGAGCCACTATTTTGTTAGAACCCTGAACTACATTATCTGATGGTATATTGTGTAAAATTGGTTATGTTCTTCCTAATATAGTTTGGTTATTGTCTATAAGTAAAGTGGATTAGAAATAACAACTTGAGAAGTGTAAGATACCAAACATATTCTGAAAGGTACTAACGGAGCCACCATTTTATTAGAAGAAGTTTAAAATTACATCATTTGATGCTATATTGTGTAAAAATAGGTTATGTTTTGTGTATTATAATATGGTTATTGTATACCAGTCAACGGGGTTACAAATAATAATTTGAGAAGTCCGAGATGTCAAACATATTCTGGAAAGTTCTAACAGAACCACCATTTTATTAGAACACTGAAATTACATTATTTGACGTTATATTGTGTAAATTTGGTTATATTCTGCCTAATATAGTTTGGTTATTGTCAATATGTAAATTGGATTAGAAATAACAACTTGAGAAGTGTAAGATATCAAATATATTCTGGAAGGTACTAACGGGGCCACCATGTTGTTAGAACATTAAAGCTATCAGAAAACACTACCTTTAACTGAAACAGCTAATTACTTGATAATAGCAGTTATGATCTTTAATAACAAAGCACCTGTTATACATGGTAGTAGGACTTTTTCTAAGTCCACCAGGTGAGTTACCACCCTCAAGATGAAAATTTGACGGTAAGCACCTGTTGGTGTATTCCGGCAGCTGCACTTGAGAGCCAATACCTCTCTAAATTTAGCGTGTTTACCATCGTAGACCATATCATCATTTAAAATTATAGGTGAGGTTGTAGTCACACCAATGAAATTATAAGTAAAAAGGTGATATAAGTAATGGTAGATACGTTACCTACATGATATTTTGACAAAACAAATGGCACGATAACGCACACATACGTAAAGTAATATTGTAAAAGACACACTGTCTTAGCTATAATGTGGAAGTAAGATGGCATATTCTCAATATCGGTGGTGAAAAACAAATAGTTATATGTTGCTTAGATACGGGCGGTTTGACGGGGCAGCCGGCAAAAATAAACTATCTAGGCAAGTTTTAACAGCGAAGCGCTTGTGACGTATTTACAGCGTTTTAGTTATAATATCATTGGGTCACACACACTAGAAGTTATAAAGTATACAATAAACTAACTTGGTTTCTTCTTCGCCGCCGTCAGCTGGCGCTTCAAACCCCATATCTTCTATATGCGACCTGATGGCCTCCACGGAGCACACACGCGGGTCATACCTGAAGTATCCAGCGTGCTCAGACAACTCGACCTTGAAGAAATGTTATAGATATTGTTAACTGTCTCAATTAGTCATACTTAATCGAACGGGACTATATTGGAACCAAGGCGAGATTGGACAAATCTATACTAATATTATAAATCCAGGGTTTGTTAGGTTGAACTTGCTAATCTGAGGAACTACTAATCCGATTTGAGAAACTCTTTAAGTGTTAGATAGCAAATTTATCGAAGAAGGCGATATATATCATCACGCTAAGACCAATAGGAGCGGAGCACCAATGAAAATTGTTTCATAATCGATTTTATTTTCCTTTTGAGAACTTGCGCTGCGTGTTAGCGTTAGCCCAAAGTAACTATTCCACGTGGACGAATTGGCGGGCAGAAGCTAGTAAATAATATATGTTACAGACTTTTTTTAATGCCAAAGGGCAGCAAACAGGCTGACGGCCCATTTAATGTTAAATGGTTACCATCGGCTGTGGCAACTACAATGACAGGGGCATCATTGTTGTGTCGCCGACCTTAAAGGGCGTACTTATGCGCTTGAAGAGCCTGCGTCATGTGAGTAGTATATAACAAAAACTTAATTGTTACTGAAAGAACCGAGTACCATGAGATATAATTTGCTGTGACAGCGGTGTAGTGTGTGTAGTGTAGTGTAGTAGATGTGTGTGTAGTGTAGTAGATGTGTGTGTAGTGTAGTGTAGTAGATGTGTGTGTAGCGGTGTGTACACACTTAAGATTTGGTAACATCATTTTAGATTTGAATATTAGAGTGTACTTTTCGTTGCTTTGCACTTCCGTCTGGATTAATGGACAGCTACCACGTCTCACTGTGAGACGTGACGAAATTTCGCGAAAAATCACGTGAAACGTGGCAACCGCCAATCAATTCCAAGCGGAAGTCCAACGTAACGTTCACTGTTATATTTAGTTACGGATTTCCGTAAAGTAACGCATTCTTCAATCAAACACACAATTTCAATAAGACGTTTCTCTTAATGGGTATTTTAAAAGCAATTAAGAATAATAAAATATATAATTGCCTCTAATTTTTAACCGACTTAAAAAATAAAATTCAGTTGTTTAGTTTTTTCTTTATTGTTTACTACCTCAGACAATCGTCATTTATAAACAGATTTGGAAAACTATTTTCTTGAAGTAAAATTTCTTTACGCGACTAGGATTTAACTGGACGACAATGCAACGGAAGTCCGTTACGGCAATATGGCGTCACGTTTCTGCACCATCCGGTTTTTAAATATTTTTGAATTCGTCAATAAATAGTTTACAAACAAAGCAATCAAACCTTTTTGAAAAAAAAAATTAAATTGAATAATAATAAAAATCATACAATAGAATTAATTATGTATATATGGACGCGCGACCGTGCTGCCATCTGGTTTCAATGTAAGTATATAGCAAATTAAAACAAAGCTTCATTATCTGTAGTGCCATCTATCAGCTAATTCAGAACTTAAATAACACAGGAAACAGTATTAGCAACTCTTTGTTATAAAGTAAATAAAATATAGAAAACTACGAACAGATTACTATGATTATGATTTATATATATAAGTTTTACTTCAATCGCGTGTGACGGTTACAGGCACTCATTTTTTATTTTTTTTAAATAACGTTATAAGACTCACCTTCACGTGATCAATACCAGGCAGCTCCCTCACTGAGCCCTCTATACTCCTGACGCAGGACTGACATGTCATGCCATTGATTGGCACGCGGACTGCGACCAGATCCTGCCCCGGCTCTCTGTAGAAAAAAGGCGACAATCAACGAGGATACTGTAATGATTTCTATATTTATAATTATTGCGACAATCAACGAGGATACTGTAATGATTTCTATATTTATAATTATTGCGACAATCAACGAGGATACTGTAATGATTTCTATATTTATAATTATTGCGACAATCAACGAGGATACTGTAATAATTTCTATATTTATAATTATTTTTAATGATTTATTATGGCCTTTATAATATTTTTATAAGCTAAAATGATATTCAAATGATTTAAACATATACTTCCGGTACCGCTAGAACACGACCGATACGCGACCGGAACATTAACACTAGCGCCACCCTATTAGAGAGTTCGGCCTATAAAAGACAAGACATCGTTAATCGGACATGGTCTTTATTTAGGGTAGGGATTTTTCTAAGCCCGCCTGCCTAGCTACCACCCTCAAATATATAATCTTATCTTATATCTTGTGCTCAAACGATAAATAAAACCTATGACTCCATATTATAAAACAAAGTCCTCAGCCACGTCTGTCTGTCTAATCGCGATAAGCTCAAAAACTACTGAACGGATTTTCATGCGGTTTTCACCAGCAAATAAAGTCGTTCATGAGGAAGGTTTAGGTATATGATTTGTCAAGATTTTTTTTATTATCAGAGCGGAACAAAGTCCACCGTAACCCCTTTTTTTTTAATAATATTTTTATAATATACTTCAATTATACATGTAAACCTTCCGGAAGAAAATCTTTAAACAACAGTAAAAACCATGTCTAAACTCGTTGTCTATTTTAGACGAACTAATAGAACACACAGAGAAACGCGAAAAGCGACTTTGTATTATTATTTTTAGGTAATGCCCTGCGCGTGCGCACATCACCGCTTGCTCCACTTGTTCACGGCAAGAAACCGCAAATCCCTTATCGCGGAGTGCTTATAAACATCGTAGTCTCTTAAAATATTAATAACGTGATATTAAATGACAATATCGCGCGAACTCTTTTAGATCAGAACCAAGTGTCTAGGAAATAAAACAAAAAAAAAATTGATTGAAAACTGTTCAGTAATTTTTGCGTGATGCGCGCACAACGACGGACCTCTATTATTTTATCTATTAACTAGCGGGCCCGGCAGACGTTGTCCCGCCCTGATTATAATAAAATACTTGACTAATTATATACCAAAACGTTCCTCATGAATCACTTTATCCAATGGTGAAAACCGCTTGAAAATCCGTTCAGTAGTTTTTAAGTTTATCGCGAACAGAGGGACGCGATAGGGGACTTCGTTTTATTCTATGTAATGATTAGCTTCTGCCCCCGACTTCGTCTGCGTGGAATACTTACTTTCCGCTAACGCAGCGGATGCTCTTAAAACTAAAAAACCCGATTTTGAAGCCTTCTTCATTGGTGCTCACCTCCTATGGGTCTTAGCGTGATGATATGTAGCCTACAGCCTTCCTCGATAAATGATTTATCTAACACTAAAAGAATTTTTCAAATCGGACCAGTAGTTCCTGAGATTAGCGCGTTCAACCAAACAAATAAACTTTATAATATATTAGTATAGATTACTACTTTTCTCTCATACTTAAGTCGCGGCGCCATTAACATTACAATAACTTTCGATAGAGTGGACCGATTTTAATGAAACAAAAACTAAGTTACTCCCGACGATATGCTTTATGATTTTCTTCTACGAGGTTTTATTGTGAACCCTGTACTTTAGCAGTGATGCATGTTCATACAAACAGACAGGCAGACAGAAAGACAGACATTTTTAAAAACGATTGAAATGTATTCTATTACTTATTCCTAGACATCTGCAACAGACACGTTAGATTTACATTCAGAGGCCCGGCGGATGTTGTCCCGCCCTGATTATGAAAAAATCCTTGACAAATTATAAACTAAAACGATTCCCATCAATCACTCTATCCACCGGTGAAAACTGCATGAAAATCCGTTCGGTAGTTTTTGAGTTTATCGCGAACAGACAGACAGACAGACGCGGTCGGGGACTTTGTTTTATACTATGTAATTATAAGATATAGATTCATCACAAAATTCCAGAAAATATAGAACTATCCGTGAAAACGAATTTAATATGCAACCGCATATGCAAATATGTAAAATGCATATCAGTCCGGTATCCAATAATTCGATGGAAGATACTTGACACAAAAATATACAGATAAAACGTATCGTCGAAGAAAAATGATGCGAGAGGCACATCATTCCTTTATTCTTAGATAAGATAAACACATAAACCACTTACCACTCATAAATACATCTTGCATCCGTGTATTAGAAATTCATACTAAACTAGACAGACCAACTAATAAGAATTAAAAAAAAACTTTAAATCTCGTAAAACTGTAAAAAAATTATCAAGAACAAAATCATACCAAATTGGATACAATAACACGGTCTTATTAAGAGAATAAATTTAAATAATAAATGTGGTAGAAAAATTGATAATTATGTACGCCTCGCCGGCACCATTGATACCATTGCGTCGCGGTCACAACATGGCCGCGCGTGCAAATGTTTTTACCGCGAAACGCGTGCAAAGCGATCTCGAAACATTCAGCGCTTCAAGCCAAACCACATCGTTATTATCCGCACGGTTGCTAAAGTGCTGACATAGCTTTAATGCGTTAAAAATACCAGTGTCGTGTGATATTGCATACCATCTCGATTACATAGCTTTTATGAATGTTAACTATTTGATAACAATATTTACTACAAAACTATATAAGTATATATACTTCCTTACAAGTTGCACATAAATTCATGATCATTATACCGTTATCTCACCAAAGTAGGGTCAGCACAATATGTTTTCTTCTGTCACTCTTTCCTATCAGATGTCATATCGGTATTCACAACTTTTATTCACATTCAATTTTTTTCGTAGACCGTGGTAGAGCCACGCTGAAGCTATTACTGGTTTCAGCATGAATGGGTCGGCTCACTCGGGGTAGTACCACCCTCTCACAAAAAACCGACGTGAAGTAACAACAGTGCTTGCATTGTTGCGTTTCGTTCGGTCAGTGAGAGCTCCGGAGGCCCACCTCAGCTCCCCCCTTCCCTTCTCCCCCGTTACCCGGGCTGGCAACACACTTGCGACTCCCCTGGCGTTGCTAGTGTCTACGGACGGTGGTGATAACTTCACATTAGGTGACCCGCCTGTTCGTTTGCCTCCTTTGATATATAAAAAACAATCATAATTTGAATATTGAAATTATTAACAATAGTCCGGTTTTCACATCTAAATAAACTGCAAGTAATATTTATATACATATGTATACAGTTTAATAATTAATCAAACATATGGTGGGCTACACAAGCTCAATACAGAATATCAATATTACATGTACACAGGCCGCTGTCGCAAGCGTAATACGCTCGGTCACGCTCTACGAGCATGTCATGACGCGAAATCATATTCATCTTCTGCTAAACTTTTCGCTCAACGTGCTTAAAGAAGTTTTCCCTTTAAAAATACACTATATCTTTTTTTTAAAACACATACCTTTCTTTTAATCACAAGTACGTAGTTTTAACAAGAGAAATTATTTTTATATCTTTACCATACACGTAATTCATAATGTGTACTTACTACAATTATATAAGGGGTCATCTATTATTAATTTAACTAGCTGATACAAGCGACTTCGTCTGCGTCGTTCGTTTGTTTTTGTTATATCTCCAAAAGCTTTATTTATCTCTTATATAATATACTAGCTGGCCCGGCAGACGTTGTCCCGCCATGATTAAAAAAAAATCCTTGACAAATTATATACTAAAACCTTGCCCAAGAATCACTTTATCCACTGGTAAAAGCCGCATGAAAATCCGTTGAGTAGTTTTTGAGTTTATCGCGAACAGACAGACAGACAGACGCGGTAGGGGACTTTGTTTTATACTATGTAATGATTTAAGCTCCCAGGCAACTTGACTTTTATCGACACTTCTGACAATTATAGTTCTATTTTAACCAGTTTACAAAAAAAAAAACGAGTGCGTGTAATCGTCACACGCGACTGAAGTAAAACTTCTTTAGCGTTATAAGAGATGGCGATTAAGTTAATAATATTTCCTGTGTTATTTAAGTTCCGAATTAGCAGATAGATTGCACTACAGATAATGAAGCTTTGATTTAATTTGTTACTTACTTACATTGAAACCAGATGGCAGCACGGTCGCACGCCGATATATATACATTAATAAATTCTATTGTATGGTTTTTATTATTATTCCATTTAATATTATTTATCAATTTTTTTTCAAAAATTTGTGATCGATTTGTTTGTAAACGATTTATTGACAAAATCAAAAATATTTAAAAACCGGATGGTACAGAAACGTGACGCCATATTGCCGTAACGGACTTCCGTTGCATTGTCGTCCAATTACCTCCTAGTCGCGCCTAAAGAAGTTTTACTTTAAAAATCTTGACAAATGATATACGTAAACCTTCCTCGTGAATCACTCTATTTAATAATGAAAACAGCATGAAAATCCTCTTAGTAATTTTTGAGTTTATCGCGAAAAGACAGACAGACGCGGCGGAGAACTTTGTTTTATAATATGTAGTGATTGAGAGCATAATAATTTTACCGAAATATTACTACGAAAAAAATCATGCGTGGATAAATTTCAGTTCATAACAAAATTAATTTAAAATGTTTTTAAAAACCGAATCGTACTGTTATAAAGAGTTCCCATACGTAAAAGGGCGAAGGAACCCTATTTTGGTTCAGAGCTCTTGAGCCTTCTTTCGTTACTATATTATCGGAGATCAGTCAGATCGGAGTCAGTTCGAATCCATTATCCACGCGCTTGACACTTATTCTTAATTCAGCTTATTTTGTTAATTAATAATTTTAATTGTACATAATTGTTTTAATAAACAATTTATTTTACAAAAATAGTTTTATTAAAAAGGCCTTCAGCCAAATCCATATAACACTACCTTAAAAATGTCCTCCTTTCAAATAGTAAATTGTTACATATGTCTAAAGTCCGCGTGACCAATCGTGTGTGAGCGCGCGAAATAAAACATGGCCGTCGCGTCGCTTCGCGCGTCGGTACAGAGGGTTTGTTATTAAAAAACAGCACAGTGCTTAGATTAAATAACGAGTAGTTTACTGTTGAAAATAATGGTATGTTTATAATAATTGTACTATACACTCAACGAATGTATAATAAACGTACGTTCAGACAAATATACTTCTAAGATACTCGCGATAAATTAAACAATACGTTCGCAAAACAAACTTTTATTACAAAAATGTCGACGCAGTCTTAGTAATGAAATAAATACCCTCTATTTTGAATTTTGATATTAATTATAGTGTGAATGACAATATTTAAATTTCAGAATTTGTTTATTGAAATTATTAACATTAGTGTGGTTTCCATATCTATTGGCACTCGGAGCAAAAATTATATACATTTTTATAAAGTCTATTAATCAATCAAATGTATGATGAACTGCAAAATATCAATATTACATGTACAAAGGCCTCTATACTACGCGTAGCTAGTCTGCCACAAGCCGCGTGAGCGCAATACGGCCGGTCATGCTTACTTAGTACGTCATGACGCGAAATTACAAATTTATCTCGTGACAAAAATACCGCTCAACGCGTTTAAAGAAGATTTTCACTTCAAAAATAAACATTTTAAATTTCCAAACGCATAGTTCATGCGACACTCTAAGTGCCTGCGCACACTACGGTTTTTCACCGCATAAATTTTTTCCGCAAATTTTGTAACATATGGAATTCTATGGAAGCGCGCGCACTACGGGTAGAATTCCGTAATGGAATTAATTCCGGAGGTGCGGGAAAAAAACCGCAAATCATCGCAGTAGCGCTCTAACTACGGTGAAGGAATGTCGTCGCTGCGTGTTTTAAATAACAAGGAGATTGTGTCTTGTCTGTTTGTGTGTTTCCTTAGTTTTTGTAAACTACGTAACAGATTTTGACAGTTTTCACAATCATTTAGACAATTTTGTTCGGAAGGATTTTATGTATGAAATATTTATTTGAAGTAGATAATGATCGCCGTATTCTAATAAAATCATAAGGAGTTTTGGAGCGCTCTTATTGATAACGACGGCTAAATCTTATAAGATACACATAAATAATGTAGGTTTGTGTTTTTGCCGGGGTCTTGGAATATCACGTAGTGAATTTTAAATTTTATTTATAACTTATGTTATTTGGCTCTATATTTTGTAATATTGGTGGTGTCTTACGTAATATAGTTTGGTTATTGTTCACACGTGAACTGGATGGGAAATTATACCACAGAGCACGGGTTCTGAGTTGCCACAAAAATTTCCAGGAAAGTTCTAATAAGACAGCCATCAGCCTGTCAGTTCATCGAAATGATAGCAAGAAATTTGTAATTGTGAGCTACTCCACAATGGCAGTAATAATTTACTAAAAGTTTGGTTGGCACAATTAAAAAATAATAATATAGGTACTGCGGAGTTAATCTTAAGGATACGTACAAAAAGTATTTAATGTCTCTATTAAGAACCAATCAGTATTTATTATTTTTTACATTGGCGAAGCCAGGGCATGTTACTAGTTCTGAAAGTAAGCACGAGGGGTAAAACTTGCAGACTAAGAGCCCGTGCATGCGGCCAAGCTTTCCTTATTTTATAAAAGCTGAGAGTTTTTCGGCGCATGCTTCTGATACAAGTAGAAACCATGAGTTAGTATTAAATTTGAGTCGTCGTGGCTTTGGCAAATAACAAAGGTCTATAAAATATTAACTAAAATTTATCAAATTGTATAGTGTAAGTTTTTTATACATATATTTTGTTGGCATAATATTAGAAATCACGACATTTCTTGACAGATATTTGATATCGTGGCCAACCCCTGCTAAAAATCTGTAAACTTTAATAAGTTGTAATTGAACTTACGTTATAGAGTCAAACCTGGATTTTAACATGTTACTTGGGTAACTATTAGATATTTCCTCAGTAGCCAGACAATTTCGACAGTTCTAGCCCCTCGCCAGACAAACATATAGGGTAGCTATAGGTGCAAGCGTGAGGCAATATATATCCAAGTAGATGAAAGTGAGATATATAGTGAGTGAGGTTTTTTGCAGCCCTTTATTGCTTTTCTTTTAGTAACTCAGAAATAAATTATACCACAAGTACACGTTTTACTAATATTGCTTGTGCAGTTTATAAAGAAAATGTAATTCATTTTTGATAAAGCGTCATCATAGGAGACATATTCATTTGTGTTATTTGCAAAATAAAAATAGCAATATAATATTACCCAAGAAACAATAAAAAATGATTTAAATAATAAATATTAATATAAAACAACGGACATCTGGCATTCATTGGCTCTTAGACTATCCGGAAATTCTACCGCAGTGCGCGGACCATCTGTTACAGATTTTTTTCCGGTGCGGTTTTTATTTCGCACCGCAACTTAGTGCGCGCTCGGCCTAACTAGCATAATTATTACCGTACTAGTGGGCGCCCAGTGGTCGACATTCGACCATAGTTCATTGATTTTTTTAAAGTTTGAACTTTATTAGGGTTCATTTGTGAAAGGGTATAACTTTTATAATCAAAGTTTTTCATCATGGCTACTCAGTTATTTAGTACTTTTTTTTTAAATTATATAAACATAAAAAAATCTATGCCTAAATGAAAATTGAACTTGAATTTGAATTGCTTTACTCTTATGACAACATGAAGCAAAGTGACATGAAGTGAAAGCAGTCCTGTCACCTAAAAATTTTGACATTCTATAAGACCAAAGAGAATAATAATTATTTCAGTGGTTCCATAAATTTACTAAAGATAAATTATTTATCACAGAAGTATTAATGTATATTATGAATTTACATATTATATTATTATAACATTAACCTACAATTTTACCAGTTGATTTCAAAGGGCATGTAAGGCATGCAACGTCAGTCATGTAAAAAATATTGAAAAGGTAATAGGAACGTAACAGTAAAATGACGGATGTGTTTTTCGTTTACATGTGTGTATGTGTTGTGTAAAATTCAAGCAGTAGTGTGAGTAATGTGTCTTTTAGTTAATGTAATATGCTTGTAATGCATTCTATATAAAAAAATAGCTTTGTGCACTTCTCCTCCATATAAACTTTAACTATGCAAAATTTCAAGCTCATCCGTTCGCGCAATTCGCTTAAAAAGGGGTACAACATTTTGGCTTCACGTATTAATATACATATAAGATATATAGTAAAAGATCACGAATTGTTTAAAAATATTATTGTGTTACTTTCGCTTATCAATAATTTCATTAGTAAATAAATGTATATTTTATACTAAATAATTCAATTAAAATTCCTTACAGGTAAGTATTACATACATATTAAGCCCAACGTCTTCGAGTGTAACGTCTATTGTTCCATGTGTTAAAATAAAAATATCCATCCCATTTAGGCAGTTATCTTATTCTTCTATACTATCTATACTAATATTATAAAGAGGTAAAGTTTGTGACGTTGTGAGTTTGTGACGTTGTGGCGTTGTAAGGGGTAATCTCAGGAACTACTGGTCCGATTTGAATAATTCTTTCAGTGTTATATAGCTCATTCATCGAGAATAGTTATAGGCTATATATCATCACACTAAGGCCAATAGGAGCGGAGCAACAATGAAACATGTTTTAAAATCGGGGCTTTTTTTCCTTTTGAGAGCTTCCGCTGCGTCTTAGCCCAAAATAACTATTCCACGCGTACAAAATCGCGGGCAGAAGCTAATAACTAATTATATTATCTATACTAATATTATAAAGAGGTAAAGTTTGTGAGTTTGTGACGTTGTAGGGAGTAATCTCAGGAACTACTAAACCGATTTTGAAAATTCTTTTACCAATAGAAAGCCACGTTATTTGTGAGTGTCATAGGCTATATATCATCACGCTAAGGGCAATAGGAGCGGAGCAACAATGAAAAATGTTTTAAAATCGGGGCTTTTTTTCCTTTTGAGAGCTTCCGCTGCGTCTTAGTCCAAAATAACTATTCCACGCGTGCGAAGTCGCGGGCAGAAGCTATTAACTAATTATATTATCTATAATCTATACTAATATTATAAAGAGGTAAAGTTTGTGAGGTTGTAGGGGGTAATATCTGGGGAGTCGGAGAAAAATGGTCGAACGAAAACGTTTCTTACGAACGCTGCCTTAATTATGAGATATATAAATGATTGAGTTCTAGAGAAAAGTTGTAGCTTGATAATGCTTATTACCGCCCAACGAAGTGGGCACGGGTCGTCTAGTTTTTAAATAAATTACTACCTCTGTACATGTGTTTTCAAGGATTGGACCGATTACGTTGAAATTTTGAAGTGAAAAAATGCTTCCACGGCGATGACTGGTTAAAAAAAATCGAGGCAGTCACGATGACTGCCGAAGGAAGTGAAAATTCAAAACAATTGAATATCTGTGTTCCTTTTTTAATTATTAAATCTATTATGGACTCAAATTATTTAAATTTCATAATTTGTTATTTGAAATTATTATAAACATTAGTCCGGTTTTAACAACTATTAACACTCCGACTAATAATTATATACAGTCTATTAAATAACCAAACGTATGATGAGCCGCAAAATATCAATATTACATGTACATATGCCGCTATACTACGTTTTTTTTTCTCGAACTGACTACGCTATTGGCCTAGTAAGGCTTTAACAGCTTCACCGGACTACAAGCTATACTGAACGTCGCTAGTCTCACGCAAGCGTACACGCGACTCGAGCATGCCCAGGTCACCTGTGACACGAACCCATAAGTTTTCCCCTACCAAAGATCGCTCAACGCGGATTAAAGAAGTTTTCACATCAAAAATTTGATCCGATAGGTGGCACTGAAAACTGATTCAGGGATTATTTATATAATGCCTGTTGCCCCGTTTACATTCTATAAATAACTATAGATATATTTGTCGTTTATCTGATAACAACATCAATGTATAAGTACTAAGCAGATAAAAAATGGCACGATTGGCATGCAAATACATGTATGATAAGTTAAAAACAAAAAAGTAGCATTATATAACATTAATGAACAATGAGATGCATAAATGTAAAGTACTTAAGGGTTTTATTTTTCCCTTATCAAACTGAAATAGTTTAGAAAATTGTCCGATACGAAATATATATAAGAGTTGTTGAGGTATGTATGCCTGGTACACATATATGTTTCAACAACTCATATATGTATGAATAGTTAGCTTAGCTTAGGTTAGCTCAGATAGGGGTAATCTCTGGTCCTGCGTTGTTTATGGGTATTTCTCGTGGCTTCCTTTACTCCTACCTTATTGACCTTGGCGTGCTTTCGGATTACGGACTTGTTTTCACACCCGACTTGGCTTGTTTTGGATTTGGCGTGGATTTTCTTTTGATTTGGACTTTGGCTTTGTTTTTCGGACTGATTCTTCTATACTTTATTGACCTGGCTCGTTGACTGGACTTTGCCCTTTTTGCCTCTTGGTTTGCCGGCGGCGCTGGGTCTCCGGCAAGCCATGAGTGCCAAAAAGATAACGAAAAAGCGCACAAGCGTGGCGATGGACTCCTCCGATACGGAGGTGGAGGGACGGGCGGCTCACAAGGTGAGCACCTCTCACAGGGGGACGGCGCGGCGGATCAGCCGCAACGTGGGTGGTCGCGGGCTTATGGGGGAGGCCGACGGCTCATTTGACCGGGCCCTGGCCGGCAGTCTGAGTGCGGCAGAGTCGGAGACTTCGGCTACGGGCTCAATTGTTGCCTCGGCTGCCGGGTCCAAGGCCGGCTCCAGGGCCGGGTCAGCGGCGAGCTCGGAGGCCGAGCCTATCGTCGACGTCGAAGACCTCGACGTCTTCACCCTGAAGGCTCTGGCGGGGACAAAGGTGACGGCTATCTTCGAGACGGTGAAGAAGTCGAAAAACCTGCAGGGGCCCTGTATAAAGGTTCTAAAGGAGGCAGCCAGGACCCTTAAAGAGGTGGTGGAGGCGCTCGCTGAGCGCACGGAGTCGGCGGAGGTTAAGAAGCTCCAGAGGGAGACAAAGAACCTCCGCCGCCAGGTCGAGGATCTCAAGGTGGAGATTCTGGCCTGGAAGCAAGAAGCGAGCGCCAAGAAGCAGATGCCTCCGCCTCCAGCACCTGCTATGGCGCCGTCGGAGCACCAGTGGGAGGAGGTGCTCGCTGGGGCCGTCTCCCGCCTCGAGCGGTCTCTCCAGGTGTCGTTCGGCAATATGCTGAACGCACGCCTGGAGAGCCTGGAGAGTCGCCTCCCTCCGGAGGTGCCAGTCCGCCCTCCCTTGGCGGCTGATAAGAGGAAGGGTGGAGCGGGGGCTCCACCTGCAAGACCGGCGGTGTCCCAGAGGCCGGCACCGGTGCCCCAGGCCCCGATCGCCCCTCTGGGGATGAACTGGGCCGAACTACCGGCTCCTGCGGCAGCGGCTCCCGGCTCCAGCTGGGCCGTCGTAGCCCGAAAAAAGAAGGCCGCCAAGGCCCCGGTGGCGCCCAAAGCCCCGACGGCCCCAGTTGCCCCACCAAAACTGGCGGGGCAGAAACTGCCATCCGTCCCCCAATCGGCTGCGGTGATAGTGACGCTGCAGGATGCCGCAGCCGACAGGGGGATCGGCTATAGGGAGGTGCTGACTAAGGCGCGGGAAGCCGTGGCCCTGCCGGACATGGGCGTCGGGGAAGTCCGGGTCCGGCAGACGGCCACGGGAGCACGGAAAATTGAGCTCCCGGGGCAGACCAAAGAGAAGGCCGCCGAACTGGCCCGGGAGCTCAAAATGGCGCTGGCCGACGTCGCCACGGTCGTCGTGCCGATCAAGAGGGCGGACATCCGAATCGTCGGGCTGGACGATTCGGTGTCCCCCCTCGAGATTGAGACGGCCGTGGCGGCGAAAGCCGGCTGCAAGGCGGCCGACCTGAAGGTCGGGGAGATAAAAAGGAATTGGGGGGGCCTTGGTGCGGTCCACATAACGCTCCCCGCGGCGGCGGCCAGGGAGCTTGTTGAGGCCGGCAAGCTCCTGGTCGGGTGGAGCGTCGTCCGCGTCCACCTGCTGGACGAGAAGCCCATGCGTTGCTTTAAATGCATGGGCTTGGGGCACACTCGCCCCATGTGCCCCTCCTCGTCCAACAGGGGGGACGGGTGTTACCGTTGCGGCGCGGCGGGCCACAAAACGGCCCAATGCAAGGCAGAGGTGGCCCGCTGCGCCGTATGCGCGGACGCGGGGAGGCCCTCGGGGCATGTGATGGGGAGCCGCACTTGCAGGCCCCCCACCACCAAGGGTAGGGACCTCCCCACAGCGGGAGTTATCCCCAAGGTGGTGGCCGCCAGGCGGGAGGAAGTTGATATGGACCAATAATGGATCGGTCCATATACAACTTCCTCCAGGCGAACCTCAACCACTCCGCCGCTGCACAGGACTTACTCGTGCAGTCAGTGGCGGAGTGGGGTATCGGGCTTGCGATCGCCACGGAGCCTTACTTCGTTCCATCCCAGCCGCAGTGGGCTGGGGATCGGAACGGCTCCGTGGCGATCGTGGCGGGACGAGGTTTGACCCTGGTGGCCAGGGAAAGTGGGGCCGGGTTCGTGACGGCCGTCTGGGGAGAGTACGCCGTTGTGGGGGCGTACTTCTCCCCTAACAAGCCCCTGCGGGAGTTCGAGGCGTATCTCGGCTCCCTGCAGGGAGCTGTCAGACGGCTGTCGCCGCTCCCCGTGGTCCTCATGGGGGATTTAAATGCTAAATCGAGGACCTGGGGAGCGGCAGTCACGGACCTGAGGGGCATGGCCGTTGAGGAGTGGGCAGCCGAGTTAGGGCTGTCCCTCCTCAACCAGGGGAGCGTCCCCACGTGCGTGCGATGGAACGGGACGTCAGTGGTGGACGTCTCGTTCGCCACCCCGTCCGTTGCACGCCGTGTCCGGGGGTGGAGGGTGCTGGAGGAGGTGGAGACCTTATCGGACCACCGATATATCAGGTTCGAGGTCTCCACCTCCCAAGCCGGGACTGGCACCCGTCCCCGGAGGGGCGCGAAGTTCCCCTGTTGGGCGATGAGCCGCCTCAACCGTGAATTAGCGGAAGAGGCGGCCATCGTTCAGGCCTGGGTCATGCCCCCCCCCACAGGGGCTGATGTCGACGCGTCAGCAGCCCGCCTCCGTGCAGCCCTCACGGAGGTTTGCGACGCGTCGATGCCGCGAAGCGTACACCGCCCAGACAAACGGGCGGTGTACTGGTGGTCGCCGGAGATCGCCGCTCTCCGAGTGGCCTGCTCCGCGGCCCGGCGGCTGTTCGGGCGCAGCCGCCGGCGCCGGCATAGGGACCCGGAGGCGGAGGCCCGGCTGTATGGCAGCTATAGGGAGTGCAGGAAGACCCTGCAGGCTGCCATCAGCCGGGCGAAACAAGCAGCATGGGAGGAGCTGCTCCAGACGCTGGAGGGGGACCCTTGGGGGCGCCCGTATAGGATTGTACGAATGAAGTTACAATCCTGGGCGCCCCCGGCGACGGAGACCCTCCGGCCGGAGGTGGTAGCGAGGGTCGTGGGAGAACTGTTCCCCGACCCTCCGATGCTACCAGCTCCTCCCATGCCTCCGCCTCGGGAGGCAGTCGAGGAGGTGCTCGACGGTCCTCCCCCTCCGATAACGGAGGAGGAGATGGGGAGGGCAGTCGAGCGCCTCCTCAGCCGGCGTAGAGCGCCCGGCCCTGATGGGGTCCCGGGTCGGGTGCTCGGCCTCGCATTGGGCCAACTAGGGGGGTGGCTTCTGGAGCTGTTCGACCGGTGTCTTGCGGTCGGGCAGTTCCCGAAGCCCTGGAAGCTTGGGCGGCTCTGCCTGATGCAAAAGGCAGGCCGCCCTCCGGACTGCGCGTCCGCGTATCGGCCCCTCGTCCTGCTGGACGACGCCGGGAAGGTGCTGGAGAGGATTATCTCCTCCCGGGTCGTCCAGCACCTAGAGGGCGTGGGGCCGAATCTGGCGGATGCGCAGTATGGCTTCCGGACAGGGCGTTCCACGGTGGACGCCCTGTCCCTCCTTAAATCGCTGTCTGCGGAGGCGACCTCCCAGGGGGAAAGGGTGTTGGCGGTGTCCCTTGACATCGCCAACGCCTTCAACACCCTGCCGCATGGCGTCATACGGGAGGCGCTCCGATATTTCGGAGTGCCCCCGTACCTGCGGCGGGTGTTGGAGGCATACCTCGAGGATAGGGAGGTCGCCTACGTAGACGGCGACGGGCGTATGGTCCGGCGGGCCACAAGACGGGGGGTTCCACAGGGGTCGGCCTTGGGGCCGCTCCTGTGGAACATGGGCTACGACTGGGTGCTCCGCGGCGTGCTCCCATATGGGGCACGCCTCATATGCTACGCGGATGACACCCTAGTCGTAGCCCGGGGGGGGGGGAGTGGAGGGAGGTGGAGCGCCTGGCCACGATGGCCACAACCCTCGTGGTCAGGCGCATCAGGAGGTTGGGCCTCAGGGTGGCCCTCGAGAAGACCGAGGCCCTGCTCTTTCATGGGCCTCGGCGGGGGCCACCTCCTGGGGCCCACATTGTGGTGGAGGGCGCCCGGATCAGGGTGGGGACCCAGATGAAATATCTGGGCCTCACCCTGGACGGGCGCTGGCGGTTCGAGCCCCATTTCGCGGGGCTCGGACCGCGAATTGCTGGGGCGGCGGCGGCACTCGGCCGGTTACTCCCCAACATAGGGGGGCCGGGCGCCGGGTGCCGCCGACTCTACATGGGAGTCGTGCGGGCGATGGCCGCCTACGGGGCACCGGTCTGGGCCGACGCCCTCGGTGCCGCCAACGTGCGCGCGCTTCGTAATGCGCAGCGCACGGTGGCACTGAGGGCAATCCGGGCGTACCGGACGGTGTCCTCTGCGGCGGCCTTCACGCTCGCCGGCTCCCTACCCTGGGAGCTGGAGGCAGGAGTTCTCGCCGCCGTGTACCAATTCACGGCGGCGAGAAAACGAAGGGGGGAGCCTCCGGCTCCCAGGGAGGTAGAGGCGGAGAGACGGCGTCTCAGAGGAGACGCCGTCGAAAGATGGCAGCAGGACCTGGCGGACGAGCGGTTCGGGCGGTTTACCGTAGACGCCGTCCGCCCGGTCCTGCGGCAATGGATTGAAAGGGAGTGGGGCTCCCTGACGTTCCGACTGGTGCAGGTACTCACCGGACACGGTTGTTTCGGGTGGTACCTGCACCGGATCGCACGCAGGGAGCCGACCGCCGCCTGCCACGAGTGCGGCGCTGTCGAAGATACCGCGCAGCACACTCTGTCTGAGTGTGCTGCGTGGGGGGAGCAGCGCCGCATTCTGGCGGCGGCGGTGGGAACGGACTTATCGCTGCCGAGCGTGGTTTCGGCCATGCTCGGCAGCGAACAGGCTTGGCGAGCGATGGCCTCCTTCTGCAAGAAGGTTATCTCGCAGAAGGAGGCGGCGGAGAGGGCCCGCGAGGCGGACCCATTAAGTGGCCGTCTCCGCCAGCGGAGGATTGGCAGGAGGAGGCGGCGCTTTGCCCAACTCCTCCTGCCACCGTAGCCGGACCTGAGGGGATGGGCCGGGGGGCCCTTCTCCTCATTGCACAGGTCCGGCGGACGAGGGGGGGCAGCCGGCGTGTACCCGGTCTGTCCCTCTATAGGTAGGAGCCCGGCGGTCACCTTCCGCCGGGCGGACCGTTGGGGCGGCTCTACAAGGTGATTAGCCAGCACGATCCCTTGCCGCCCCAACATTACGGTCGGACGGTACACCGTGGGGTTTTAGTCCGTGCGAGTCGGACATAACCCACTCTCTCCCCCGGGAGGGTGGGTATCCATAAGGGATTTCCCCACGTTATAAAAAAAAAAAAAAAAAGAAGATAGGTCGCGAATTGCATGTATCAGGCAACAGTCCAAGCGGAAGTGTGCCGTGCACCCTTGAGCTAGTTGTCAAATAAAATCGGCTGAGTGCCTTAAGCGCTCGCCTTAGTAGTCCGGTGAAGCTGTTAAGACCTTGCTAGGTCAATAGCGTAGTCAGTTCGAAAAAAAAAAAATGTAAAGTACTTGGTCTCACATGAATTCGTGACGGTGGAACGCAAGGCTGACGTTTCAGTTTTATCGCAACGCATTAAGGTTAGCTTAGAATACTCAATAAGATTTATTTTTTTTTTTTTTTTTTTCGAACTGACTACGCTATTGACCAAGCAAGGTCTTAACAGCTTCACCGGACTACTAAGGCGAGCGCTTAAGGCACTCAGCCGATTTTATTTTGACAACTAGCTCAAGGATGCGCGGCACACCTCGGCTTTGGCTGTTGCCTGATACATGCAATTCGCGACCTATCTAAGCTAACCTAAGCTAAGCTAACTATTCATACATATATGAATTGTTGAAACATATATGTGTACCAAGCATACATACCTCAACAACTCTTATATATATTTCGTATCGGATAATATTCTAAACTATTTCAGTTTTATAAGGGAAAAAAATAAAACCCTTCCACTTGCATGTGTAAGCGTGTATGCGTGCACGTGCGTGGAGGTGATATGTGTAATGTTGTCGCAGTGATGTAAGATTTTGTGTCACTGTATCGCGCGAGCAGCGTACTCAAGGGCTCCACGCCGAGGGATCGGACCTAGGCTTGAGCCGCTGCCGAGGGGGGCCTAGTCTGGTGTGCGGGAGCGAAATTTACCCCCAGACCACGGCGGCGTGATCTGTGGTTACGCGGGCGTGGGCGTGAGCACGCTCTGTTTGGAGAGACAGGCTGGTACTGATCGTTCACTGCCGTTATTTCATCGGGAGGGTCGGTAAAAATATGTCGCGGACGTCTTTTACAGCGCGCAGCGTTTGGTACGGGTTCGTATTTTGTGGCGGATACCACTAACGGACTGGGATGATTCGCGGCTTTTTCAAAATAACTAATCGTAAGTGATTTTACGTATGCCCAGATAGAAGGCATCTCTAGGTCCCTATGTAGATCAACTCTCCGGACGTACCACGAAGCACCGGTTACTTTACGTAAAACGCGGTTTTGAAGAACCTGCAACTTATGAAAATTATCTTTCGACATATGCGCAAAAACGGGACTGCTATATGTCATCACGGGACGGATACACGTCTTATACAAAGTGAGCTTGTGTCTGAGGGACATCTTACTCCTATGACAAAGCAACGGATGGAGGCGACCCAAGACCATAGCGGCTTTGTTTCGCACTCTATCTATATGTGACTCGAAATTTAAATGTTTATCTAATGTAACACCGAGATATTTGACCTCGTCGGCCCAAGGTATATCGGTTCCGTAGAGCCTGATGGGCTCGAGGTTATTACTACGTCGTAAAGCATCGAAGAGTATCGCGGCGCTCTTATCAGGATTAACTTCTATGCGCCATCGACGAAACCATTCACCGAGTGTGCAAACGGCCTTTTCGATGCGCTTCCTAAGAAAATCCGACCGCAAGCTGGAAGTGTAAATAACTGTATCGTCAGCATAGCAACCTACCTCGACCCGTTTAGACCGAGGTAGGTCACTGATGAACAGATTGAAGAGCGAGGGCGCGAGTATGGAGCCTTGTGGCACACCTGAGCGTATCGGGTGGGGCAGGGATAGTTCCCCATCCACTCTAAAGCGGAAAGTCCTATCAGTGAGATAATCGTGGATAATATGAATTAACTTATCGGGTACGTGAGATTTATATAATTTATGGATGAGCCCTCCGTGCCAGACCTTATCGAAGGCTTTGGCGACATCGAAAAAGACTGCAATTGTGCGTTTCGGTTTACGTTTCGGGTCGGCATTAAAATTAGAGAAAATGTACTCCGTGAGGCGGTGTACTTGATTCGTGCAAGAGTGTTCGGCACGAAATCCGAACTGCTCAGGTGGTATTAATTTTAAATCTGTAATCGAGACCTGGAGACGGTTCAGAAGGAGCCGCTCGTATAATTTACCTAATGTATCTAACAGGCTAATCGGGCGATAGCTATCGGGAAGCGTAGCTTTTTTGCCGGGCTTGTGTATGCCTATCACTACGGCCTTCTTCCAGGCGGCTGGAAAGTGGCCCTGGGACATGGCCGCATTGAAGATGCAGACCAATAGAGCTATGATGTGATCGGGAAGGAATCTCAGTACCTCGTTCCTGATCCCATCGGGACCTGGGGACTTCCTAAGCTTGAGACGCTGGATGGCGGTCGAAACTTCATCGAAAGTTATTGAGGTTAGGGTATCCACGGGAGGGGACGCTAGTGCATGCTCTACCGACAATTCGATCGACCCAATATGGATAGGGTCAGTGTTATCAGTGTTCGGTGAACACTGTGTTTCTAAACTCGCGGCAAGACATTCCGCTTTATCTATGCTATCGAACGCAGGAGGCAATCCGGAACCTCTATCGAGAGGAGGCATCGGAGTAGTGAGATCCGACTTTAAAGTTCGCGAGAGTTTCCAGTACGACAGGTGGGACGGCCGGAGATCCTCCAGAAGTCTGTCCCACCTGTCGCCCCGAATTTCAGAGATACGAGATTTGACTATTTTACGTAACAAGCGTAAACGGTCGCGATTTTCTGTAGACGGGTAAGCGTCATGAGCTCGAGTCGCGGCGTTCTTTTCCGTAATCAACGCTCTCACGTCGTCAGGGAGTATAAAACGGCGATCATTCGCCGCTTGTACCTCTTTCGAGGTCTCTCTGACGGCGGTCTGGAGATAGTCGACCAGGGAATCGATAGCCAAATCCGCGTCGGCTTTAGACACCAACACGTCCGGAACCCTGTCTAAATTGCTAGACGAAGGATTTTCTTTAAAATAACGAGCGAGTTTCGCGTAATCAGCCACCCTAACCGACGGAGGGGTGAAGTCTAAGTTAAAACCTAACTGTAATACGACCGGGCGATGGTCCGAGTCAAGTTCGTGTACGACTTGTATGAGTCGTACCCGAAGCGTGATATTTTTTAACAAAGCTATGTCTAAAACTGACGGACGGCAGTTATCCTGATAATGGGTGGGTTCCGGAGGGGCTATGACGTCAAACGCGAGAACCCTACCTAGTTCGTCGAGTATCCTCCCGTTACGAGAGGTTCTCGGACTATTCCAGATAACGTTCCCGCTGTTGAGGTCCCCCGCTATAATGACTGAGTCTCCTAAATTAAGCAACGCTTGCAAATCGGTTTTTAACAACTGCTTATTCGGTGAGAGGTACGCGGACAATAAGAGTTGATGCTGTCTCTTATATTTACTTGATAACATTATTAATCTCCGCCCGCGACTTCGTCCACGAGAAACCTTATGTACAAAGCAGTTACTAATAAACTCATCTGAATGTATTAAGTCGCGTCGTCATTAAAATTACAATGACTTTCGATAGACTGAACCGATTTTAATGAAACAGAAAGTAAATGTTATTGGAAGAACTCTTGAAGGAGTTTAATCATGAACGCAGTACTTTGGCAGTGATTCGTGACCAAACAAACGGACAGACAGACAGAGGTGGTAGTACCACGCTGAAGATATTACTGGTTTCAGTATGAATGGGTCGGCTCGCCCGGGGTATTACAACCCTCTCGCAGAAAACCGACGTTAGAGCTTGTCCAGATGAAGCGATTTACGCGCGAGTCGACTCGCGCGCTTCAAAATATATTGCGTCCAGATACCGTGTTTTACGCGCGTTTTTACCCTAGGAAACGTCGTATACGTCGTACAGATAGACGACTGACGACTATGTCGACTCACAACTGACTCGCGCGTAGTACTGGACGTAGCAACGGGGCCTGAGTATCTCGAGGCGCGCGGCGCTCGCGCGTACGACGCGCGAGTTACGAAACGCGCCGCACCATCTGGACGGGATATATGTAGCTCTAGTATCTCGAGTACGCGCGAGTGTCTACACGCGAGCCGACTCGCGCGTAAAACGCCTCATCTGGACAGGCTCTTAAGTAACAGCGCTTGTACTGTTACGTTTCGTTTGGTTAGTGAGAGCGCTGGGTAACTCACCTTCCCTCCCCCTTCCACGCTCCACCTTCCCCACTCCCCCTCCTCCAAACACAGTATGGCAACGCACTTGCGACTCTTCTGGTGTTGCAAGTGTCTATGACCAGTGATGATCACTTAACATCAGGTGCCCCACCTGTTCGTTTGTCTCCTATGATATAAAAAAAATCAGACATTTCTAAAAATGACTGAAATGTAGTTTAATACTTATTCCTAGACACTTGCAAAAAATCTTCAGATAGATCTAAAAAGTACAGACACGTTAGATTTACATTCTTATTATATGTATAGATAATACATGTTAGCACAAATCTTTTTGATGTGAAACATCTATAGGTGAGGGTAAACCTGACTGTTGGTTTGGCGAGACGTGATGACGCAAAACACGATCTTCGCACTATTATCGAAATACTCAAAAACATTTGCAACCCTATCTGTATAAGAATAAGATTAAAACTGTTTTGTCGGCTACTCGTTCTACTAGTGTTACGCGGCACGCGCCGACGCCCTTTGATAAATGCCGCCAAACACACCGCGCCTGCGCCTAGTTGAATTTTTGTATTTATTAAAAATGAATATTTATGCAATAAAATAAATAAACAGTCATGATTTTATGGAACGAATTTGTAATGCTTTATATTTTCATTATGCCATAGCTGATTCCTGTGGTAATCTATTATTTTTGCATATAAATTACACGAAACAATTTCGATGCTTCACATCTGCCAGGCGTCCCGTGACGGCTCAATGTTTCTATTTCAGTTTCATCGATTAAATGGAATGTATCTGTCCACTAATTTATCTGAACGGACTATAAACGAACAGAAGCGCTGCCCTGTATCAAAGACAGTAAGTAGTACGTTTGAATCTCGCAACTCGCAAACGGCTCTGAGTGTAATTGCATTGAAATATAATTATAAAATCGGTTTAAAGACCCTAGAAAACTGTAATAAAACCTAGTGCCACGGTAGACTAGTGCCTTGTTAAAGCCTAAGCCAAAAACTCAGCTGGGGTACCCTGAATAAGAGGATCTCCATGTGCGGGTGAGTGGTGGATACATGTCCTCATAATGTCATTTCATATACAGAGGGTTTATATAGTACTATTCATTTTACTATAACTCGCCAATAGGTGACGGCTAGGTTGTAATTTATTGACGTGATAACGGCTATGAACGGCTGCACGCACGAGAAAGCATAACTCATTGTCACGTTCCGGCTGAGCGCTCGGTGCGAGCGAGACCACGAAATAAGCTATAGAGAGGCGCGATCGGCCTAAGCGTTCGGCTTATGACGCATCTATTTCTCTTCCACTCCATCGGCCGAAGCGTCCGGAATCATTATCACGTTAAATTATCGTCCGTAAACCGACTTTACGGACATAGAATTTTTTTAAATTAAATTTTATATTTCAATTGAATATAATAGTCACATGTAGTCGCTAGTATATAATAACCATCATTATTTCGAACACGTTATACATACATATATATTAAAACAAGTTCGCCAGCGCGCCGATCTCACCAGTCAAACTGGTTTCCCATGATGCTAACATAAACAAACAAGAAATTTTAATTTTTGTAAATAACATCGTCCTTATTCATTCCAACAACGACTCGTAAAGGGTTCATCAATACAAAATAAAAAGTGCGTATGTGTCCTTATGACCATAAGATAGAAGTTGAAGCCACGCTGAAGCTATTACTGGTTTTAGCATGAATGCGTCGGTTCGCCCAGGGTAGTACCACCCTTCGAACCGAGCCTGAGGGGATGGGTCGGGGGACCCATCTCCTCATTGCACAGGTGAGGCTGACGAGGGGAGAAGACTGGTTATGTATCCAGTAGTCTCTCTATAGTAGGACGAAGCCTGGCGTGCACCCGCTAGGCTGCCGCAGGGGCGGTTTCTCAGGAAAACAGCAGGTTTGATCCCTACCAGCCCCTACCATGCGGCGGACGGTACACCGTGGGGTTTTAGTCCGTGCGACATAACCCACCCTCTCCCCCCAAAAGGGTAGCGTATTCACAAAGGATTTCCCCACGTAAATAAAAGAAAAAGGGGTAGTACCACCATCACATAGAAAACCAACGTGAAGTAACAGTGCTTGCATTGTTGCGTTTCGTTAAGTCAATGAGAGCGCCTACCTTTCCCCCAAACACAAGCTGGCAACGTACTTTCGACTCCCCTGGTGTTATTAGTATCTATGGATGGTGTTGATCACATAACATGTTGACCCACATGTTCGTTTACGTGCTATGACAAAAAAAAAGTAAATGTAATAAATAAATAAACAAATACCCATTAAAGCTCAGTTGGGAGATCTTCATAAATATTGACAAAATTAACCTATTTACGAACAGTCGCTATTTTATATAATTGCATGGTATTACTGTAAAAAGAAGATTTGGCCTCATTTTTTCTCTCAATATACACGTGTGAAGCCGGGGCGGACAGCTAGTATGTAATGAGAAAATCCTACTTATTGGAACGAGTGCATCGTTGTCATATAGTAAAAAAAAGTTGATGACGATTGGAGCCGAGTGTACACGATTGAGCGTCACGGGCCCGAACGCGCTCGATGTCGAGTGGACTCGAGTACGCCCGATTCTTCATCACTAAGCAGAGATGACGGTTCACTTTCGTTCCAGTGCGGCCAAAAAAGTTTTCACTTAAAAAATCGCCTTCCTCGATAAATGAGCTATCTAACACTAAAAGAATTTTTCAAATCTGACCAGTAGTTCCTGAGATTAACGCGTTCAACCAAACAACGAGCAGGTGGGTCGCCTGATAGTAAGTGATCACCGTCGTCCATAAACACTAGCAACACGGCCTTTTAAAGAAATGTACGTTCCTTTCTTAAAGGTTTCTAACTCTTAGTGGTTTGGAAACACCGCTGCTGGGAGACGATTCCACAGGGTCGAAGTACGAAGTAGAAATGACCTTGAGAACCTCACCATAGAAGACCTCTACTTATCGAGGTGGTGTGGATGAAATTTCATTTTCAGGCGAATGTATTGAGACCAATGTTCTCCAACACCCGAAGACAAGCGAGACACTGCTCCCACTCTACCTGACACAGTGATTAACCCGATCTCTGCATTGTCGCACAAAAACGTTGCCGATCAGAATTTCAAAGTTTTACTTTTAAAAAACATAACTTTATGATAAACACGTACTTGCCATGAATTTCATATAATTTACGCTTGTCTAAGTTAAATAAAGTCCTTCGTAATTCTATGTAGGCGTCGAACGTACGTGGGCGAGAGGCGGTGGCGTCATAAGCGCGGAGCAAACCCGACCGTAATAGCTCACACCCACGTCTCGTAGTTCAGAAATCGCAGGAATGCTCAATATTAAATACCTTCAGTACATCGAACGACATTTAATAAAGCCTGCGGTCTGCGAATATCAATATTTCAACAAATCTTATTTATTATCAACGAGCTGTGGTTGTACTGACGGATAAAACGGAACCAAATCTTTATTTTATCATTTTTTGAGATAACATGCCACGTTTGTCATTTACGATTGCAAACATTCATCCGTGGCGTCGTAAAAGAAACGTATAATTACAGTGTGGCAGTCAAAGTGTTAACGTCCATGCGTCAACATTTGTAACTTACTCTCTTCTATCTCACATACTTCTTAGGGTAAGAACTGACGAAGTAATTTTGTCTCGTGCCCGCCGCGGTGTTGCAACTGCGATTTTATTTCTAAATTCACGGGACGGGTTATTTGCGCGGCTACACAGCCGTCGCGGTTGAGATCATCGCCCGTAAACATGGCGGCCGATGATCGCAAGACCAGCGAGTGCAAGACTGATAATTGAACGATCAGTTGAGGTCCAGACCGGCAGGTCGCCCGCCAACCGAACGCAGAGCACGCGGACGCAACCCGCCGAGGCAAACCGTTCTGCAAACCGCAAACAACCGCACACACGCGTGAGCGTAAAACACGTCGTGAGATATAATTTAATTTCTTAAATATATATATCTGTATTCTACGCAACCACGGCGGACGCGGGTAATAACCGCTTCTTGAGTCCTTAGCTTTATATGGAGTTCTTTATATCGTTACATAGTATAAAACAAAGTCCCCTACCGCGTCTGTCTGTCTGTTCGCGATAAACTCAAAAACTACTGAACGGATTTTCTAGCGGTTTCCACCAGTGGATAAAGTGATTCATGAGGAACGTTTTGGTGTATAATTTGTCAAGGGTTTTTTTATAATCAGGGCGGGACGACGTCTGCCGGGCCCGCTAGTTTTGCATATAATCAATGTATATGTTTTGCAACTATACTATAATATTATGAAGCTGGAGGGTTTGTCTGGTAGAACACGCAGGAACCACAGGTCCGATTTGAAAAATTATTTCAGGGTTAGATAACTCATTTATCGAGGAAGGCTATAATATCATCACTATAAGACGAATAGGAGCGGAGCACTAATGAAGAATGTTTCTAAATCGGATTTTTTTTTCCTTTTGCGAACTTCCACTGCGTGTTAGCGTTAGCCCAAAGTAACTTATTCCACGCGATTCCATACCAAATTTTTAAATATCAAATTCGTTGATATTCATATTCAGAAGTAGCTCGAAAATATATAAAGTACTTGTCTTGGAAACTTTGAAAAATTTGGAGCGACCTTTAAATATTAAAATTTCGACTTGAGATTTTCAGGATCGTTATCATTTTTTTTGTAGAAAAAAATGAAATAAGGAGAATAATAATTTAAAAAAAAAACGATTTTTGACGATATTGGAAATTTTTAAGAATTTGTAGTGACCCTTAAAAAAATTTTTTTTGGCCTGTCGTTTGGAGGGGTCAGAGTCCCCAAAACATTATAAATTTACATATTTTGATACGAGACTCGAAAAAAAAAAATCATTTTTTTTGGGCCACCCTAATATATATATAAAAATTTAACGCAGACGAAGTCGCTCGCGGTTACTGGTAGTACTTGTACGAATGACAGAATTGTTATGCTACGGATCTCGAAACATCGAAAAGGTAATTTGAAAAACGGGTTATTCAAAAGACGGCTTGTAGTTTTTCTGCTATAAGGTTTTCACAAATATTTATCCTCATTTAAAAAAAACGACTTCAATTTAAAACATATTCGCTTAGGTTTTTTTTTATGTCATAGGAGGCAGACGAACAGGTGTGTCACCTGATGTTAAGTGATCATCACCGTCTATAGACACTAACAACACCAGAGGAGTCGCAGTGCGTTGCCATCCTGTGTTTGAGGGGAATGGGGAGTGGGAATGAGATGAAGTGGGGAGAGGAAGTGGGGAGAGGAGAGGGGAGGAGAGGTGGGTCCCCGGCACTCTCACTGACCGGACGAAACGCAACAATACAAGCACTGTAACTTCACGTCGGTTTTCTGTGAGAGGGTGGTACTACGCCGGACGAGTCGACCCATTCATGCTGAAACTAATAATAGCTTCAGCGTGGCTCTACCACCTACACCAGGTTATTGGAAGTATTTCAAAAATATTATAAAACAAAACTCGGAAAATCCTTACCCGAATTCGAGATCGTCCAACCGCTGATACTTGACCCCTCTCGACAGCATTTTGTCCCTTTCGCACTCGCACGCACTTTATGACACTGAACTATATATATCACTGTCTCATCGTAGCTGCGTCGACGCACTTCACAGCCGGCAATAAATCTAAATTGCACTCACTTATTCTATGAACGTTGATTTGATAGCCATACACTATTTCTAATATCAAGTGTTATTGTCGCTATACGGTTTGAACAAATCCATAGGATAATATTTTTGAAACGATGTTCCTTAACGCGGCTTTCGGTGAGAGTTGACTGGGAGAAATCATCGCGTAAGGGAAAAGCGTTATGCCCCGCCATGCTAATTCCTCTCTCGCAGTCTCTATCTATTGTATAGGAGTGTGTACACCAATATAACGAAAGTGTTATTGTCTAAATTATATTACAAGAAAAATATTGAACAGTAATTTTGAAACAAAGTTCCATAACGCTGATTGCGATGGCAGTTGACTGGTAAAAATAGTCACGTAAGAGAAAAGCGTTATGCTCCGGCAAGCGACTTTCTCGATGTCTCGGTATCTATTCTATATGAGTGTGTCCACTAATATATCGGAAGCGTTATTGTCTAAAGTCGATTTGAAGAGGATGATTGAACAATATGTTCGAAACGAAGTTCCATAACGCGGCTTTCGGTGATAGTTGACTGGTAGAAATCGTCACGTAAGGAAAAAGCGTTATGCCTTTCTATACATTTTTTTTTTGTATATACGTATTAGGTATATGTTTAACATCAAGACACCTTAAGAATAAATAAACACCAATTATAGAACTATAGCTTTGAACTTAACTATATTTTTATTGCATTTTTATTAATTCTTAATTAATTAATTCTTATTAATATAGTCAATATTACGGGCAAGTCTGAACTTATTTTCAGAGCGGCCTAAAAGATTGACGAGTACTTTATTGATTAAAAAACAAAATACGGACTATCAATGTATCCGCAATCACCAAGTCAATACTATCAGAAACACGTTAGTAATTTTAATTTTTTTAAATTCTATATTCCCAACGACACACTGATCGTAAATATTAAAAAATAATATTGACACACAAAAACCACACGCCCCGAACGAGAATCGGTGTATAACTAAATAAATTAATTATACGATAACACAAGCTAACATAAAGATTTGTGTAGATATAAGGAAAATAGTAGGTTCACAATTAACAGCACGCCTTACGTAGACAAACTATGCGATACGAAGCTATTGCGAAGAACATGTATTCCAGACTAGCTAACCCGTGCCCACTTTATATTTTTTTTTTATAAATATAAAAGTTAGACATATGCTGTCGTTGACTTTTTTGTTGGCATTATCAATCTCTACAACTTTTCTCTAGAACTTAATCATATATCTCTCATCGTTAAGGCAGCGTTTGTAAGAAACGTTTTCGTTCGACCGTTTTTACTCCGACTTACTTTGCAAATCCGACTACCACAAAAAAAGTCTTTTCCTATTTCGTGTTAATAGATAGCCTATGACACTCACAAATAACGTGGCTTTCTACTGGTAAAATAATTTTCCAAACTGGTTTAGTAGTTCCTGAGATTACCCCCTACAACCTCACAAACTTTACCACTTTATAATATTAGTATAGAAGTATAGATTATATGCAATGATGTTAGGAAATATAGTAACTTTGGTATTGCTAGGGACAATTTGAACATATTTGAACATTAATCTTAGTTAAATCTGCTGTTGTAATAATCTATAGCACTAATAGAAAGTATTTAAAGATTTGATTTTTTGTTAGTAATAGATAAAGTCAAAAATCACTTAACAGATTCTAAAAATTATTTCACTTATAGAAAACTGCAATATCAGCGAATAATATCACTACATATTATAAAATAAAGTCCTCTGCCACGTCTGTATGTTTGTCTGTCTGCGATAAACACAAACACTAGTGAACGGATTTTCACGCGGTTTTCACCAATAGATAAAATAATTCACGGGGAAGGTTTAGATATATAATTTGTCAAGGCTTTTTTTATTATCAGGGCGGGACAACGTCCACCGAGCCGGCTAGTGGTGTATATTTTATTTTCAAACTCTTCATTAACGCGACCGACGTTATTAGCAAAAGTTAGTACACAATAAAATCGAATAAAAACTGACACAAAAATTTTAAAGATTATATATTAAAAAGGTACAAGGTACTTTTCTTAACGTAGGTGAACTTTACCAGTCGGTCAGCTGAAAGGGTGATGTGAAAATCTTCTCTTGTTGAGGAAAACAGAGCCCTACCAAAAAATCCCCAAAGGTCCCTATTAACCCTTTTTGCCGAGAACCGGGAACTATTTTCGAATTTTGCTTTCAGCTCACAAGCAGAGCAACCTCTGTTGTATACTTTAATTTAATATGTATAATGATATATGAAACTTTCCTATATACTAGCGGGCCCGGCAGACGCTGTCCTGCCCTGACTATAAAAAACCCTTGACAAATTATATACTAAAACCTTCCTCATGAATTACTGTATCCACTGGTGAAAACCGCATGAAAATCCGTTCAGTAGTTTTTGAGTTTATCGCGAACAGACAGACAGACAGACGCGGTGGGCGACTTTGTTTTATACTATGTAATGATTTGTACATTTTCATTATTCAACTCTAATCATCATTATTTATTTATTTTATTACATTATTATTTATTACATAGTATAAAACAAAGTGCTCTACCGCATCTGTCGGTCTGTCTGTTCGCGATAAACTCAAAAATTACTGCACGGATTTTCATGGGGTTTTCACCAGTGGATAGAGTGATTCATGAGGAAGGTTTTAGTATACAATTTGTCAATGATTTTTTTATAATCAAGGCGGGACAACGTCTGCCGGGCCCGCTAGTAGTTCATAAGAAAATCTCATAAGAAATACCTTAACGTGGAACAATATATATACAATCTAACAGACATAACATAAGCTATGTTTAAACCGCTAAACAACCAGATTTTAATCATTATCAAAATATATGAACAAATGATTACCAGACTGATAAATAGGTCTTGAAACTTTGGACTAGAGTTTTTGGCGGGATCTTGGTCTGTCATGTAGTGGATTTTATTTTTTATTCATAATCTTGTGTTACTTGACTCTATATTGTGTAAAATTAGTGGTGTTTTATGTAATATGGTTTGTTGATTGTGTATAAGTGAATGGAAAAAATAATACCACGGACCATGAATTCTGAGATGCCACAAAAACTCCATGGAAAGTTCTAACAAGCTGGCCACCGTCTTATTAGTTCATTGAAATTATATCAAGAAACTTGTAATATCGATACTAACTTGACAATGGCAGTAATAGTCTACTAGAAGACTGGTTGCCAAAAATGGAATGGAAGACGAACTTGTAATACTATTAACTACTCGATAATGGCAGTAATTAAATTAAAAAAACACCTTGGACTAAGTACATAATTTCAGTTAAACATTTATCGATGCTTAAAAACATAGCACGATATCGCATCGCAAAGCGTACGTGCAACACTGAGTAACAGATAAGATGTATACACAAATCGTTTCAAATCGACACGGCACTAACATCGCATTACGTGTATAAGCCGCCGTGTGCAACTAAATATAAGCACACGAAGAGATAAATAAGACACGATAACAGTCCACAAACACAATTATATGACAAATGACAATACGTTTATCGTAAGCAGAGATATCTTAATGGGAAATATTACACAGACCGCGCATTTTTCACAATTTTTTTCCACAAATCTATACTAACATTATAAAAAGGTAAAGTTTGTGACGTTGTCGGGGATAATATCTGGACCTACTAAACCGATTTTGAAAAATATTTTACCAATAGAAAGCCACGATATTTGCGAGTGGCATAGGCTATATATTAACACGAAAAATGAAAAGGCTTTTTTAAATTGAAAAGCTATTGCAAAGTAAGTCGGAGAAAAAACGGTCGAACGAAAATGTTTCTTACGAACGGTGCCTTAACGATGAGAGATATATTATTGAGTTCTAGAGAAAAAATTGTAGAGCTTGATAATGCCTACAAAAAAGTCAACGACAGCATATGTCTAACTTTCATATTTAAGGGACAAAAAATAGTTTTTTATATAAAAAAAAATAATTTACATCGATAATGTCCGGTTTCTGAGGTACTTTAATTGTAGTTTATCTGTTCAATAGCGTAATCGGTTCGATAACTTGTCGAATTGCGTCTCTGAACACACAATCATACGATAGAGGTCAGTAAAACTCAACGAGCCATTCTGTTTTATTATGGATAACTTTGTCGAGTCAATAACTATTGGTAGTTTAACCGAGTATCTCAGAAACCGAGCATAAGTTACGTTTATTGCTCATATTATCAACACCAATTATGAATTCTTATCAATACGTAATTATATAATAACTGAGCCACAGCAACGCGTGGCCGGGACAGCTAGTTTAGACATAAAGTCGTATTATATTTATACTATTAACCTATAACCTACTACCTATAACCTAACCCATCCCGGGTTCGTAAGGGCGGATCATTATTTCTGAAGTGAAAATTAGGCGCGTTGAGAGGTATTTTTGGCAGGAGATAAATTTGTAATTTCGCATCATGACGTGATAGTAAAGCGCGACCGAGCGTACTGCGCTTGCGCGGCTTGCGTCATACTAACGAAGTATAGGGGCCTGTGTAAATGTAATATTGATATTTTGCACCTCATTATACGTTTGATTTATTAATAAACTTTATAAAAATGTATATAATTATTGCTCCGAGTGCCCATAGATATGAAAACCACTCTAATGTTAATAATATCAATTAACAAATTCTGAAATTTCTATAATATAATATAATATAATTCTAACTTTAAACATTGTCATTTACACTATATTTAATTAAAAAGTTCAAAAGAGAACACATTTATTCCATTGTTTTGAGTTTACACTTCTGTCGACAGTCCTTATGACTGCCTCGAATTTTTTTTAAATGTAAAACGCTGGCGATTACGTTGTCTCAGTAGCTGCATTGTTCATAGCTTACTTCAAATGAATATAGCGTGAACGTGTACCCAATACATATCGGTCCCTCAGAGCGACACGCGGATTTAGGAAGATTAAAAAATCATCGGTAAACGTATACGATCGAATGTAATAAAAATATAATTCTCTAGAAACTTCTGTAATTATGAGAGACGAGTTCAATTAATTTCCATTAGACATGCCGATTCTATAACATTAATGTACATCACAAAAGTGTAAAAAACAATATTATTTTATATACTAGCGACCCGCCCTAGCTTCGCATCTTCACACAAAAACTTGTTTATTTAAAACTTCTGATTTTGTAGGTGGTAGAGCCACACTGAAGCTATTACTGGTTTCAGCATTAATGGGTCGGCTCGCCCGTGGTACTACCACCCGAAACACAGAAACACCCACGTGAAGTAACAGTGCTTGCATTGTTGCGTTTCGTTCGGTCAGTGAGAGCGTCGGAGGCCCACCTCCCCTAGATCCCCTTCCCTCTCGTCCCTTCTCCTCTCCCTCCCCTCCAAACACAGGCTGGCAACGCATTTGCGACTCCCCTGGTGTTTCTAGCGTCTATGGACGACGGTTATCACTTAACATCAGGTGTCCGCCTGTTCGTTTGCCTCCTATGATATAAAAGAAAAAAAAACTTCTAAGATTTTCATTGAAATGTCAGACTAGCGACGCGTAGTATAGCGGCCTGTGTACATGTATTAATGATATTTTGTATCGAGCTTGTGCAGCGCATTATATATTTAATTAATTAATATACTGTATAAAAACGTATATAATTTATAGGGGGCAAGTGCGTTGCCGGCCTGTGTTTGGGGGAGGGGGGAGAGAGGGAGAGACGATGGGGCGGGGAGGTGGGTATCCGGCGCTCTGACTGACCGAACGAAACGCAACAATGCAAGCACTGTTACTTCACGTCGGTGTTTCTATGGGTCGAGCGGTACTACCCCACTACACCGGGCGAGCCGACCCATTCATGCTGAAACCAGTAATAGCTTCGGCGTGCCTCTACCACCTACAAGAGACTCTACCACCTATAATTAATTTACCAATTCAAAAGAAAACACAGTTTAAAATCCATTGTTTTGAGTATTTACTTCTGTCGGCCGTCTTTATAACTGCCTCGACTTTATTTTTGCTAGTAGTACATTAGAATAATCAATATCATTTACCTAATAATTACCTGCGCCTCGTATTTTCACTCCTATTTTATTTTATTTTACTGCGTCAGATGCCCGCACTACTATTCCGTTCTCGTTTTAACTTACTTTCTGGCCTAAATTCTCTATGATAACAAACCGGTCCTAAAGTTGTAGCATGATTTTACATAGCCTTGTAACCTTCATTTATACTTCTACACTAATATTATTAAGAGGTAAAGTCTGTGACGTTGTAGGGAGTAATCTCAGGAACGACTGGTCAGATTTGAAAAATTCTTTCAGTGTTATATAGCTCATTTATCGAGTAACGCTATATCATCACGCTAAAACCGATAGGAGCGAAGAAACAATGAAGAATGTTTCAAAATCGGATTTTTTCTCTTTTTGAGAGCTTCCGCTGCGTGTTAGCGGTAGCCCAAAGTAGCTATTCCACGCGAACGATGTCGCAGGGAGAAGCTAGTTTCTAGTAACAGGGAAATTATAGGTTAGCCTGAAATTCGATTATCCTAAGTGTCAGGTCCGATGACAAAACGATTCTGGCTTAATTAGTTCGAACATCAAACACCAGTGAATGATATTTTAACTATGGAATGTCTACTTCCGCTTCGTGTTAGTTTGACCAGAGTAACTATTGCACGCGGACGAAATCGCGGGCAGAACCTAGTCAATCAATACATTTTGAAATGCAAAAAGAGTTTTTAATCTGACTGGTAGTTTCAGAGAATAGCCCGTTCAACCAAAAATCTATATATAATACACTAGCGGGCCCGGCGGACGATGTGTCGCCCTAGTAATAAAAAAAACCTTATGACAAATTATATACCTAAATCTTCCTCATGAATCACTTCATCTACTGGTGAAAACCTCATGTAAATGCGTACAGTAGTTCTTGAGTTTATCGCGAACAGACAGACAGACAGACGTGGCAGAGGACTTTTTTTTATAATATTTAACGATAATATCGCCGAATGTTAAAGTGGATGTGTGGTGTCACTAGAATGGATAAAATTAAGACTGAGTATATCAGAGGAAGTTTGAAAATAGCACCGGTGACAGAGAAGTTGAGGAGTAACAGGTTAGCATGTTATGGACATGTCATGATGAGAGACGAAAACCGTGTAACTAGAAAAGTGTTGAGTATGATTGTGGACGTATATACGAGTAGAGGAAGACCGAAAAAGGAATGGATGGACTGTGTGAAAAATGATATGTGCGTAAAAGGTGTGAATACTGAGATGACTTGACAGGAGAGAGTGGACAAAAGAAAACATGTTGTGCCGACCCTACTTAGGTGGGACAGGGGTAATGGTGACGATGATCGCCGCTGACACGCAAGTATCCATTAGCCGTAGTGGAGACCGTAATCCCGAGTTAGTACATAATATTCTCTATATACCAACTGAATAAACATAGCACAACTGTACAAAAAATGACAATAGCTATAGCAAATAACGATACCATTATTAGGCCAATTGTACGGAACATACATAACAATGCGCTATACATAAAGACGTCATGAAGACATGTGCAAAAGATGATAAGTAATATCAGACGACGACAGATTTTTATCTTGAGGATAGTAATTAGTGCGCTAATCTATATATTAATACGTGAAGCGAAAAACTTTGTAAACCTTTTTAAGCGAATTGCGCGAACGGATGAACGTGAAACTCGGCATAGTTAAAGTTTATATGGAGACGGAATGCATAAAGCTTTTTTTTAATATAAAATGCATTAAAAACACATTAAATTAATTAAAATATACAATACTCACACTATCTACTGCTTGAATGACACACGACATATACACACATGTAAATAAAAGAGACGTTTCGCCATCCGTAATTTTACTCTTACGTTCCAACTACCTTTTTTTGGTCCTACATTCAATATTTTTAACACGACTTACGTTCAATACGTTACATGTCCTTTGAAATTTACTGGTCAAACTGTAGGTTAATTTTATAATAATATAATATGTAAATTCATAATATACATTAATAATTAATTGATAAATTATATATATCTTTAGTAAATATATGAAACCACCAAAATAATTATTATTCTCTTTGGTTGTATTGAATGTCAAAATGACATTTCAATGAAGTTCAATTAAATATGCCATATCGAGTTTTTGGCGGGATTTTGGTCTGTCGTGTAGTGGATTTTATATTTTATTCATAATCTTGTGTTTCTTGATTCTATATTGTGTAAAATTGATGGTGTTTTATGTAATATAGTTTGTTTATTGTGCATAAGTGAAGTGAATGGAAAATAATACCACGGACCATGAATTCTGAGATGCCACAAAAACTCCATGGAAAGTTCTAATAAGATGGCCGCCATCTTGTTAGTTCATTGAAATTATATCAAGAAACTTGTAATATCGACGACACTCACTTGACAATGGCAGTAATAGTCTACTAGAAGACTGGTTGCCAAAAATGGAATGAAAGAAGAATTTGTAATACTATTAACTACTCGACAATGGCATTAATAATCTAAAAGATTGATTGCCAAAAATAAAGTAAAAAAAAAATGCCATATCGATTGTAAATTTTATATAGACCAATAGTGCCCTTTAGAGCATATCAATTCAATGATTACATTAGAAGATATTATTTAATATTACGAGCAACCGTTGACGTATCGTAGGCACGCAAAAAGGATATTACTCGTGTGAAGATGCTTATGTAGCTGATCGAATGGATCTAAATTGTTCAAACACTTATAACGTCACATTACTACAATGCAGACACGCGTAGAGTGGACGTGTCACTAGTAATAAAAAAAATTACTCATTCCATAGTTAAAATATCCTTCACTGGTGTTTGATGTTCGAACTAATTAAGCCGGAATCGTTTTGTGATCGGACCTGACACTTAGGATAATCGAATTTCAGGCTTACTAATAATTTCCCTGTCACTAGAAACTAGCTTCTCCCTGCGACATCAGCCGCGTGGAATAGCTACTTTGGGCTACCGCTAACACGCAGCGGAAGCTCTCAAAAGGAAAAATAAACGATTGTGAAACATTCTTCATTGGTGCTACGCTCCTAATTGTCGTAACGTGATTATATCCATCGCCTTCCTCGGTAAATGAGCTATTTAACACTGAAAGAATTATTCAAATCGGACCAGGAGTTTCAGAGATTCGCGCGTAGCAATCTCTTCAGTTTTATAATGTTAGTATAGATATGTCGCGGTAAAACATAAATAGTTTTCAGTATTTTGGAAAGAAATCCGAACCACTATGAACCAGCGTCTGAAACTATTGAAAGCGACTCGACGCTGCGTCTCACTCTAACGCTATTCTCGTCTCGCTCTGACCGACTTTCACTTGTTTTCCAAGGTCCGTTCAAGGAAATTACGTTACAGAATGATTACCGAGTCTGTTACAGTACTTGGTATAAATTACATTATACGTAACGTAGATTATACCTATATCGCCCAAAGAATACTTATAATTATGGATGGTAATGACAGTTATAAATTTAAAAAAGGTGAGGCAGTCATGAAGACTGCCGACAGAAGTGAAAACTAAAAACAATCAAATAAATATGTTCTATTTTGAATTTTCATATTAATTATACTGCGAATAACAATATTAAAATTTCAGAATTTGTTTATTGAAATTATTAACATTAGTGTGGTTTTATATATATTGACACTCGGAGCAATAATTATATACATTTTTATTAAGTCTATAACTGCATGCATAGATGGGGCAAGCGGTGTAATGCGCATACGCAGGAGGTAAAACTAAACCGAAAACATTATTTACAAAGAGATTTTGTAAGCAAAGTACACTTTTAGTTTCGTTTTTTTTTATGTTTCTTCCTTTGTATATAAAACTTATTGATCGATCAACAGATCCGTGTCTTAAAAAGAATGACCTCACCTATTTGTAGACACAAAAGCCCCAAGATTTTCCTGTAGCGCGACTCGGCGACCGGTTTACAAAGATATATCCGCCACATAAATTCAATCGATAGGTACAGTCTGCGTCAAAAATGTTAACCTCTCTGCATATTATTTCCCAGAACACATATTTAGGTATAAGTAATATTGTATGTATACCATCGAGACACCTTCATCTACATATATACATATAAGAATGTAAATCATACGTGTCTGTACATTTTCAATTTTCGTGAAAAAAATTATTGCAGGTATCTAGAAACAAGTAATAAAATACATTTCAATTATTTTTAGAAATGTCTGTCTGTTTGTATGAACACGCATCATTGCTAAAGTTCACAATAAGATTTAAATTGTTTTGTCGGCCACTCGTTCTACTAATGTTACGTGGCACGCGCCGACGACCTAGCGCCCTTTGATAAATGCCGCCAAACACACCGCGCCAGCGCCTAATTGAATTTCTCTATTTTGTATTTAATAAAAATGAGTATTTATGTAATAAAATAAATAAACAGTTATTATTTTATGGAACAAATTTGTAATGCTTTATCTTTTCATTATGCCATAACTGATTTCTGTCGTAATCTGTTCTTTTAGGCATATAACTTATACGAAGCAATTTCGATGTTTCACATCTGCCAGGCGTCCCGTAACGGCTCATTTTTTTTAATAAATCCAAAGAATTTATATTAAAATATAAATTTTGAAAGATCGCACGTGAGATTAGGAGAGGTGGGACAGGTGTCGAGACATATCTCACGACATCTCACCAGTTAATATAATTTATAGGCACTCGCTCGATTAGTTGCGACACCTTTGATATGCTTCTAGCGAGAATTAACATAGAACATTAATCAAGCACACACTTCGTACCCATGCGTTTTGAGGTCGATTCATTCATTTATCATTCTCTGACCTCAACTAGGAATGACTTGTTTTTTGACTATTTGATTTGTTTTATTTCCTTTGTAGTAAAATAAATTGTAATAAATATTTTCTTACAAACATGCAGTTGCGGCTTCTTAAACTGCCATCTTGAGTGATATACAACCACTTAGGCGGGGTGGTCGAGTGGCTTTACCGGTGGAATATCAATTTGTTGCCCTCAGGTTCCAACCCCGGCATGTACCAACGACTTTTTCGGTATTCGCGTAAATTTACTAATTTAAATTGGTAACACTATCGGCTGACGATGAAGGAAAAAATCGCGAGGAAACCTGAACCTTAGAAGTGTTCTTGTACTACCGTATGTGGGAACAAAATAGAACTATGAATTTCTTGTAGTTTGAAATCGCCAATACGTAGTGAGCTATAAAGGTGATTATTGCCTATACCTTCCTTCTGGAAGAGGCCTATAGCCCTGCAGAGGGTGTCTTACAGACTGATGAAAACGATTAGGGAACAGGAATTAGAAAACCAACGACAGCGCTGTCTCTGTATACACAATACCTACACCTTCTTACGAGAAATTGTATAGAGGTAGGTGATAGAGCCACGCTGAAGCTATTATTGGTTTCAGCATGAATGGGTCGGCTCGCCCGGGGTACTACCACCCGACCCACAAAAACACCCACGTGAAGTAACAGTGTTTGCATTGTTGCGTTTCGTTCGGTCAGTAAGAGCGCCGGAGGCCCACCTCCCCACCCGACGAGACGAGACAAAAAAGTTTGAGTACCATTGCAGCATTGATGTAAATCAACTTGGAACGAACCAAGAGTATTGAGCCCAGATATTATACCTTCCTTATGAACACATTCGAGAAAGATGTGTGGTACACATCGTCGATGACACCGCAACTCTGCCACAATAGATATGGCACATAAGAAACTTTGTTATAAATAAACAAACGAAAGACAATAGTGTTTTAATTCCTAAATATAATTATTTACAACACGAACAGCTCGATACAGTGACACTGAAAATGTTCAATCACTAGTTGAACAACACAGCACATATCAACCCCACATACGTGCACACATTCACACAGGTACACATATAAGGGAAGGGTTTTCTGTTTCCTTATTTTTGAACTGGGTTAGTTTAGATTAGCCTAGTTGTCAGACACGAAATACACGTTTTTTTTTTTTTAACTAGTTCGGCAAAATGACTGGACGATACCTGATGGAAAGTACAGTACAGTCCATAAGTAACGGCGACTGTCAGTGTTCAATAACAACGACAGTCGTCGCTATCATGCCGACCTGCACATGTGCCTCTTCACGCCTCGTTTAAAGGACCCCATGTCATAAGAAATATTTGAGTCATATTTGAGTCCGTGGGGCTCACATGCCGGTACACATGTGTGTCGTAGGATATTTATACGTATGAATAGGTAGCTTAGTTTAGCTTAGACAGATTCGCGAAGTTGCATCCAAGGCAACAGCCCAAGCCACAGGTTCGGCCACTCTGGCACCCTTGAGCTTGCTGTCAAGCGGCGAAGTGCCTTAGTGTACGGCCAGAGTGGACGCTTAAATCGAACGTCGAGCGGGGCGTCGCGTGCGGCTTTCGTGTCAAACAGTCGCATTAATACGCGAGTGTCCTGGGTGGCGCACGAGCGTCGCTCTTGGATGCTGCACGCGACGCCACGCTCGACGCTCAATTATAGCGTCCACTCTGGACGTACACTTCATCGAGCGTCGAACGGGGCGTCGCGTACTGCGTTCGTGTCACACAGATGCATTAATACGTGAGTGCCCTGGCAGGCGTGCGAGCGTCGCTCTTGGATGCTGCACGCGCCGCACGCGACGCTACGCTCGATTATAGCGTCCACTCTGGACGTACACTTCATCGAGCGTCGAACGGGTCGTCGCATACTGCGTTCGTGTCAAACAGATGCATTAATACGTGAGTGCCCTGGCAGGCGTGCGAGCGTCGCTCTTGGATGCTGCACGCGCCGCACGCGACGCCACGCTCGACGCTCGATTATAGCGTCCACTCTGGACGTACAGTAAATGGAGCGTCGAGCGGGGCGTCGCGTGCGGCGTTCATGTCAAACAGATGAATTAATACGTAGGTGTCCTGAGTGGTGTGCGTGGGGATCTCTCAATCGCTCGACGCTCCGCTGCACGCCCCACCGAGCGAATATTCACTCAGGCCGTACACTTAAGCGCTCGCCTTAGTTCGGTGAAGCTATGAAGGCCCGTCAGGTCAATAATGTAGTCAGGTCGAAAAAAAAACAATACGAACAAACGGTTAAGGCGACCAAACGATGCGACCTATTCATCCACCCGTAACACTCAATCGATAACGCTACGACATTATATCAGAAGTGGGCCTCATATATTTATTATCATTTTTATCTGTAACAAGATTACCGCCGATAATTGCGACGTTCATAAAAAAAACACCGATTATATGTATATGATAACGAGACTAAATTTCAAACAATTATATTATAAAATGTAATAAAATCAATAATAAAGTCAATTTTCAATGGAAACAAAACAATATAATTTATCACTACGTGTAAACAATAAACTTGTGATAAGTTATTCAATAAGCAACTAATTTCCCCAGCAATAGAGTACTGTATCTGTATCTGCTAATTCAGTACATTGTTTTAAAAACCTATTCGACAACTGGGTACGAACAAATAAACTAAAAGTGTATGCCTATGATGATTAAAAAAAATTCAAACATTGCGACACTGTGTGATGTAGACATACCAGCAATCATGCTGTTCGTCTATCAACAAATACATAAATAATATGTCGGTGCAAATACCCGTTCTACCGTCAAAAAGTATTTGTACTGACACAAATATAACGTGCTACCCTCTAATACGAAGCAAGCCTTTAAAAGGCGTAGCAAAAAATTAAACTTATACCGTGTTATTACAAAAAAGTTAAATACGTATTGAATACTTGCTTTAAAAAAGTTTGGGTACTTTCGTATTAAATGTACCGCGCTCGCCGAACGCTCGACATCTCGCTCTTTTATCTCTGTTTGGTTAGGTTAGGTTAGACTTGCCTTGAGCCCTGTTAGGTTAGAGGGCCCTGAACTGCACGGGTTTGGTGGGCTGGGAGGTTGCACCTCATCATACGTCTGATTGATTAATAAACTTCATAAGAATGTATGTAATTATTGCTCCGAGTGCCGATAGATATGAAACTCAGACTAATCTCAAATTTCAATATACAAATTATGAATGAATGAATGAATACTTTATTGCACTTTTTGTTTGTACACTGGCGAGCTTAATACCACAAAGCATTTTCTTCCAGCTAACAGTATTGTTGTCAATCAAACAGTTTGTAGGTAGTGCATATATAGAGGTCATATACATAATACATAAATATTAGTACATACACGATTAAACATGTATACAAACTTACATATAAATATATAACAATAACAAAGATAATACATGATGTTATAAAATTTAAATAATTAACACTATAATTAATTTAAAACATAATTACATATACATAGACTATAATTAATTTAGACACAGTTTAAATTCCATTGTTTTGAGTTTTCACTTCTGTCGGCAGTTTTTATGACCGCCTCGACTTTTTTTTTGTATTTCTATAAAATTGCCGCATTTTAAGATATTATAGTAACTAGCGGACCCGGCAGACGTTGTCCCGCCCTGATTATGAAAAAATCTTTCACAAACTATATACTAAAACATTCCTCATCCGCTCTATCCACTGGTAAAAACCGCATGAAAATCCGTTCGGTAGTTTTTGAGTTTATCGCGAACAGATAGACAGACAGACGCGGTAGAGGACTTTGTTTTATACTATGTAATGATGACAAGAACGGTTATTTGTATTATATGTAACACTCTTTCAAAGCTCTTATGACAATTCTACTCTAACTTAACTCATGTTAATCGTATCAACTCTATAAGTATTTTTTTAACTATTTTCGAATATCTTGGAAATTATTAACAGAATGGCTCATTTTACCAAAAAAGCGCAAAGAGCAAAGTTATAGGAACTTGAATTATCTATACCATTGATATTACAAAATCCCAAGTTACATCTCACAGCCGGCACACAAAAATGAGTGCATTATGCAGTCATTTCAAATACTCTCGCGTCGCTTGCGTCCTTGTAGAAACAACTTTAAATCGTTCAGGTAAGGTCGAATTTGCTCATAACTTTATCGCATAACTATAACCACGTATGTATATTGGGGGGTTTTTGCGGGACGGTTTTGAGGTCTTCATTGTTATATATCATTAAAATGCATTGTAGTTTTGAAGAAGTGAGCAGTTGAATATGTTCATTAAAACAATTAAGATTATTAAGATCAAAATTAAAGGCTCAAATTTTGAGGGGATTTGTTTCTTGGTATCTAGAACAATATTAAAAAAAATCGTTTCATATGCAGCACCTTAAAGACACAGCCATTCGAAAAAAAAAAAGTGTGTGTGTACGTATGTACACGCGTTAGAAGTTATACTTCTTTGGCGTAACAAGATAAAAACCTTTTCAAATATTTTATCTTTCCCCTTATTCTACGTTTGTAGAAAAAACGATACTAACAATAGACAAAAGGTATTTAATACATTGAAAGTTTTAATACAAAGAAATACAAACAACAAATACAAACAAACAAAATGTTGACTATAGTTAACTTCAGGGTGTCGGTTTTTCGTGACGGTGTGCGCGCGCATCGCAATAATTCACTCTCATCATTTTTCCCTAACGCGCCAAAAGAAGTATAACTTCAAAAAGAAAATGTTTCCCTTAATTTTTTCCACTACTATAGGATATACTTTATCTTATCTTTGCCGTGCCGTGAAGCTATGGAACAATCTCCCGGCCAGTGTGTTTCCTCCTTCCTATGACATGGGGTCCTTCAAGCGCAACGTGAAGAGATACTTACGCAGTCCGGCATGATAGCGGCGACCGGCGATGGATAGTATGTCTCTCGGTAGTCGCCATTGTTTTTGGATTGTACTCTGCTTACCATCAGGCACAGTATAGTCATTTTGCCGAGCTACGATAAAAAAAAAAAAAAAAATATATATACATCAGAATAACACATAGATTATAATCTATAATATGTTATTTGATCATATATCGACCTCTCCTATGCATTCCTACACTAACCTTACGCCTGTCGAACGTTAAATATCTTATCAAATTGATAACAGTGTACAAACACTACAGCCGAGATAACGTGTACTCAGTCCTTCAGCAACAAACTTCTATCCTGTTAACGTATTACGTCGAGTTCCATAATTTCAGGCAACCGTCATAATTTCTTCACAAACTTTTAAACCAATTCACCATTATCATTACCCTTATCCCACCTAAGTAGGGTCGGCACAACATGTTTTATTAACCGACTTCAAAAAAAGGAGGAGGTTATCAATTCGTCTGCATGTTTTTTTTTTTTTTTTTTTATGTTTGTTACCTCATAACTTTGGACTGGATGAACCGATTTTGATTATTCTTTTTTTATTTGGAAGCTGGTACTTCCCGTGTGGTCCCATTTTAATTTGGTCCAGTTCCGACAACGGCATCCAGTGCAAAACCGTATAAGTTTTAAATTTGCATTACGTATGTACACGACAAATAGACGAATAACTCAATATCACGCTAACCGATTTCGATGATTCATTTTTTATTGGAAAGGACGTACTTCAAGGGTAGTTTGATGAGAGTTTGGTTAGGTTCTGATTATGGGATCCGTGACAAAGTAAGAAAATGCAAAACCGTATAAGTTTTAAATTTGCATTAAGTATGTACACGACAAATAGACGAATAACTCAATATCACGCTAACCGATTTCGATGATTCATTTTTTATTGGAAAGGACGTACTTCAAGGGTAGTTTGCTGAGAGTTTGGTTAGGTTCTGATTATGGGATCCGTGACAAAGTAAGAAAATGCAAAACCGTATAAGTTTTAAATTTGCATTAAGTATGTACACGACAAATAGACGAATAACTCAATATCACGCTAACCGATTTCGATGATTCATTTTTTATTGGAAAGGACGTACTTCAAGGGTAGTTTGCTGAGAGTTTGGTTAGGTTCTGATTATGGGATCCGTGACAAAGTAAGAAAATTTCAAGAAACGAGCCTACTCCTTTCTTAAGGGCCGGCAACGCATCTGTGTTTCCTCTCGTGTCGCAGGTGTCCATGGGCGGCCGTGATCACTTACCATCAGGTGACCCGTATGTTCGTTTGCCACCAATATTATAAAAAAAACTGTTCAATTCTTAGGAGCCTATTGTGCTTATGTTCGTTGCTGTGTTGCAACATGACGCAAGCATTGTAATTACATTACTTAAGGTGTATTATGTGTGAAGCGATGGTAGCCGAGTTGGTGGTAGAAACTATCGCGGATTATTGATAAGGTTGCGTTCGTACCAAACGTTACTTATTGTACAACCAATTGAAACCATATCGCATACCATACCGCAAAAATGCGCATATTTTAATATACTTAAGGCGGAACGGAGTTCGCGGGCACTGCTAGTAAAATATATTTATGTACACTAAAAATGGAAAAATAAAGTAAATTTTCAAAAAAAAAGTATTAACCGACTTCAATATCAATCAAAAACCCATAAGGCACTAAAAAGCGGAAAGTAAATAGTTTATCAAATTGACCAAATTAAATAAAACATATGAATATGTGTGTTACCTAGAGATGTATTGGAAGTCGGTGCGAACCGAAAATCATATCATCTACATAGGTACAAAGTTTAAGTCGTCTCTGTAATACATTTCTACCTGGAACAAATTTGAAATTTCGGTTGGCACCGGCTTCCAATACATCTCTAGGTAGCACACATATTCATATGTTTTATTTAATTTGGTCAATTTGATAAACTATTTACTTTCCGCTTTTTAGTGCCTTATGGGTTTTTGATTGATATTGAAGTCGGTTAATACTTTTTTTTGAAAATTTACTTTTTTTTCCACTCTCTCCTGTCAAACGTCATCTCAGTATTCACACCTTTTACGCACATATAATTTTTCACACAATCCATCCATACCTTTTATGGTCTTCCTCTACTCGTATATCCGTCCACAATCATACTTAACACTTTTCTAGTTACATGGTTTTCATCTCTCCTCATGACATGTCCATACCATGCTAACCTATGACTCCGCAACTTCTCTGTCACTGGTACTATTTTCAAACTTCCTCTGACATACTCAATCTTAATTTTATCCATTCTAGTCAGACCACACATCCACCTTAACATTCGCATCTCTGCCCCATGTAGTTTTCTCTCATCCGTCTCTTACGTAGCCCAGCACTCAGATGCATACAGCATGACTGGTCTTATCATAGTTTTATAAGCTTTCCCCTCGAGTTTCAAAGGCATTCGTGGGTCACAAGCTACCCTAGACACGTTTCGCCATTTCATCCATCCTGCATTTATCCTATTCCTCACTTCCTTATCAGTGCCACCGGTTTAACTTTTAAACCAATTGACTTAGCAATAAAGTAAATTTTCAAAAAAAAGTATTAACCGACTTCAATATCAATCAAAAACCCATAAGGCACTAAAAAGCGGAAAATAAATAGTTTATCAAATTAACCAAATTAAATAAAACATATGAATATGTGTGCTACCTAGAGATGTATTGGAAGTCGGTGCCAACCGAAATTTCAAATTTGTTCCAGATAGAAATGTATTACAGAGACGCGAGAGTGGACTTAAACTTTGTACCTATGATATGATTTTCGGTTCGCACCGACTTCCAATACATCTCTAGGTAGCACACATATTCATATGTTTTATTTAATTTGGTTAATTTGATAAACTATTTATTTTCCGCTTTTTAGTACCTTATGGGTTTTTGATTGATATTGAAGTCGGTTAATAATTTTTTTTTTTGAAAATTTACTTTATTTTTCCATTTTTAGTGTACATAAATATTTTTTACTAGCAGTGCCCGCGAACTCCGTTCCGCCTTAAGTATATTAAAATATGCGCATTTTTTCGGTATGGTATGCGATATGGTTTCAATTGGTTGTACAATAAGTAACGTTTGGTACGAACGCAACCTTATCAATAATCCGCGATAGTTTCTACCACCAACTCGGCTACCATCGCTTCACACATAATACACCTTAAGTAATATAATTACAATGCTTGCGTCATGTTGCAACACAGCAACGAACATAAGCACAATAGGCTCCTAAGAATTGAAGAGTTTTTTTTATAATATTGGTGGCAAACGAACATACGGGTCACCTGATGGTAAGTGATCACGGCCGCCCATGGACACCTGCGACACGAGAGGAAACACAGATGCGTTGCCGGCCCTTAAGAAAGGAGTAGGCTCGTTTCTTGAAAGTTTTCTTACTTTGTCACGGATCCCATAATCAGAACCTAACCAAACTCTCATCAAACTACCCTTGAAGTACGTCCTTTCCAATAAAAAATGAATCATCCAAAATTGGTTAGCGTGATATTGAGTTATTCGTCTATTTGTCGTGTACATACTTAATGCAAATTTAAAACTTATACGGTTTTGCATTTTCTTACTTTGTCACGTATCCCATAATCAGAACCTAACCAAACTCTCATCAAACTACCCTTGAAGTACGTCCTTTCCAATAAAAAATGAATCATCGAAATCGGTTAGCGTGATATTGAGTTATTGGTCTATTTGTCGTGTACATACCTAATGCAAATTTAAAACTTATACGGTTTTGCACTGGATGCCGTTGTCGGAACTGGACCAAATTAAAATGGGACCACACGGGTATATATACGGGTAACATGTTTGTTACCTTATAACTTTGGACTGGATGAACCGATTTTGATTATTCTTTTTTTATTTGGAAGCTGGTACTTCCCGTGTGGCCCCATTTTAATTTGGTCCAGTTCCGACAACGGCATCCAGTGCAAAACCGTATAAGTTTTAAATTTGCATTAAGTATGTACACGACAAATAGACGAATAACTCAATATCACGCTAACCGATTTCGATGATTCATTTTTTATTGAAAAGGACGTACTTCAAGGGTATTTTGATGAGAGTTTGGTTAGGTTCTGATTATGGGATCCGTGACAAAGTACGAAAATGCAAAACCGTATAAGTTTTAAATTTGCATTAGGTATGTAGACGACAATCAGACGAATAACTCAATATCACGCTAACCGATTTTGGATGATTCATTTTTTATTGGAAAGGACGTACTTCAAGGGTAGTTTGATAAGAGTTTGGTTAGGTTCTGATTATGGGATCCGTGACAAAGTAAGAAAACTTTCAAGAAACGAGCCTACTCCTTTCTTAAGGGCCGGCAACGCATCTGTGTTTCCTCTCGTGTCGCAGGTGTCCATGGGCGGCCGTGATCACTTACCATCAGGTGACCCGTATGTTCGTTTGCCACCATTATTATAAAAAAAAACTCTTCAATTCTTAGGAGCCTATTGTGCTTATGTTCGTTGCTGTGTTGCAACATGACGCAAGCATTGTAATTACATTACTTAAGGTGTATTATGTGTGAAGCGATGGTAGCCGAGTTGGTGGTAGAAACTATCGCGGATTATTGATAAGGTTGCGTTCGTACCAAACGTTACTTATTGTACAACCAATTGAAACCATATCGCATACCATACCGCAAAAATGCGCATATTTTAATATACTTAAGGCGGAACGGAGTTCGCGGGCACTGCTAGTAAAATATATTTATGTACACTAAAAATGGAAAAATAAAGTAAATTTTCAAAAAAAAGTATTAACCGACTTCAATATCAATCAAAAACCCATAAGGCACTAAAAAGCGGAAAATAAATAGTTTATCAAATTAACCAAATTGAATAAAACATATGAATATGTGTGCTACCTAGAGATGTATTGGAAGTCGGTGCGAACCGAAAATCATATCATCTACATAGGTACAAGTATAAGTCGTTTCTGTAATACATTTCTACCTGGAACAAATTTGAAATTTCGGTTGGCACCGATTTCCAATACATCCCTAGGTAGCACACATATTCATATGTTTTATTTAATTTGATAAACTATTTATTTTCCGCTTTTTAGTGCCTTATGGGTTTTTGATTGATATTGAAGTCGGTTAATACTTTTTTTTGAAAATTTACTTTATTTGAAGTCGGTTAAAAAATCGAATCAGCTAATCAGATCTTCTTTGAAGATTATTCAATTTCCTACAAGAACAATGTATTGATTACTACTACTACACCATGAATTCGTTAGAAAGCAATAATACTACACATAGAAAACAGTCCCATGTTACCTTAATGTGACATCAAAAATCACGAAGAGACACCTTTGTGTGACAAATGACTGTCACCAACATTTTAAATGGCTCCGCTCCGGAGCCCTCGAGTGCAAAGGGTTAATATTTATTTTTTCTCGAACTGACTATGCTATTGACCTGGCAAGGTCTTCACAGCTTCACCGGACTACAAGGTTAATATTAAAAACATAAAGTTCGAACTAACGCACAGTCCAATCAAGAGTTAAATACGAAACAAAAATAAAATATTATTATCTATACATATAATAAGAATGTACAATACATGTAACGTGTCTGTGCTTTTTCGATTTTCGTGAAAAAAATTATTGCAGGTGCTAGGTATAAGTGATAAAATACATTTCAATCATTTTTAGAAATGTCTGTCTGTTCGTATGAACACGCATCACTGCTAAAGTACTGGGTTCACGATAAATCATATCTTCGGGAGTAACTAAGTCTTTTTTTCATTAAAATCGGTGCACTCTATCAAAAGTTATTGTAACTTGAATGACGGCTCGAGGTAAATACGAGAGAAGAGTAGTAATCTATACTAATATTATAAAGATGGAGGGTGTGTTTATTTGGTTGTAGGGGGTAATCTCAGGAACTACTGGTCCGACTTGAAAAATTCTTTCAGTGTTAGATAGCTCATTTATCGAGGAAAGCTATATATCATCTAAGACCAAATGAAGCGGAGCAGCAATGATGATTAATTCAAAATCGGGAATTTCTATCGTTTTGAGAGCTTCCCTACGCGTTAACGTTAGCCCAAAGTAACTATTCCACGCGGAAGAAGTCGCGGGAACAGCTAGTTTATAATATAAAGTATTTATACGTAAATTTGTGTTCTGCACAACGATATGAAGAGCGGTTGTCAACTATATTAAGTTTAGGCATGGACTTGTAATAAACGAGTCATGAAGTAACATTTTTTTTAAGTTTGCGTTCTCTACACATTCCAATGTACGATTTAGCGAGTCTAGAACGAGTTTACACTTTATTTTCTCGACGTTTCGGCATAGTTATACGTAGGGTTACCAACTTAAAAAAAAGTATGTGTGTACTTATGTACACGCGTTAGAAGTTATACTTCCTTGGCGTAGCAACATAAAAATCTTTTCAAAAATTTTATCTTTCGCCTTATTCTACGTTTGTAGAAAAAATGACACTAACAATAGAAAAAAGGTATTTAATACATTGAAAGTTTTAATACAAAGAAATACAAAGAAACAAAATGTTGACTATAGCTAACTTCAGGGTGTCGGATTTTCGTGACGGTGTGCGCGCGCATCGTAAAAATTTACTCTCATCATTTTTTTCTAACGCGCCAAAAGAAGTATAACTTCAATAAAAAAATAAAAATAAAAAAGGCGAGGTAGTCCTAAGGACTACCGACAGAAGTGAAAACTCAAAACAATAGAATAACTGTGTTTTCTTTTGAATTTTTTAATTAATTATAATGAATTATATAAACTTCATAATTTTTATATTCAAATTATTAGCATTAGTTTGGTTGTCACATCTATTGGTACTCGGAGCAATAGTTATATAAAGTTTATTAATAAATCAAACATATGATTGGTTTCAAAATTTCAATACAAAATATCAATATTACATGTAGATACAGAAAAGGGGAATATCCCTCCATACATCGTTTTGCTATCTCAAAGGGACTACTAGCTAACCCGTGCCCACTTCCTTGGGCGATAAACATTTATAAAAAACTACATTTTGTGACTTAAATATAAAAGTTAGATATATGCTGTCGGTGACTTTTTTGTAGGCATTATCAAGCTCTACAACTTTTCTCTAGAACTCAATCATATATCTCTCATCGTTAAGGCAGCGTTCGTAAGAAACGTATTCGTTCGACCGTTTTCTCTCAGACTTAGTTAGCAAATCCGACTTCCAGAAAAGTCTCTCCATTTTTCGGGTTAATATATAGTCTATGACACTCACAAATAACGTGGCTTTCTGTTGGTAAAAGAAATTTCAAAATCGGTTTAATAGATCCACATATTACCTCTTACAACGTCACAAACTCGCAAACTTTACCTCTTTATAATATTAGTATAGATTAGGCAGCGTTTTCGATGAAAACTCCTAAGCGCCTTGACTTTTCCTGACATTTCCAACAATAATCGTTATATTCCAACCAATTTAAATAAAATGATAATGATATACCTAAACCTACTGAAAACCGCATAAAGATCCGTTCAGTAGTTTAAAAGTTTATCGCGAACAGACCGACAGACAAATAGACGTGGCAGAGAACTATGTATTATATGTTATGATAATTGATACGCTTCATTCAACATTCAAAATAGTATTATATTTGGGTGAAACCGATACAATAAGTTAGTGGAATACGGTCGTTCTGATAACGTATACAACAAACGATACAACCACATTTATAATGATGCCAGATAAATGTAAACGAATGAAAACGCTAAATATAATCACGCTTTTACCATAAAAACAATCATAATCATTAAAAAATTAGAGTAAACCACGTTTTGCCAATAAACAAAACGTTTAAGAGAATTACACGAGTACAGGTAATAAATGTAAAAATATAAAATCGCAGAGAGAACGAAGCAATAATGTAACAAAGGTAACAAACTAATAGAGAATAGACAATTGTAAAAAATAAAGTCACAAAGAGAGCGAACCATAAAAAATGTAACAAATATAAAAAAAACTCTATCGGCGAGCAAAGAGGTTGAAGTATGTTCAATTGCAAGAGTAATGTTCGGTGTAATGAATATCTATAGTAATATTATAAAGAGGTAAAGTTTGTGAGTTTGTGACGTTGTGGCGTTGTAGGGGGTAATCTCAGGAACTACTGGTCAGATTTGAATAATTCTTTCAGTGTCATATAGCTCATTCATCGATAATGGTTATAGGCTATATATCATCACGCTAAGGCCAATAGGAGCGGAGCACAGATGAAAAATGTTTCAAAATCGAGATGTTTTTTTCTTTTTGAGAGCTTCTGCTGCGTGTCAGCGTTAGCCCAGAGTAGTAACTATTACTACGCGGACGAAGTCGCGGGCAGGGGCTAGTTTTATTACAGTTCCGTATCTGGGGATTTTCAGAGTGGAATTTACGAATATTTTCATTTATTTTCACCAGTATTAATTACGATATCTGTGTTTGTAATTATATTAGACTGGCCTCTGCCCGCGACTTCGTTCGCGTGGAATAGTTACTTTGGGCTAACGCTAACACGCAGCGGAAGCTCTCAAGAGGAAATAAAACCCCGATTTTGAAACATTCTTCATTGGTGCTCCGCTCCTATTGGTCTTAGCGTGATGATATATAGTCTATAACCTTCCTCGATAAATGAGCTATATAACACTCAAAGAATTTTTCAAATCGGACCAGTAGTTCCTGAGATTTCCCATTACAACCTCACAAACTCACAAACTTTACTTCTTTATAATATTAGTATAGAAGTATAGATTAGTTAACGCAATTCAAATCACACTTAGTTTTAAATTGAATGATCATGTCTGAAAAGCTATAAACTTTTATCAAATACCATCCAAACAACTACAGAGAACATAAAAGAAAATCATAAAAGAACATCTAAATTAAAAAAAAAAAAGAAATATCGCGTGTCCGTATAAATAACTTATATGGTTCTTATAAATAAATAGTTTATCATATTATACGCACACCAAGTATTATTATTAAGCTGTGCGTGTCAGTTTAGACTCTTATAGTAGTGAGCCCGAAGCTCCTACGAGAAGATTGTCATTGGCCTGTTTACAATTATAAAAACTATAGACATAAAAAGAAACTAAAAACACATCAAAGTACTAACAATACAGCGACAAAAATAGAATCTATAGTAAATTTTTCCGTATCGTTCTATAGTAAAATTGTATCGCAAACGAAAAAAATAACAACTCAAAGAAAACACACAAAATATATCACACGCAAAGAAAACCGATTAAAAAGAAGACACTGACAAAAGGAAACTGAGAACGAACTGTTACGCAATCTGATCAACGAAAACACAATTGCATCGAAATCAGAGCATTTCGAATTTGGAAAGCGTTCGATTTTTATTTTTCAAAGTCCGTTCGTATGTAACGAAGGCGCGAAACTTTCGCTTGCAAGCCGCCTGCGAGCGTCGTTCGTGGCGTAATCGCGGACACTGAGATACTAATTGAGTAAGTAGTGAATGAAAGGCTAATAGTGATGTGACCTCGTCGAAATATCGATAGCAATTTAATTATGTAGGTAGATATTTACGATATTCTCCCTTTTTTAAGGTCTTTATACATACATAATTAAGTAATATATATAGTACACTAAGTATCTTATGTTTTGCAAATTAATTGGTTGTTTTACTACCTATGAAAGACATAATTGATTTTCTCCATAGTTTTGATATATATCCAAAATTTCCAGAACATAGGTATTTGTCACAGCATCTTGGCTGAACCCTGTTCGGGTGAAGCTAAGATGTTGTATGACCTGGTTATGATACCTCATCAGCGACTCTCATGATAGAGCTAGAAAGATTGGGGAATAATGGGGCTGATATGTTCGGTGGAATAAAAGTCCCTATAAGCAATGTAAAAAGAAAAAAAAAAATCCAAAATTTGTAATTCCTAACAACATGCGGACGCGTATTTCACTTGGGCATTAGATTTCTTAAATTCTCTGTTCATGCATTAATATGTACTATCCTTACATATTACAAATCAAAGTCCTCTGCCACGTCTGTCTGTTCGCGATAAACTCAAAAACTACTGAACGAATTTTCATGCGGTTTTCATTAGTACATAAAGTGATTCATGAGGAAGGCTTAGGTATATAATTTGTCAAGGTTTTTTTTTATTATAAGGGCAGGACAACGTCCGCAGAGCCCGTTGGTATTATAATAAAACACAGGATATGTCTACGATAGTGAAACATTTTAATTATTCATCAATTATTTTAATAAATTAAAATTTATAAATTGTGTTTAGGGATCGCCGCGCCTGAACTTAGTACACGCAACCACAGACAACGAGAAAGAAAGAAAGCGAGAAGAGCGTATGTCCCACTGTTCTCCAATACCCGAAGGTAAGCGAGACACTGCTCCCACTCTACCCGACAGTGTTTTCGTCACACAAAAAGATTGCAGATCAGAACTTCAAAGTTTTACTTCAAAAATGCGATGTTGCGTAAAAGTTATTAATTGACATCATCAACTTATAATTTAATGTGTATGATGTTATACTCGATGTTAGTTATCACATGAGCCTTAAACAGGTAACTAGACGATATATATGTAATAATCATTGCAATAGTGCTATTTCTGCATGTTTAAGTTACTTATATATTTAACTAGCTTCTGCCCGCGACTTTGTCCGCGTCGAATAGTTGCTTTTGGTTAACGCTAAGGCAGCGGAAGCTCCCGAAACAAAAAAAAAAGCAGATTTTGAAAGATTCTTCATTGGTGCTCCGTTCCTATTGGTCTTAGCGTGACGATATATAGCCTTCCTCGATAAATGAGCTATATAACACTGAAAGAATTTGTCAAATCGGACCAGTACTTCCTGAGATTAACACATTCAACCAAACAAACAAATAAACCCTCCAGATTTATATTAGTATAGATTTGCCCTAGAATCAGTTAACAGTCACAAATTTTCTTAATTGATAAAATTGTGATAAGAACCTAAATACCAAGTAATTGCGCAAATCAGTTGCAATATTTTATATTACTCTGGATTACATAAACTGACTTTGGGTCAGCCCAGACAAAATTGACCTAATCTCTCCGACTCTGCAAAGAAAGCCAAAATAGAGAGAAAGAAATGGTAGGTCTCCTCAAATGACATGGAACATTTTAAGTTATTAAAACAGCGGGCTAAATCAATATATTTTTTTATGCTTTATGATTTACACTTTATAGATTTGTTTTGACCACAACCTCACCTAACGAACGCAAAGCGACGATGTGGATTAATATGTGAAACACGCTAAACCTAGCTGAGTACTGCCTCTCAAGTACAGCTGCCGGAACACAAGTATATGTGTTTGGCGATAGTTTTTCAACACAAGGGTGGTAGCTATCCATATGTACTTAGAAAAAGCATTACCACCATCTATGGTTTCATCCCAATATTTTCCGTCACCAAAAGGTCCCGTTCCAGCTCATCTCATCCTATCTCAGTTACGTCGATTGAACTAGCCATCATCGCTTTAAGATGGAATAAAAATATTTTTACAGTATGTTAAGCACTCTGATTAACAGAATACCTCTATACCAGGTGACTGTTTAGACAGTAGCAGTGTTTCTGGAGGACACTCTGCATTCGATGTTCGTTCTAAATCAATTAAAGAAATAGATGCTTAATATTTGATCTAATTATCTAGAAAAATACAAAAAATACTCACAATCCTCTACGCGTCTATGTTAAAGCACAGTGTCAATGTCCGTCGGATGATTTCACTTTCATTTGTAAGGGAACGCAGGAACGTCAGGAACAAACTAAAAGGCTTTATTGCCCGTTTTACTATCGAAAGTTATTAACTCCGGCTCGCCCACTGTAGCTTTTGACATCGGTCATTGCACTTAGGTTTATTATTTTAGTTACACGTTTGTAACTATACTTTTCAAATCTTAGAACAAACTTTAACTTAGGTTTTCTTTGTTGTATATTAGTATTTGTTTTAATATTGTTATTTTATATGTTAAATGTGACCATGAAGTGTCATATCCTAAAATACTGCGTATAAAGTCGTGAATAAAAAACTGCTCTCAAAGAGACTTTAAATTACCAGTGGTGTAAATAATAATGAATATACATGTCGATAAAAATACAACCAACGCACATCACTAAAACAATTTACCGTCAAGAACATTGACAGCGCGATACACTCCTTAAAATAAGGTAACTTGCTCAATTGTCATTTTTATATAACAGACATTGGCTTCAATTTCCAATGACCATAATTTTCTAGGTCGACAATACAAATACAAGAAAGGTATATATACAAATAATGTCGTGACCTCATGAAAAAAGATTTTATTATTTTATGGTATCTATATGATTTATCTGGATTAGTTATAAGTTAAAAGTGACAACTTCTTTAGGCGCTTTGAGCGGTTGTTTTGGCAAGAGATAAACTTATAATTTCGCCTGATGACATGCTAGTAAGCGTGACCTACCGTATTGAGCTTGTGCGACTTGCGTCAGACTAGCGACGTGTAGTATAGCAGTCTGTGGATATATAATATTGATACATATTGTGTGTTGAGATTGTGCAGCCTAAATATTAATTAAAAATATATATAAATATTGTTCGGAGTGCCAATAGATGTGAAAACCAAACTAATATTAAGAATTTTAATTTACAAATTATGAAATTTCGAGTTTTTGGCGGGATCTTGGTCTGTCATGTAGTGGATTTTATATTTTATTCATAATCTCGTGTTACTTGACTCTATATTGTGTAAAATTGGTGGTGTTTTATGTAATATAGTTTGTTTATTGTGCATAAGTGAAGTAAATGGAAAATAATACCACGGACCATTAATTCTGAGATGCCACAATAACTCCACGGAAAGTTCTAACAAGATGGCCACCGTCTTGTTAGTTCATTGTAATTATATCAAGAAACTTGTAATATTTTTTTTTTTTTATTGTAGCTCGGCAAAGTGACTGTACTGTGCCTGATGGTAAGCACAGTACAATCCAAAAACAATGGCGACCCCCGAAAGACATACTATCTATCGCCGGTCGCCGCTGTCATGCCGGCCTGAAAGCGACCCAGACAGGGACAGCCCCCCCCCGGTTGCTGGATATACAACGGCTGATCCCGGAACGCGACACGCCCAAACGTGTCACTATGGCGGGTGTTCCACCTGGTGTACGGTGGTCGCGATCCAGTCGGGTACAGACACCCTACCACCCCGCAAATATCGATACTCACTTGACAATGGCAGTAATAGTCTACTAGAAGACTGGTTGCCAAAGATGGAATGGAAGAAGAATTTGTAATACTATTAACTACTCGACAATGGCAGTAATAATCTAAAGGATTGGTTGCCAAAAATAAAGTCAAAAATTATGAAATTTAAATAATCGACAGTATGATTAATTAAAAAATTCAAAACAGAACACGGTTATTCCATTGTTTTTGAGTTTTCACTTCTATCGCCAGTCACTGTGACTGCGTCAACTTTTTTTATCATCAGAGTGGGACAACGTCCGGCTAACTAGTTATGTATACGTATAACCAAGATCAATCTTGCTCAGTACAATACCCTCAATATGACTCAAGAATATTTTTTAAAGGCTGACCAAAAGTCAGTACTGTTTTTTTCTAATTACACGAGTTTCAAAATTAACTAAAATAATCACCGTCAGCGACCCACCAAAAATGTCTGAACCGTCTGTTTTGCCGGACTGATAAAGAAAATTGAGCACTGATTGAGCAAAAATTGAGTCTTGACTTAGAAAAGCCCTTTTCATACCTTTTTTATATATCATAGGAGGCAAACGAATGGGTCACCTGATGTTAAGTGGTCACCACCTTCCATAGACACTAGCAACACCAGGGGAGTCGGAAGTGCGTTGCCAGCCTGTGTTAGGGGTAGGGGGAGTGGGGAGGTCAAGAGGAGAGGGTAACAGAAGGGAGGTGGGCCTTCGGCGCTCTCAATGATCGAACGAAACGCAAAAATGCAACACTATTACTTCAAAACGGTTTTCTGTGGGTCGGGTGGTAGTACCCCGGGCGATCCGACCCATTTATGCTGAAACCAGCAATAACTTCAGCATGGCTCTGCCACCTACAAAATGCACCTGACTGTTTAATTCTCATCAAAATCGGTACAGCCGTTACGTAATTTAACCCAGACAGACAACAAACACTTCAATTTTATTTACATGTATATATGTATAGGTTCAGTTATTGCACCTCTCATGTATACTATTTTGGGTACATTATGTGGTGGATCTCTTTAATGCATTTCTTATCTTATGTTCAAAGTTATGTGGAAAACATTTTTTAATAAATCGGCCGAGTGCCTTAAGCGCTCGCCTTAGTAGTCCGATGAAGTTGTTAAGGCATGTATAGGCCAGTCGTAAGGCTAGTGTAGGAATGCATAGGAGAGGTCGATATACGATCAAATAACGTATTATAGATTATAATCTATGTGTTATTCTGATGTATATCCTATAGTAGTGGAAAAACTTAAGGGAAACATTTTCTTTTTGAAATTAAACTTCTTTTGGCGCGTTAGGGAAAAATGATGAGAGTAAATTTTTACGATGCGCGCGTACACCGTCACGCAAAACCGACACCCTGAAGTTAGCTATAGTCAACATTTTGTTTCTTCGTATTTGTTGTTTGTATTTCTTTGTATGAAAACTTTCAATGTATTAAATACCTTTTTTCTATTGTTAGTGTCGTTTTTTCTACAAACGTAGAATAAGGCGAAAGATAAAATTTTAGAAAAGATTTTTATCTTGTTACGCAAAAGAAGTATAACTTCTAACGCGTGTACATAAGTATACATACACTTTTTTTTTTTAATTCTTTATAGGTTTGAGCATAACCTCGCCTGATATTAAATGACGATATGGTATAAGATGGTATACACGCTAAACCTAGACCAAGGACTGGTTCTCAAGTACAGCTGCCGGAACACACCGACAGGTGCTTTGCAACAGACGTTCTACTTGAGAGTGGTAGCTAGCCAGAAAAACCCTACCACCATGTCACGGCTTCATCACTATGATTTCCTCCACCGGTAGCGAGGATTCGAACCTACGTCCATCGACGCTGTGTCCGGACACGCTATCAACTAAGCCAAAACCGTTTCAAAAAGGGGACGGCCTAGAGGGCGTCTGGCTCTCAAATGCAGCTGCCGGAACACGACTGTAGGTGCTCGGCGCATTGATATACAAAAACCCAAGATTCACACTTAACGTCTCACAGCCGCGCCGGCATACAAAAATGAGTGCATAATCCAAAATTATGCACTCATTTTTTTTTATTGTAACACGTCAAAATTACTGCACTGTGCCTGATGGTAAGCACAGTACAATCCAAAAACAATGGCGACCACCGAATGACAAATTATTCATCGCTGGTCGCCGCTGTCATGCCGGCCTGCGAAAAGCTGGATATACACAGGCTGATCCCGAAACGCGACCCGCAGAAGCGAATCACTATGACGGACTTTTTCGACATATACGTGGTGGTTGCGACCCAGTCAGGCTGTAAAACCCTATCACCCCGCTTCCGCCATTGCCTCGTTCGTTATTCAGCAGGGTGCACCACGCGCAGGTGAGGTTGGCTTGGGTGTCTCAAGTCTTATGATGTTAGTCGACACCCCTTACACCCCAAAATTCAAATAGTCTTGCGTCGCTTGCGTCCTTCTAAAACCAACTTTAAATCATTCAGGTAAGGTTGAATTTGCAATATCATAAGTTTATGGCATAACTATAACCACGTACGTATTATATAGGCGAGTTTTTGCGGGATGGTTTTGAGCGCTACTATTATTCGACACTGTGTGTCTTGGGTTTTTATATGTCAATGACTTGGCGACAAAGTTTCATCTTAATTGTGGTAGCTAGATACACGGACTTTGAAAAAGCCCTACCAGCATGCTGTAGGGTCATCGTGTTTTGCTTAACTGAAATCTTCTCCTAATTCACAACGATTAGAACATACTAGCAACTAAGCCATCGTATGACTATAATCTATACTAATACTATATAGTATATACTATATAGTATACTATGTAGTATATAGTATACTATATACTATATAGTAATATATATAGTATTATATAATCTATACTAATATTATAATAGGAGGAGCTCAGAAACTACTGGTCCGATTTGAAAAATTCTTTCAAGGTTAAATACCTCATTTATCGAGGAAGGTTATGAGCTATGTACCATCACGCGGGAGCGAGAGAAGCGGAACGCCAATGAAGAATCTTTCAAAACCTTTTGAGAGCTTCCGCTACGTGTTAACGTTAGCCCTAAGCAGCTATCCCACGCGGACAAAGTCGCGGGCATAAGCTAATACTAATATAAAATTAGTAAAGTCATTACCAACTAAACCCCTACGTGATTTTAATAGCAAACTTTTTCAACATATGCTATGAAACTTAACATAGGCGTCAATAATAGCTAAATGTTAAGAAACGTAAATAAACATGTGCGCAGTTCACACGTGGTAGAAGTGAAACCTTCAAAAAGAAAGCGAGAAGAGAGTACGTCTCACTGTTCTCCAATACCCTGAGGCAAGCGAGACACCGCGCCCATTCTTCCCGACACAGTGCTTACCTCCACTACTACATCGTTACACAAAAAGGTTGCGGATCGGATTTTGAAAGGCTTCCCGTTCTTATAGTTCTTTCCCGTTCGTTCACTACAAAAAAAACTGTTTGACATTCTCATTTAAAGTTGAACTTGAATACGTAAAGTATTCATACACTTTACATTATTTGGAACTATACTTCTATACTAATACTAGCTGTACCCCGCGGCTCTGCACGCGTTTTTTTAAATGTATTAAAGAAATGTAAAATTGTAATTAGGTGTGTACATTACAGAAATGCTTTTTCAAAAACATTTGTAACTACGACACGCACGCCATCTACTGTATTATGTTACGTGTACGTTAGATATGTGAATACGAATAGTATATCGAATCGGATGGGATTTATCATCAGCAGCATACCTGGAACTTTAACCTACTATATACAACCCTCGATGCTCACTAACACTATATACGAAAGTAGGTAATGAAAATTTTAAACTATACATTATCGAACAATTTGTGTTAAATTGTTTATTATATAGATATAACATGCCCATATTGTCAATATAATTGTGTTATTCTTATACGTTGCTATAATCACTGAGTTATGTATAGTAGTTCGATGAAGCCGTAAATGCCGCAAAGCTAATAGCATAGTCAGTTCGAGAAAAATAAACTGAGTTATGTAGGTGCAAACGCGGTAAATAAACAAAATGGCCGCCAAATTGACCAAAATGATAATATACTTCAAATTACATACATTTATTCTTGGAGTCCAGTACAGCGCACGTCTCACGCGCTTGTTTACAGTAAACAAATTATTTTTGATCAATTTCACACGAACGAATGCATAGGTAACAGTTCATCACTACATAGTGTAAAACGAAGTCCTCTGATCTGTCTATTTATCTGTTCGCGATAAAGTCAAAAACTACAGAACGGATTTTCATGCCGTTTTCACCAGTAGGTAGAACGGTTAATGGGGAAGGTTTAGGTATAATTTGTCAAGGTTTTCTTTTTATTATCGGGGCGGGACAACGTCTGCCGAACCCACTACCTTAAAATAAAATAGCTCATTAGTTAATTGTCTACCAGTGAAAGTCCCGTGAAAATTAATTCAAGCATTTCGGATATTCCACTGCGCCTGAAAAAAACCTAAATTACTTTTTATGAGGTCTGCAATCTACCAGTGAATATCCCGTGAAAATCGGTCCAACCATTTTGGAAATAGCAATGCGGACGAAGCCGCGGACAAATAAAATAGAATATGTCAACCGCTATAATTTCGGCTTTCTGGCAGTAAAAAGTAAAATTCTCGTTAAAATAGGTCCAGCCGTTTTGGAGATTACCCGGAACAAACAAACAAACAGACAAAATATAATAATCTAAAAATATAGACAAAGTATAAAAAAAATTTTTTTGGTCATTTGTAGCCATATCCATTCATCAAAAAGTTGTTATTTTAACTGTACATACACAAACTTTATTTTTATAATACGTAATAGAGAACAAATAAAAAATTGGAAATAAAAGTAGTATAAACTTTTTGCATAGGAAAACAAAATAAACTTTGATAATGTTTGCGATAGAAACTTACCACGTTACCATGGCAACGTATATAACACTAACGCTAACAAAGTCTCTCGAAAGGAAAAAAGTGCCCGATTTTGAAACATTTTTCATTGGCGCTCTGTTTCTATTAGTCTTAGCGTGATGATATATAGCCTAAAGCCTTCCTCGATAAATGAGCTATCTAAAACAGAAGGGTTTTCTCAAATCGGACTGGTAGTTCCTGAGATCATAGCGTTCAACCAAACAAACAAACAAACAAACTCTTCAGCTTTATAATATTAGTAGTAGATTATAAAGAAGTAAAGTTTGTGAGTTTGTGACGTTGAAGGGGGTAATCTCAGGAACTACTGGTCCGATTTGAAAAATTCTTTCAGTGTTATATAGCTCCTTTATCGCGAAAGATTATAGGCTATATATCATCACGCTAAGACCAATAGGAGCGGAGCACCAATGAAGAATGTTTGAAAATCGGGTTTCTTTTCTCTCGAGAGCTTCGAAGTCATGGGTAGAGGCTAGTTTGGAATAAAGCAAAATTTTTACGAACTTAGAAGACTGCATTACATGATTAACTTCAAGTTCTAGCAAAAAAAAAATAGTAAGTTCATTCAACATTTGCTATGTCAATTATCGTAGGCGTTGATAAGCCTGTCCACTATAGAAACGTCTTTGGTGATGGAAAATATTACTCCACTTTAAGAAAACTAATCAGTATATAAAAAAATTAGCTAATACCCGGGACTTCGTCCACGTCGTTTATAATTTTAACAATATATTATATTTTAAGTAGAGAGAAAAATATAAACAGCACACCGTTTGCCCCACTTCTTCACGACAAGGAAACACACATCGCTAGTGAGTTCAAGCACCATTTCAAGCGAGTTTTAATGTCTAAAGGCTATTTATTATAGGATCGATCAATATGTGAACGATGGTGACGTCTGGAAACGACGGCCCCCTCCCGTGCATCCACTAAAAACGAATGTAACTATCTATGTTTTGTAAAAATATAATAGGTCTTTACCTATGAAATTGCCATTCTGCAGTACTGGCCATTTTAAATTAAAATAATTTTTGTTTGGCTAAGACTTCTAATTTCAAATTAATTTTATTTTAAAAACATGGAATTCTTTTTCCAAAAGTAGTCATTTGTTTATTGATTAGTGTTACATTTTCATCGCATCTTTTTTGTCATCATGGATACGTTAAAAATTCGAGTAATTATGGAATATGAGTACCGTCGTGGCAGCAACGCGGCACAAGCGGCACGCAACATCAACGACGTTTACGGAGCTAACACTACAAACCAACGCATCACCTGTTATTGGTTTGCTCGCTTCCGTTCTGGGAATTTCGACCTGAAAAATGAACCTCGCGGTCGTTCGAAGACTTTGGTCGACAATGACGAATTAAAGGCGATTGTGGAAGCTGATGATACACAATCTACGGCTGAATTAGCAGCAGCTTTCGACGTTAGCGTCAAAACAATATTGGTCCATTTGCGTCAAATTGGCAAGGTAAAAAAGCTTGACAAATGGGTGCCCCACGAACTCAATGATCGCCAGGGCGAAGTACGGGTCGAGACGTGCCTTGCACTGCTCAACAGACACACAAATGAAGGAATTTTGAACCGCATTGTTACCTGCGATGAAAAATGGATTCTGTTTGATAACCGCAAGCGCTCAGCAAGTTGGTTGCATCCTGGTTCAGCACCTAAACAATGCCATAAACGAAAACTTACCCCTAGAAAAGTGATGGTCACTGTTTGGTGGTCTAGCGCCGGTGTGATTCATCACAGCTTCTTACCAAACGTGGTGAGCATTACTGCAGATGTGTACTGTGAAGAACTGAACACAATGATGGAGAAGCTGGCACATCTCCAACCAGCATTGGTCAATCGCTCATCTCCACTGCTCCTGCACGACAACGCGCGACCTCATACTGCACAGCAGACGGTCTCCAAGTTGCAAGAACTGGGGTTGAAAGTTCTCCGTCATCCACCCTACTCACCAGACCTTGCGCTTACAGACTACTACTTTTTTCAGAATTTGGATAGCTCCTTGGCGGAAAAAAAATTCAATACCCGAGAGGCAGTACAAAATGCCTTTGAAGAATTTGTTGCCTCCCGTCCAGCTGATTTCTTTAAGAATGGCTTCAGTAAACTGCCACTGCGTTGGCAAAGATGCATTGATTGCATGGGTGATTACTTCGATTACTACAAATAAAAAATACATGAAAAAAAATCGTTTAAATTTTTTCATACAAAACGGCAATTTCATAGGTAAAGACCTAATATATCATATAATGATAAGCCAGATCGAGTTTCTTGCCGGTTGCTTTGATGTTCATAAGCGCCTTCTCAGGGCCTAAACTGAATAGTATACTTTTGATTTTGCTAAACGCGTAGGGCTTATATAGAGATCACGATTTATTAAAACTTTAATAACTTTAAATTAAACTAGCCTCTGTCCGCGACTTCGTCCGCGTGGAATAGTTACTTTGGGCTAACGCTAACACGCAGCGGAAGCTCTCAAGAGGAAAAAAAACCCGATTTTGAAACATTCTTCATTGGTGCTCCGCTCCTATTGGTCTTAGCTTGATGATATATAGCCTATAACCTTCCTCGATAAATGAGCTATATAACACTGAAAGAATTTTTCACATCAGACCATTAGTTCCGGAGATTAACCCCTACAACGTCACAAATTCACAAACTTTACCCCTTTATTAGTATAGATAGATTATTATTATTATTAGTATAGATCAAGCTATCGTGATAATGTTTATATAAGGACCAAGCGCCTAAGAGATAAAGCTAAAAACATTTCATGAAATTCTATCCAATACAGTTCTCGTAATTTTTGGCCGCAATGAACATAGCATAAAAATCTATACTAATACTAGCGGACCGGGCGGACGTTGTCCTGCCTTGAAAACAAAAAAAAATCCTAAAAGTTGATCGCAGCGCCACCTGCCGGGTCCAATTGTGAATCTAAACCATTCTCGAATCTCCACGAACACACACAAAAAATTTCATCAAAATCGGTCCAGTCGTTTAGGAGGAGTTCAGTCACATACACACGCACACAAGAAATATATATATTAAGATTATAAAGAGGTAAAGATTGTGAGTTTGTGACGTTGTAGGGAGTTAATATCTGGACCTACTAAACCGATTTCGAAAATTATTTTACCATTAGAAATCCACGTTATTTGTGAGTGTCGTAGGCCACATATTAACTCGAAAAATGAAAAGACTTTTTTGTGGTAGTCAGATTTGCAAAGTAAGTCGGAGAAAAAACGGTCGAACGAAAACGTTTCTTAAGAACACTGTCTTATCGATGAGAAATATATATATATATTTTATTGTAACGTCACGTGCGGTCACCTTCCGCCGGGCGGACCGTTGGGGCGGCTATATATGGGGACTAGCTCAGTTCGATCCCTTGCCGCCCCAGCAATACGGTCGGGCATACACCGTGGGGTTTTAGTCCGTGAGACTCGGACATAACTCACCCTCTCCTCAGGATGATAAGGGATTTCCCCAAGTAAAAAAAAAAAAGTTATCAGAGACGAAATACACGTTTCAATTCGTGAGGCTCAAATGCCGGTACACATGTGTGTCGCAGGAGTTCTTATATGTATGTATAACTAGCTTAGATAAATTCGCGAAGTTGCATACAAGGCAACAGCCCAAGCCAGGGTTCGGCCACTCCGGCACCCTTGGGCTTGTTGCCAAGCGGCGAAGTGCATTAAGCGCTCGTCTTAGACCGGTGAAGCTGTACGGCCCGTCAAGCAAACAGCGTAGTTAGTTCGAAGAATAAAAATAGCGCAAAACTGGAAACCTGTCATTTTTGAAGTGACACTTGTAATGCGACTTCCAACAAGGTTGCGTTAAACGTTTAACGCTACCATGGAGGGGGAATAGAAAGAGACAGAGCGAGAAAAATAATCAAGCATTTCGTATCTTACTTTAGCTATCATAATCCCATTGTAAATGTTATATATTTGGATATTTCTCCACTCGAAAGTGATAATTAAAAGATGCGATCAATTGTGAATCGTAAGCAATGTTAATAAAGTTTGTCTTAAAGAAACAATATGATTTTACTAAAAATCAATTTCTACCCCTTCCTATTTTCATTTCCACGTTACGAAGTTTCACTTCTTCCGCGGGAAGGGATTCCACGCACTATTTTTTTATGTAGACTACGATGTGATCAAAAACACACTTTGTCTTATCTAATACTTCATTCGAAAAGTTATTTCTCCATAATAGTGGAAAATAATCAACAGACACGTATTAAAAATGTAATAAATAACACATTTAAATATTATCAGTTCTAGTGTATTTATAGAAAATGTTAAAAACCTCTTTGCGCTTAATTATTTTTATATTTTAAATTGAAACATATTGTATGTCGTTATAATTCGAAAAAAAGTTATGAAAATAAGAGTAAGAAGTTTTTGGCGGGATCTTGGAATTTCATGTAGTAGATTTTAGATCACTACACACCTATTATAAAAATAAGTCCTCTGTCACGTGTATGGCTGTTCCATATAAACTCTGTCGGTATAACTCGATACATAACCTGTCAAGATTCTTTTTAAATTATCAGGACGAGATAATCTTTTGTAGGTGGTAGAGCCACGCTGAAGCTACTACTGGTTTCAGCATGAATGGGTCGGCTCGCCCGGGGTAGTACCACCCGACCCACAGAAAACCGACATGAAGTAACAGTACTTGCATTGTTGCGTTTCGTTCGGTCACTGAAAGCGCCGGATACCTTCCCCCTCCCCACTTCCCCACTCCACCTTCTCCCAAACACAGGCTGGCAAACGCACTTGCGACTCTTCGGGCTGTTCGTTTGCCTGCTATGATATAAAAAAAAATCTTCATCGGGCCAGCTTGTTTTATTCATAATCTTGTGTTATTCGACTCTATATTTTGTAATATTGGTGGTGTATCACGTAATATAATTCGGTTATTTGCACACGAGTGAAGTGAATGGGAAATAATGCCGCAGAGCATAAATTCTGACCTGCTACAAAAACTCACTGGAAAGTTCTAACGAGACGGCCACCATCTTGTTAGTTTAATGAAATTACCGCAAGAAACTTGTAACATCATTAGCTACTCGACAATGCCAGTAATAATCTACTAGAAGATTGGTCACCAAATTAAAATAAAGAAAGAAATAAAAATACAAATGTGCCATTATTTTATAACCTTCCTTATGAATCACTTCATCTACTGATGAAAACCGCATGAAAATCCGTTCAATAGTTTTTGAGTTAACCGCGAATAGACAGACAGACGTGGCAAAGGACTTTGTTTTATAATATGAAACTATAGAAGCCTTGTATTACAAGCGTTCTCTGATTAGTCAATTTTTACAAGAATATAGTTATCAAAACTACACATGTAATATACAAATTACAAGTGACACTTGTAATACAAGTGCTTTTTGACACTTGTATTTGTTACTTTGTTTATAATAAATGCATTTGTAGCGTGTAACTTGTTACGAAACAGTTGGAGAGTTTCCGTTGACTCTCAGGCCCTGTCCATATGATGCGATTTAATTATATTGCGTATAAACAAATCACATTGCGTCCAGATACCGCTTTTCGCGCGCTTTTCTATCCCTAGCAAAACGTCGCATACACTGGGATACGTCGTACGGACTGACGACTATGTCGACTCGCCACAGACTCGCGGGTAGTACTGGACATACCAGTGCCACTTCCATATAACAACGGGAAAGAAAAACAATGTATGGAAAACGCTATCTACTGCTAAGGGAAATTCAAATTTTCAAATTACTCACATAAAAGCAACTGGATGGCATTGCCTATTTTAGAGCAAAATATTAGGCCTCAAAATAAATCTCTGTAATATATATATAAAAATTGTACACTTTTGTTGTGTTGTTAATAATTTCAACTTATGAAATTTAATTAATTCAGACGGTAGCTGAATTTAAAATTTAAAAAAAAGAACAGTTATTTCACTGTTTTGACTTTTCACTTCTGTGGGCAGTCCTTACGACTGCCTCGACTTTTTAAAATGTATATTCTTTTTTCAGTTTTTATCTTTATATATAAATTTCTTCTGTACGTGTGTATGTCACTGAACTCCTCCTAAACGGCTGGACCGATTTTGATGAAATTTTGTGTGCGTGTTCCAGTGGATCCGAGAATGATTTAGATTCACAATTGGACCCGGTAGGTGGCGCTGCGGTTGACTTTTAGGATTTTTATTATCAAGGCAGGACGAAGTCCGCTAGTATTTATATATTTTTTTTTAATCACACACAATTTAAAACTTGATTGTTTTCTTTATATATATGTTTCACTTTATTTCGACGCATAGATTCTTAGTTAGCTATATATATAATAATTTATTATCTTTATATATAAATTTCTTCTGTACGAGTGTATGTCGCTGAACTCCTCCTAAACGGCTGGACCGATTTTGATGAAGTTCTGTGTGCGTGTTCCAGTGGATCCGAGAATGGTTTAGATTCACAATTGGACCTGGTAGGTGGCGCTGCGGTTGACTTTTAGATTTTTTTTTATTATCAAGGCAGGACAACGTCTGCCGTGCCCGCTAGTTAGATATATGTACTTATAGAGATTGTATCAAGTTTATTTATGTACCATTTTTGAACAATTTTTTGGCGCGTATATGTCCCTTACGTCGTTATTCCATGCAGGTTACACTTTCTTTCATCAAACACTGAGTTATACTAAAATTCGACCTTGGTAATTAAGTCTCAACGCGGTAAATGAAGTCATGGTTCGAAATAAATAAACATGACATAAACTTAGGCACCGATAACATAAGCCTACGATCTGATAACTTATTTGTACATAATAGCTAATTCTGAAAGAAACACACAGATTATGTTGACTAGAAAAACTGACGTACTAACATGTATTCGATAATTCTTAGACGTTAGTCAATTAGTCCTATATACAGTCAATATATATACAATGTAAACTCTTTATAAAGTCGATCGTTATAACGAAAAACTTTCTATAACGTAGAATTTTTTGTAGGTGGTAGAGCCACGCTGAAGCTATTACTGGTATCAGCAAGAATGTGTCGGCTCGCCCGTGGTACTACCACCCGACACAAAGAAACACCGACGTGAAGTAACAATGCTTGCATTGTTGCGTTTCGTTCGGTCAGTGAGAGCGCAGAAGGCCCACCTCCCCTTCCCATTGCCGTCTCCCCCAAACACAGGCTGGCAACGCACTTGCGACTCCCCTGCTGTTGCAGGTGGCTATGGACGGTGGTGATCGCTTAACATCGGTGACCCACCCGTTCGTTTGCATCCTATGATATATAAAAACTACAGTGACAACCGTATCAAAATCTGTAGCTTAGTTTAGAAGAACTAAAGGAATATGCAGACAAACATGAAGACCTACATTGTTTTATACAACTTGGTTGGCTATTGCACAGAACTGAATTCATTTCGTTAGATATACTCAATCATGAGTAGTATTGAGGAAACATAAATGTTATTTGAGGCAACAATAAACGTATCAGGAAGTAGGTACAGCTAACAATTAATATTGTTAATTGGAATATGTTGAGCAGACCTATATCATCATTACATAGTACATATAAAACAAATTCCCCTACCGCGTCTGTCTGTCTGTCTGTTCGCGATAAACTCAAAAACTACTGAACGGATTTTCAGGCGGTTTTCACCAGTAGATACAGTGCGTCATGTGGAAGGTTTTGGTATATAATTTGTCAAGGATTTTTTTATAATCAGGGCGGGACAACATCTGCCGGGTCAGCTAGTTATATATATAATAAGAATGTAAATCTAACGTGTCTGTATATTTTAGATTTTTGTAAAGTTTGTTAGAGATAGGAACAAAGTTATAGGAATAAATAATAACATACATTTCAATTTTTTTTTTAATGTCTGTCTATGTATCTGGTTGTTTGGACACACGCAAAAAAAAACACGCACCACTGTTAATTAACTATGTCCATGATAAAAGAAATACTTTATAAAGCACATCTTCGAGTACAATTTAGACTTTGTTTCATTAAAATCGGTTCGATCTATCAAAAGTTATTGTAATTTTAATGACGACACGACTCAACTACGAGAGAAAAGTAGATAGTAATTAGACTTAATACATTCAGATGACTTTATTAGTCACTGTTTTTACATAAGGATCCGCGCTGGCGAAGTTGCTGGTACAGCTAAGACATACAGTACCCGGCTTTTAATTTGACACGTCAGGGCGAAGACCGTGATAGTCAGCCAAGTTCAGTTTCATATAGCGTTTAATATGTCTATCGCGATCATAGCGCCGTGCGAAAGAGAGAGCGCTATACAAAACCGAAACAAGCCGATCTTAGAGGGACATCTCACTCATTTCCCCGACGTGATAAATCAAATGTCAGGTACTAGCAAATATTCCAATAAAATAAAACATAATTCTATAATTAAAGGAGTTAACTTACCTCACTCCTTTCTCCAGCATTTCGGTGATTTCAGCTAGAACAAAATTTATCAAAACATTATCTTCAGTCAGGAGGCATTTTTTAACATACTTCAAATTGCAGTACGTTTTTTTATATTTGTTACCTCATAAATTTGTAATTTACAAAAAAAAAAGGAAAATTATTTCTTTACTGAGAAGGAGATATATTGAAGCGTGTCCCATTATAATTTCATCAGCACCGGACCATCGATTTTGAAGATATACTAAGGTACATTACAAAATCGAATAGAAGATGTATTGTAATTGAAATATTGGGAAGATTATAACAATCTAAGACTGGGTAGGTACTGTCAAATGCGCCAATTTTGTTAACCGCTGCTTCTTTGCCCAGAAAGCAATTTACGAACAAATCCGTTGATGTGCAAAAATATATACGATTTATGATAACCTTGATCATTTTAATGGAAAATACATAACATCTGTGGTATCACTGTGTTTTGTATCTATATCTAAGTTTACTCAGTAACTTGTGAGATTTCTTCAAATCTTCTTTTGTAGGTGGTAGAGCCACGCCGAAGTTATTATTGGTTTCAGCACGAATGGGTCGGCTCGCCCGGGGTAGTACCCTCTCATAGAAAACCGACGTGAAGTAACAGTGCTTGCAGCGTTGCGTTTCGTTCGGTCAGTGAGAGCGGCGGAGGCCCACCTTCCCTCTCCTCTTCCCCTTCCTCCCTTTCCCCCAAACACAGCTGGCAACGCACTTTCGACTCCCCTAGTGTTGTTAGTGCCTATGGACGGTGGTGATCACTTGACATCAGGTGACCCACCTGTTCGTTTGCCTGCTATGACATAAAAAAAGTGGTTCATGTTTTTGCGAGCAAATTTTTGTAAAATTAACAAGATAACATTGCCTACACATTTTTATAAAAAAGTTTATACGATACTGAATCGATATTAAAATTGAAAGCCTTATTTACTTAAGAACATGTAGAGATTCTTATTTCAACCACATGGGATTTACATTTGCGGCAAAAGGCCGAGTGGACAATGTTGGCTAAAAGTCCAGGTAAAATAGCCCGTCACCAAAATCACTCAAAAAGGGAATAAAAGCTAGACATAAAATATTTTCTGCAAAGAAATGCATACATACGACCGAATGGTTACAGGAGTAAAAATATTTGAATATGTTTTAATAGACAAAAGTTATAACAGACAACTTTTTATTTAAAAAATCTGCTAAAGTTGAAATGTTTGAGGGTACCTAACTGTGATTAAAGGGGTCTTGAGACTATATTTCTTTTTAGATTTTTGTTAAAATTTCCTTCTAAAAAACAGCCTAATTTTGAAACATTCTTCATTGGTGCTCCGTTCCTATTGGTCTTAGCGTGATGACATATAGCCTATAGCTTTCCTCGATAAATGGCTCGAGAAATTTTAAATAAATTCCTCGATAGCTATCTAACACTGAAAGAATTTCTCAAATCGGACCAGTAGTTCCTAAGATTAGCGCGTTCAACCAAATGAACCCTCCATTTTTTTTTTTTTTCTTCGAACTGACTACGCTATTGACCAAGCAAGGTCTTAACAGCTTCACCGGACTACTAAGGCGAGCGCTTAAGGCACTCAGATGAACCCTCCAAACTTTATAATATTAGTATAGATTACTACTCTTCTCTCGTACTTAACTCGAGCCGTCATTCAAATTACAATAACGTTTGATAGAGTGCACCGATTTTAATGAAACGAAGACTAAGTTACTCCCGCGAACATGCTTTATAATTTACTTGGTGAGATTTTATTGTAAACCTAGTACTTTATCAGTGATGCATGGTCATACAAACAGACAGACAGACAAGACATTTCTAAAAATGATTGAAACGTATTCTATTAATAATTCCTAGACAATTGCAACAATTTTTTGACGATAATCAAAAAAGTATAGACATGTTAGATTAACATTCTTATTATATGTATAGACTAGCGGGCCCGGCAGACGTTGTCCCGCCCTGATTATAAAAAAAAATCGTTGACAAATTATATACCAAAACGTTCCTCTTGAATCACTTTATTCATTAGTGAAAACCGTTTGAAAATCCGTTCAATACTTTTTCGAGTTTATCGCGAACAGACAGACAGACAGACGCGGTAGGGGACTTTGTTTTATACTATGTAATGATGATCACTGCATTTCGTATTTACTGTAATTGCTTAGTTCCTAGAAACTGTGATATGTGCTATAAAATATACCTTAATTATTATATATAAAATAAACCTTGCAATAAAATTAACTTCAATAAATTAAAATTGATAAATCACACTTTGTTCTCAGAGTATTTATACAAATAGACAGAGGGAAAACACTTAAGTACATCTACCTCCTCTGTTTCTTTTTTTATCACGCTTTTATTAGCTTCACCTGTATGTATGTATGTTTGTAACCGACCCCTTTGAGCTCGATTTTGTCCTACTTTGAACGATCAGATTTAATTCAAACTTTGCACACCTGTCAAAGGTCGATGACAATGCAATAATCCGAAAAAAAACGTTAAAAAAATTTAACTAAAAAATGAATGTGACGCATCGCATGTTAATATCAGCACCTCCAGTTAATATCAGTGTTTTTATCATTTTTTTGTCACTTTTTACAAAAATATACATTTATTTCTAATTTACACTATTCTTAATCCAAATTTATTAAATTTTATTTTCCGTTTTTTAGTTGGATTTTTTATGAAAGCGTGTTTTTTTATTATTTTTTTTTAAACTATTATTTATTAGTAGTTATCAAAGGAGCTTTAGAGTTATCAAGACAAAAAAATAGTTTTTTTTTCTGTTCCTCACACTAGAATACTTGTACAATATCATTACATAGTATAAAACAAGGTCCCCTACCGCGTCTGTCTGTCTGTCTGTTCGCGATAAACTCAAAAACTACTGAACGGATCTTTATGCGGTTTTCACCAGTGGATAAAGTGATTCACGAGGAACATTGATGGTATATAATTTGTCCAGGATTTTTTTATAATCAGGGCGGGACAACGTCTGCCGGGCCCGCTAGTTGCTAATAATATTTAAATATTAAGCTTGTACCCCTTATTATGGACGACTTTTCGAACAATTAAGTACAATACTAAGGTTACAGTGTAATTACTATAATCAATAAATAAGTTAAGCAGTTAGGACTGTTAAGCGGTTATTAGCTATACCAGGTGAAAGGTTAAACACTCGCACTATTTTAAGATATAATACTTCATGGTGGCATTTAACATAATTATAAAATAATAATATCAAAACAAATATTAATCAATAACAAAGAGAACCTGAGTTAAAGTTTGTTCTAAGACTTTCAAAAGTATAAACACAATCGTAACAAACCTAGGTGCAATAACCGGTGCCCAAAGCTGTAAGGGGCGACCCGGAGTTAATAACCTTCGATAATAAAACGGACAATAAACCCTTTTGTTTTGGTTATACCGTTCCCACGTTCACTTTCAACGGAAAGTGAAATCACCCGACGGTTATTGACACTGTGCTTTAACATAGAAGCGTAGAGAATTGCGTATAATTTTTGTATTTTTCTGGATAATTAGGTCAAATATTAAGCACCTATTTTTTTAATTAATTTATAACGAGAATCGAGTGCAGATTATCTTACATAGATATTGCTACTGTCTAAACTTTCAGCCTGTATATCCTCCTTCGTTTCCCAATCATTTTTTTAAATATCTGTTTGTATAGTAGATATTGATGAGTTTTAGTGTTATCAAAAAAAGATTTGAAAATAGTTACTGCTTAGGGAAATGTTGTCGACTGACACCCTTTCGACCAACACGACCACAATAAACAGCACAACATAGACAACAACTCAGACAACGAAAGTACAAGAGGACAATTGAGTATTTGGGGGCACCTGGCTAATTCAATTACGTTCGATCGACAGCCGCATGCCGTTAAAAGACAGCGACCATATGCAAGCGCGAGCTAACTGTAGTGTGGCGCCATCTCTTAACGACAAACTAAAATATGTTAATCAATTATCTCAAACAGTTCCTTTCTATTTTGCTTAATATTGAATCTTATATATCATGGTATAGTTTCGACTATTAGACAATAATTAGTATTTAAAAAAGAGGTATAAAAAAGACAAATAAGATACAATATGTACTGGATATTTAATGTGACCCTCACTTAGAAGAGAAAGAAAAATAAAACTAGGATGCTTACTTTGAGACCCCATATCTTCCTCTGAAGGTGGATATGAAACGGCCTTGCTCACGGCAAATCAACTTATCATTTGAGTCCTGTTTATCTTGAACCTGCAATAAATTTGATAAGAAATTTCATTAGATAGTGTATATTTTTATGAAACTGATAGAGGCCTAAGACTAGTAGCTTAGACATTATCTTTACTGTAATTACTCTATCAAAACTTGTTGATACATAATTTTTAATACATGAAATATCACTACATACTATAAAACAAAGTTCTCTGCCATGTCTGTCTATCTGACTATCTGTTCGCAATAAACTCAAAAACTACAAAATGGATTTTTATGTGGTTTTCACCTGTAGATAAAGTGATTCCTGAAGGAAGGTTTAGGTATGTAAATGTGAAATAACATTTGTTGGGCCTGCCGGTTAAATATCTGTGTAATAAAGCCAGCCTTAAACCTCATAAAAAAATCCAGCTAGACAATGAATACACACCTAGGTGAAGAAATTTGCTATTGTAACTATCTCATATATTTCCAGCATTGTAGACTTAAAAGTTCAACATCTAAAACTTTCATGTATCTATAGTATGAATTATATTTTTTTTTTCATTTAAAGAACTAACTAAAACTTACTAACCTGTCATGGTAGTCAGATAGTAAGAACAACGTAAAACCTACATCACTTAATTGGATTTTTGGGCATTTACTAACAATGGAGCATCAGCCTCTCAGTGAGTAAATTAAGTCGAGATAATACTTTGAGCACTAAAAAATAATTGTTATTAGAACCAAACCATTAACTTTTAGTAGTATCTGCTCAGGCATAAATTGGTTGGGGGTAGTCAAAATTCTTTTTTGACACATTGTTTGTCAACAAACAATTGGGGATGATCGGTCACTTGCTCGGCGCCACTTCTTTGGAATGGGCGCTCATTCACCACACTAGCGATACGGCGGCTCGGAATTTTGTTTTGTGCTTTATGTGTGTACATATTGGAAATCTGGTGCTCTCACCATCGGCAATGGCGAAGGGGAAGACACATTATAGCAGGTAAGTGAGCTATCATCAGGTATTCGCGACAACTAATTAAATGTATTTGTAGAAATAGTTTAAGTTAAGATATACCCTTCAGTATGTGTTTTAGGCAACAATAAAGTGATATGTCTGATCGAGTTTTATTTTAGTATATATATTACGATTAATATTACGTTATATCAATATTGTCACGCCAATCGTGTTAATAGTAAATTTGTTATAGTTCATAGATAGTTTACCTGAAATTAAAGAGATATGTCTATCTGTGTTTTATTTACCATATAGTATGTCATGTAGGGTTATGATAATATAGTTAAAAGTAGATTTGATAGTATAATTTGATAGCACAGTATTATGTTTACATTAAAATGTGTAATATTATATAGAATACAATAGTTTAATATTTGAAATAGTATTAAGTTGTTACTTGTAAGTACACTTGTAAATAAATAAATAGAAAGCGAAGGATGACTCATCGCAATACCGCCCCGCCTGTGTAGTTAGTTAGGATGCACTCTGACGCTGCGCACGTAACTAAGCGCTCTGATTGGCGGACCCCCGCAGACGTGCGTAAGCGGTTCATTGTTCCTAAAACGTGCCCCGGAGTGGCCTTAAAAACCGGCGCGGGCGGTATAGAGGGCCTGTTTTGATCGAGTCTGTATACACAAGCACATCCTTCGCTGCTCTACTAGTAACAAGTCTTTTATTGCGAGAAATCCTCAACGTTCTTCAAGTTCAACTTCGGAATCAGCAAATCATCGCTATAGTTGTGAGTCATTCGGAGGTGGCTCATATCAGGATTATAAGAAAATCCTTTCAGCGTACATTTTTACCTCCAGTCAATTTAAATACAGTCCACTGCCTAGGCTAGGTACCCCGACCCATGTGGGTGTGGTGGTTGCCACCCCAGTATCAAATCCCAAATATATTGTGAGCTGAAGAAATCCCTACACCAATGTCGTCTCTTCTTTGATGAAAATGTTTACACAACATAGGATTTAGCAACTGGTATTATTAAATTGTTTGTTTTTATAATATTTAGCAGAACTTATATTCTTCATTATCCAACTTTCACATATACAAGAGTATTTTAAGTAGATTAACTGAACCACTCTATCATATGTGTAATCAAGAGAGCCTATATAGTAAAACTATTCACTTCCACTGTGTCTCATAAAATTTTATAGCAACGATGTTGATTTATATGATAGTAGTGAGCCCAGCCCGGATGATTTCTCGCCATGATAATAAAAAAATATTGACAAACTATATACCTAAACCTTCCTCATGAATCACTTTATCTACTGGCAAAAACCACATAAATATGCATTCAGTAGATTTTGAGTTTATCCTGAACAGACAGACAGATGTGGCAGAGGACTTTGTTTTATAATAAGTGATATTGTGTACTTCTTCTTCTTCTTACCCTTATCCCACATAACTAGGGTCGGTACAACATGTTTGTCATGTTGTGGTATATGATTTGGCTTAATTTTTACAATCGGCCGCCTGCCTGACATCAACCCTCCTTGGGATTATTTCGTTGTACCACTGTATTTATGATAATTATTATATAGTTCTGACATTTGACTATATATTTTGTAATATTGGTCGTGTTTTACGTAATATACTTCGGTTATTGTGCACAAGTGACGTGGATGGGGAATAATACCACGGAGCATGGATTCTGGCTTGCCACAAAAATTCCCTGGAAAATTGAGTTTATCGCAAACAGAGTGGCAGAGGAGTTTGTTTTATAATATGTAATGATGATACAACATCTAATAATAGCTATTGTATTAGACAAATTTCGAAAATTATTTCGAAGTTTAATGTATGTAAAAATGTAGACTCCACTGTAAATATATTTATATGAATGGATCTTAGAAATCTTAGAAATCTTTCTTATAATTTTATTTATTCTTTTAGTTTTTTTTTTGTTATAAAGCAACCAAAACATTAAATAATCCAGCCATTAATTTCACCTCACTACTATGATAAATGCTCAAAATTTTATGCACAATACTTCAGACCGAGTGTCAGTTTAATTAATTTTTTTTTATTCACAATTTAAACTTATTATAAATATAATCATTAAAGATGCTGTCCATTTTGTGATGTACATTTGTTTTATATAATCAAATTAACTTTTGATCCTTACAATGAAAAACGGTCAGAGTAATATAACCGCAAGTAATCTAGTTATCCCAAAAACCACAAACCACAGCACCACAAAATATGAATAGTAAATTCTTTAACCAGATTTTAATATCTATTTTAAACTATTGCTAAAGTTAAGCACTATCCTAAAGTCTAAGAAAGGGATTTTTAATTGTCATGAATAATATTCAATGATTTATGAATTTATAAACATAAATTTTTTATAAGTAAGATTTAACCTACAAGATATGAAAGATATAATAATTTGCAAAATTTAAAGCAATCAAAAACTAATACAACAGTTGTTTAAGCACGACTGGTCATTGTAAAAAGAAAATAAACAAAGAAAGGTACATATGAATGATAAGTTTTACTTACAAATGCTTACTGTTTTTTTTAAATTAAATATGAATATATAAGTAAATTTAAGTACTTACCGATAGATGTAGGTGTAGAATAAAGTTGTTAACCTTTAATTAGGCCGTCAAAACTTATAAAGTATTGCAGAAACGCAATAAATTCAAACTTACATATTATAGTTTAAGTATTAGTAACTAGACTGATTATTGACAATAGTCATAGATATGGTATATCCGAAAGCACTTAAAGCCACTAATGTTTTCGTGATAAATGTAGAACAGATTATTTATTGTTATATTATTTTATAATAATTTTGCGATACATTATCGAGTTCAGAATCACAAATGCACTTTCTCTCTTATTTGTAAAACGTCAAAACTGACAACACTGACAGCACAGATAAAAAATAACAGATAGAGAACAATACCAATATTTAGAGTGCGTTCCACTAAGCACATGCGATAATCACGCTGAAAACCACGGGTTTTCCTGTTCCGCTTAGTCCCGAGCTTCACAATTGTAAACAGTCCAGTCATTTAAGGTATTTTAAACCCCAATCTGCATAAAAATTCCTAGTGAGTTGAATTTTTGTATACACCTTTATTACCGTGTTGTAATTAAAATGTAAAAAATCGATATCGATAATATGCCTGTTAAGAAGTTATTAATGTCAAAATGTATCGATAATGAGACATTTTGAGCGTTGAGATAAGTAATACAAATTAGCAAGATAGAAACAATAAAGCAAAAGCTTTAGATGACAATTTGTAAGTATTAACAGTAAATTTTAATAATAATTAGTTAGATTGATCTATAAAGAAAATGTAATATGTAATTCAATTCTTGTATTTAATTTTAGTGGAGTATTTAATTAATTTACATTCAAATGAAACCAAAGTGTCTTAATTCACGAACAATAGATAATAATGTTGCACTTTCCACACATATTCCGACGTGCTTTTGTCGAATGACCTAACGACCGAAAGGGGTTCGAATCGAAAGACAAAGAGCAACATCCCTCTCTAACATACTTCAATTTCGCTACAGTGCTTTCACTCTTTAAAGCGTCTGTATTTCATCATTTTAATTTTAATACACGATTATGAGTAGAATACAATGATTCAATTTTTTTTTTATTAAATATTTCAAATCTATAGTTTTTTTTTAAATGTATATAACTGATTAATAATTTTTTCATAAAATTAGAATATCGTGTAAATTGATCTGAAAATGAATTTTGTGGGATTTTATCTTGAATTCCGGACCTTTTTAACGTATAGAATATTATAAGTTGCAGTACACTTTGATGTGTATTTGTCCGTGGAAATTAAGAATTTCAATTGCAATTGCTCATAATTTTCTTATAAATTGTCGATAATTTCTTATGAGCTACTTTTCTTTCAATTTTCCACATAAAATCGCCTAGAAATGCGACTTGAAATTTAATCTCGAAGTTCTCATAAAATCTAATTGATATTAGTAATTAATGGAATTACTCATAAAATCTCATAACGACAAAGAAGTAATACTTTTATGAGAATCTATGAGTTGGTGAACTACTGATAAAATATCATAAAATGTTTAAGAGAAAATTTTCTCTGGCTCATACGTTTATAAGTAAATCATAAAATCTTATAGATATTTTTTTCCTATGATATTCTATAAGATTTTTTCAGCAGGGCTACCACAGGTAGTGAAAATCATTGAGAAGAACTGGCAAGGAACTCGATCTGGTGAACATATAAGTTTGTATAATACATTAAATTTACAATTGTTTTTAGTGGATGCACAGAGAGAGTTATCGATTCCGCATTCACATATTTATCCACCATATAATAATGTCGACACCAAAACTTACTTGACATGGCATTTCAACAATAAAATGTTATTATAAGTATCAAAATTGTACATGCATTGCTAAAAGATAATATCATTACATAGTATAAAACAAAGTCCTCTGCCACGCCACGTCTGTCTGTGATTTGGTTGTTGGAATGTTTAGGTCTATAATTTGTCAAGGTTTTTTATTTTATTTAAAAAGAAGTAGAAGTAAATTAACAGTAAAAACCATCTTTCTAGTTATTGTTTTTTTTTCTATGTTTATAATACAAAGTACTTTAAAAACGAATTCAGCAACTTCTAGCCCAAAATCGCTGAGGATAAGAATTTGGAGAGAGTATTTATTTTTTAAAAGCAAAAAAAAAGCAAAGGTAATGTTAATGTATAAGGGTGAATAGGGCTTGGCAAGAAAAGTTTATTTGTGATATACCATTTTTTTCATTACATTTATTTATAACTTATTAATATTTTTCAATAATATTAAAAAAACATATTATATGATGATACGGGCCTGAAAGACATTGTCCTGTATTGTAAATAAAAATATCCTGAAATCATATGGCATCATCACCTATTGTGTCCAAAAATTAATCTAAACCATTCTTAAAGCCATCTGAAAACAAAAATATTCATCAAGATCAGTCCAGCCCTTTAGGAGTTCAGTCACACACACACGTATAGAAGAACTAGCTGTACCCGCAGCTCCGCACGCGTTTTTTTAAATCGTATTAAAGAATTATAGAATTGTGAGACTATGTACAATTACAGAAACGCTCTTTAAAGACAATTCTAAGTACGACGCGCACGCCACTAAAAGTAACATGTAACGTGTACATTAGATATATAAATACAAAGAGCGTGCCAAATGAGGTTTGTCATCAGCAACACATTTGGAACCTTAACCCACTATATAACTACCTCAGTGCTCACTTACACTGTATAAGGAACTAACGAAACAATAACTTAAAATATTATTATTAAGATTTTCATTTACATTACATTTAATATACATTGCCCTTATTATAATTAAGATTTTGTGACTATACAAAAAATAAACGCTTGTCTATTCCGCAAGAAATTGTATTATGGAACACTTTACGTAATACGTTTATAATCAAAGATCCTATTACGAAGACCTCTATATCATTAAAGTTATTAATAATTATAATGTCGAATTGTAAACAATAAGCTAATAATTATTTCTCTTATTAAAAATTAAAAATGAGTTGAAATCTTGCTAAATTTCATACAGACAAAGTCGCGGGTAACAGCTAGTCTAAAATAAAATAACCTCAATTACTTTTTATTAGGTTCGCTATCTACCAGTGAAAATCCCGTGAAAATCGATGTAACCGTTTTGGTGACAGCACAGCGGGCGAAGCCACGGTTAACATCTAGTCTAAATTAAAATAAATTAAATTACTTTTTATAAGGTCCGCTATCTGCCAGTGAAAGTCTCATGAAAATCGGTCTAACTGGTTTGGAGAATGCACTGTGGGCGAAGCCACGGTTAACAGATAGTATAAACTAAAATAGCCTAAATTAAGTTTTGTAAAGTCAGCTATCTGCCAGTGAAAGTTTCGTGAAAACTGGTCTAACCGTTTTGGAGATAGCATTGCGGGCGAAACCACGGTTAACAGCTAGTATAAACTAAAATTGCTTGAATTACTTTTTATAAAATCAGCTAGCTGCCACTGAAAGTTATCTGAAGATCGATCGAACCGTTTTGAAGATATCACTGCGGGCGAAGCCACGGTTAACAGCTAGTATAAACTAAAATTGCTTAAATTTCATTCTATAAGATCATCTATCAGCCAGTGAATGATATGTGAAGATCGATCGAACCGTTTTGGAGATAGCATTGCGGGCGAAGTCACGGTTAACAGCTAGTATAAACTAAAATTACTTCAATTACTTTTTATAAGGTCAGCTATCTGCCAGTGAAAGTTTCGTGAAGATCGGTTGAACTGTTTTGAAGATAGTACTGCGGGCGAAGCCACGGTTAACAGCTAGTCTAAATTAATATAAACTAAATTACTTGAAATGATATCCGCTATCTGCTGGTGAAAGTTTGGTGAAAATCGGTCCAATCGTTTTGAAGATAGTATTGCAGACGAAGCCGCGGTTAATACCTAGTCTAATTTAGAGTAGTCTAAGAAACCCGCTGTAATTTCAGCTATTTGTCAGTGAAATTCCTGTCAAAATCGGTGCAGCCGTTTCGGAGATTACCCGGAAGAAACAGACAGACCGACAAAAATTTTAAAAATTGCATTTTTGTTATCAGTAGCGTGTATACTTTCGTACCCAAGTAGTAAAAAAAAAAATATTTTGATATTACATACAGACACTTCATTTTTATTATATGTATAGATTATTTATGTATGTGCAGGTCTTTTTTCTCAGTTCCTTTTTGGGGGTACTGTTATTTTCGAAAATTGTAAATCCATAATTTTTTTTACAACTACTGCTACAGAGATTATTTTTTTTCGAACTGACTACGCTATTGACCTAGCAAGGTCTTAACAGCTACACCAGACTACGAAGGCGAGCGCTTAAGGCACTCAGCCGATTTTAGCTAACCTAAGCTATGCTACATAATCATACTTATATGAGTTATTGAAACATATATGTGTACCAAACATACATAACTCAACAACTCTTATAGGTATTTTGTATCGGATATTTTTTTTCCAAGCGTGTATGCGTGCACGTGTGTGGAGGTGATATGTGTAATGTTGTCGCATTGATGTAAGATTTTGTGTCACTGTATCACGCGAGCAGCACACTCAAGGGCTCGAGGGAACGGACCTAGGCTTGAGACGTTGCCGAGGGGGCCTAATCTGGTGGTTACAGAGACAAACCACTGTGCGACACGGCAACTGTTCAAGACATATTAGACTTTGTAATTGGATAACTTTGACCTATTAAGAAATCCAAAAAAATTTGTAAATTGATTGATTGATTTACTTTCCTTTTTTTTTTCAAACTTTTTTTCAGTTTACTGGCATTTTTCGATATTTTCGAAATTCTCTTTAAGGGTACTGTGTGCCCCACAAAAAATCCCAGTGTATATGTATAAAAATACTTGTTTTTACTCACAGCTTCTCTCGAGTTAATTTATATTTGATCAGTCCCCCAGGGACAGTATATTTTTTCTGCCTGAAAAGTACTATATAACCCTTTCTTATACACTTGAGAACGTTCAAATCTCATAATTGGTTCAGTAGTTTAGGCATGGAGGCATAACAAACAAACAAATATATTCACTTTCATCTTTACAACATACGGCATAATGTATTATATTTTTTCAGGTTCAACTTGGAATTCAAGTTATCAGCAGACGAGTGGCAACATCGCTGGCGATACGCATGAAATCACTAGTAGGTACTTTGGGGTTTATTGACAGCTGAAACCATATTGTCTATTGTTCATTATTATTTTGATAGTTTAGATGGTTTTGTAGAAGAAGGTAATCAAAGTATGCTGTCTCTTCAAATTCAGAATATTTGGAATTCTGGGATGCTGCTGTTGAGACACAAAATTCAAGGAGTTGTGATTATTCCATCAATAGAGAAATTAAATGCTTGCCAGTAAAACATCTTGTATATATTGTAAAAACAATATAATTGTGCTGGATTGATTTTTGTTGTTTGGAGAGATTAAGATTCCTGAGTATCACGTTTATCATGGTTCATTGGAAAATTGTTTGGACAAATAAGAATATATGATGAGTTCAGTGCATATAATGTCTAGTCATTTTGTTTCGGCTTTTAAAATTTTATTGATTAATAACATTTCCACTGGAAAATCAAACAGTGATGTGAAAATCAAACAGTTAAGTGAGTTTATTTATCTGTTATACATTACATTTCTACTGGAAAATCAAACAGCTAAGTGAGTTTATTTATTTGTTATACTTATTGTTTCTACTGGAAAATCAAACAGCCTAGTGAGTTTGTATATTTGTTGAGCTTAACATTTGTATTAGAAAAATAAACAGTGAAATGAAAATCAAAAATTCAAGTGAGTTTGTTTGTTACGCTTTTGCGGCTTAACAGATCATCATGGTGCATGCATACAACCTGGTAGGAGTACAGGAAGCAACAGAGTGCACCTTTTTTTTTCAGAAAAAAGGTATTGTACCGGAGGCCAAATCGGAATAAATGTGAGAGAAGGTGCGAACAAAAGCTAGTATT
>AP028453.1:5630674-5787434 GCA_036509395.1 Antheraea yamamai | reverse complement strand
AAATCTATTTAATTACAATGCCCTATTTTAGAAACAGCAATACTTATGTATAGAAAACTACAAATATTTGATAAGTCATTGAATTTGCCAGCAAAATTAAATTAAAGTTTTAAAGAAATGAGGTTAAACATCTCGTCTGGTTAATTAATTGTGGGCAATGATTTTTTACACTTTTCAATGAGATAAAGAAATCTAATAGTAAAATTAAACATACTTGCTCTTGTTGGCGACTTCCCCCGTATTAAGTTTACTTATACTATTACATTATACATCTTTTTCTGTACTCCTGACAACATGTACGCATAGTTTAATGGTGATCTGAAGAAGGTGATCAGTAGTTAGAGCAAGAAAGCGTAACAGAAGAACATACATTCGTATTTATAATGTTAGTGTGACTATTGTACTATATGTTGTTTCTCAGGGCGTAGCCCAGGGACCGTTCATATTTTCGCCTAGGCTACAAATGTACGCTTTCTTTTCTGGAAATCAAATAGTTATGATAATACAAGAACTAAGAAATAAAAAACAGGTTCAGATATTAAATCCTTGCCAGTAAAACACCTTGTATATATTGTAAAAACAATATAATTGTACTGGATTAATTTTTGTTTTTTTGAGAGATTTAAATTCTTGAGTATCAAATGTTTATATTAAGAAAATTGTTTGGACAAATAAGAAAACATGGTCAATTCAGTACAAATCCTGCCTGTAGTCATTTTGTTTCGGCTTTTAAAACTTATTGATTAATAACATTTCTACTGGAAAATCAAACAGCTAAGTGAGTTTATTTATTTGTTATACTTATTGTTTCTACTGGAAAATCAAACAGCCTAGTGAGTTTGTATATTTGTTGAGCTTAACATTTGTATTAGAAAAATAAACAGTGAAATGAAAATCAAAAATTCAAGTGAGTTTGTTTATAATTTTAAAATCTATTTAATTACAATGCCCTATTTAAAAAACATCAATACTTATATATAGAAAACTACATATATTTGATAAGTCATTGAATTTGCCAGCAAAATTAAATTAAAGTTTTAAAGAAATGATGTTAAACATTTCGTCTGGTTAATTAATTGTGGGCAATGATTTTTTACACTTTTCAATGAGATAAAGAAATCTAATAGTAAAATTAAACATACTTGCTCTTGTTCGCGACTTCCCCCGTATTAAGTTTACTTATACTATTACTTTATACATCTTTTTCTGTACTCCTGATAACATGTACGCATAGTTTCATGGTGACTGAAGAAGGTGATCAGTAGTTAGAGCAAGAAAGCGTAACAGAAGAACATACATTCGTATTTATAATGTTAGTGTGACTATTGTACTATATGTTGTTTCTCAGGGCGTAGCCCAGGGACCGTTCATATTTTCGCCTAGGCTGCAAATGTACATTTTCTTTTCTGGAAATCAAATAGTTATGATAATACAAGAACTAAGAAATAAAAAACAGGTTCAGATATTAAATCCTTGCCAGTAAAACACCTTGTATATATCGTAAAAACAATATAATTGTACTGGATTAATTTTTGTTTTTTTTGAGAGATTTAAATTCTTGAGTATCAAATGTTTATATTAAGAAAATTGTTTGGACAAATAAGAAAACATGGTCAATTCAGTACAAATCCTGCCTGTAGTCATTTTGTTTCGGCTTTTAAAACTTTATTGATTAATAACATTTCTACTGGAAAATCAAACAGTGAAGTGAAAATCAAACAGCTAAGTGAGTTTATTTATTTTTTATACTTATTGTTTCTACTGGAAAATCAAACAGCCTAGTGAGTTTGTATATTTGTTGAGCTTAACATTTGTATTAGAAAAATAAACAGTGAAATGAAAATCAAAAATTCAAGTGAGTTTGTTTATAATTTTAAAATCTATTTAATTACAATGCCCTATTTAAGAAACATCAATACTTATATATAGAAAACTACATATATTTGATATGTCATTGAATTTGCCAGCAAAATTAAATTAAAGTTTTAAAGAAATGATGTTAAACATTTCGCCTGGTTAATTAATATTGTGGGCAATGATTTTTTACACTTTTCAATGAGATAAAGAAATCTAATAGTAAAATTAAACATACTTGCTCTTGTTGGCGACTTCCCCATATTAAGTTTACTTATACTATTACATTATACATCTTTTTCTGTACTCCTGACAACATGTACGCATAGTTTAATGGTGATCTGAAGAAGGTGATCAGTAGTTAGAGCAAGAAAGCGTAACAGAAGAACATACATTCGTATTTATAATGTTAGTGTGACTATTGTACTATATGTTGTTTCTCAGGGCGTAGCCCAGGGACCGTTCATATTTTCGCCTAGGCTACAAATGTACGCTTTCTTTTCTGGAAATCAAATAGTTATGATAATACAAGAACTAAGAAATAAAAAACAGGTTCAGATATTAAATCCTTGCCAGTAAAACACCTTGTATATATTGTAAAAACAATATAATTGTACTGGATTAATTTTTGTTCTTTTGAGAGATTTAAATTCTTGAGTATCAAATGTTTATATTAAGAAAATTGTTTGGACAAATAAGAAAACATGGTCAATTCAGTACAAATCCTGCCTGTAGTCATTTTGTTTCGGCTTTTAAAACTTATTGATTAATAACATTTCTACTGGAAAATCAAACAGTGAAGTGAAAATCAAACAGCTAAGTGAGTTTATTTATTTGTTATACTTATTGTTTCTACTGGAAAATCAAACAGCCTAGTGAGTTTGTATATTTGTTGAGCTTAACATTTGTATTAGAAAAATAAACAGTGAAATGAAAATCAAAAATTCAAGTGAGTTTGTTTATAATTTTAAAATCTATTTAATTACAATGCCCTATTTAAAAAACATCAATACTTATATATAGAAAACTACATATATTTGATAAGTCATTGAATTTGCCAGCAAAATTAAATTAAAGTTTTGAAGAAATGATGTTAAACATTTCGTCTGGTTAATTAATTGTGGGCAATGATTTTTTACACTTTTCAATGAGATAAAGAAATCTAATAGTAAAATTAAACATACTTGCTCTTGTTGGCGACTTCCCCATATTAAGTTTACTTATACTATTACATTATACATCTTTTTCTATACTCCTGACAACATGTACGCATAGGTTAATGGTGATCTGAAGAAGGTGATCAGTAGTTAGAGCAAGAAAGCGTAACAGAAGAACATACATTCGTATTTATAATGTTAGTGTGACTATTGTACTACATGTTGTTTCTCAGGGCGTAGCCCAGGGACCGTTCATATTTTCGCCTAGGCTACAAATGTACGCTTTCTTTTCTGGAAATCAAATAGTTATGATAATACAAGAACTAAGAAATAAAAAACAGGTTCAGATATTAAATCCTTGCCAGTAAAACACCTTGTATATATTGTAAAAACAATATAATTGTACTGGATTAATTTTTGTTTTTTTGAGAGATTTAAATTCTTGAGTATCAAATGTTTATATTAAGAAAATTGTTTGGACAAATAAGAAAACATGGTCAATTCAGTACAAATCCTGCCTGTAGTCATTTTGTTTCGGCTTTTAAAACTTATTGATTAATAACATTTCTACTGGAAAATCAAACAGTGAAGTGAAAATCAAACAGCTAAGTGAGTTTATTTATTTGTTATACTTATTGTTTCTACTGGAAAATCAAACAGCCTAGTGAGTTTGTATATTTGTTGAGCTTAACATTTGTATTAGAAAAATAAACAGTGAAATGAAAATCAAAAATTCAAGTGAGTTTGTTTATAATTTTAAAATCTATTTAATTACAATGCCCTATTTAAAAAACATCAATACTTATATATAGAAAACTACATATATTTGATAAGTCATTGAATTTGCCAGCAAAATTAAATTAAAGTTTTGAAGAAATGATGTTAAACATTTCGTCTGGTTAATTAATTGTGGGCAATGATTTTTTACACTTTTCAATGAGATAAAGAAATCTAATAGTAAAATTAAACATACTTGCTCTTGTTTGCGACTTCCCCCGTATTAAGTTTACTTATACTATTACTTTATACATCTTTTTCTGTACTCCTGATAACATGTACGCATAGTTTCATGGTGACTGAAGAAGGTGATCAGTAGTTAGAGCAAGAAAGCGTAACAGAAGAACATACATTCGTATTTATAATGTTAGTGTGACTATTGTACTATATGTTGTTTCTCAGGGCGTAGCCCAGGGACCGTTCATATTTTCGCCTAGGCTGCAAATGTACATTTTCTTTTCTGGAAATCAAATAGTTATGATAATACAAGAACTAAGAAATAAAAAACAGGTTCAGATATTAAATCCTTGCCAGTAAAACACCTTGTATATATTGTAAAAACAATATAATTGTACTGGATTAATTTTTGTTTTTTTTGAGAGATTTAAATTCTTGAGTATCAAATGTTTATATTAAGAAAATTGTTTGGACAAATAAGAAAACATGGTCAATTCAGTACAAATCCTGCCTGTAGTAATTTTGTTTCGGCTTTTAAAACTTTATTGATTAATAACATTTCTACTGGAAAATCAAACAGTGAAGTGAAAATCAAACAGCTAAGTGAGTTTATTTATTTGTTATACTTATTGTTTCTACTGGAAAATCAAACAGCCTAGTGAGTTTGTATATTTGTTGAGCTTAACATTTGTATTAGAAAAATAAACAGTGAAATGAAAATCAAAAATTCAAGTGAGTTTGTTTATAATTTTAAAATCTATTTAATTACAATGCCCTATTTAAGAAACATCAATACTTATATATAGAAAACTACATATATTTGATATGTCATTGAATTTGCCAGCAAAATTAAATTAAAGTTTTAAAGAAATGATGTTAAACATTTCGCCTGGTTAATTAATATTGTGGGCAATGTTTTTTTACACTTTTCAATGAGATAAAGAAATCTAATAGTAAAATTAAACATACTTGCTCTTGTTGGCGACTTCCCCATATTAAGTTTACTTATACTATTACATTATACATCTTTTTCTGTACTCCTGACAACATGTACGCATAGGTTAATGGTGATCTGAAGAAGGTGATCAGTAGTTAGAGCAAGAAAGCGTAACAGAAGAACATACATTCGTATTTATAATGTTAGTGTGACTATTGTACTACATGTTGTTTCTCAGGGCGTAGCCCAGGGACCGTTCATATTTTCGCCTAGGCTACAAATGTACGCTTTCTTTTCTGGAAATCAAATAGTTATGATAATACAAGAACTAAGAAATAAAAAACAGGTTCAGATATTAAATCCTTGCCAGTAAAACACCTTGTATATATTGTAAAAACAATATAATTGTACTGGATTAATTTTTGTTCTTTTGAGAGATTTAAATTCTTGAGTATCAAATGTTTATATTAAGAAAATTGTTTGGACAAATAAGAAAACATGGTCAATTCAGTACAAATCCTGCCTGTAGTCATTTTGTTTCGGCTTTTAAAACTTATTGATTAATAACATTTCTACTGGAAAATCAAACAGTGAAGTGAAAATCAAACAGCTAAGTGAGTTTATTTATTTGTTATACTTATTGTTTCTACTGGAAAATCAAACAGCCTAGTGAGTTTGTATATTTGTTGAGCTTAACATTTGTATTAGAAAAATAAACAGTGAAATGAAAATCAAAAATTCAAGTGAGTTTGTTTATAATTTTAAAATCTATTTAATTACAATGCCCTATTTAAGAAACATCAATACTTATATATAGAAAACTACATATATTTGATATGTCATTGAATTTGCCAGCAAAATTAAATTAAAGTTTTAAAGAAATGATGTTAAACATTTCGCCTGGTTAATTAATATTGTGGGCAATGATTTTTTACACTTTTCAATGAGATAAAGAAATCTAATAGTAAAATTAAACATACTTGCTCTTGTTTGCGACTTCCCCCGTATTAAGTTTACTTATACTATTACTTTATACATCTTTTTCTGTACTCTTGATAACATGTACGCATAGTTTCATGGTGACTGAAGAAGGTGATCAGTAGTTAGAGCAAGAAAGCGTAACAGAAGAACATACATTCGTATTTATAATGTTAGTGTGACTATTGTACTATATGTTGTTTCTCAGGGCGTAGCCCAGGGACCGTTCATATTTTCGCCTAGGCTACAAATGTACGCTTTCTTTTCTGGAAATCAAATAGTTATGATAATACAAGAACTAAGAAATAAAAAACAGGTTCAGATATTAAATCCTTGCCAGTAAAACACCTTGTATATATTGTAAAAACAATATAATTGTACTGGATTAATTTTTGTTCTTTTGAGAGATTTAAATTCTTGAGTATCAAATGTTTATATTAAGAAAATTGTTTGGACAAATAAGAAAACATGGTCAATTCAGTACAAATCCTGCCTGTAGTCATTTTGTTTCGGCTTTTAAAACTTATTGATTAATAACATTTCTACTGGAAAATCAAACAGTGAAGTGAAAATCAAACAGCTAAGTGAGTTTATTTATTTGTTATACTTATTGTTTCTACTGGAAAATCAAACAGCCTAGTGAGTTTGTATATTTGTTGAGCTTAACATTTGTATTAGAAAAATAAATAGTGAAATGAAAATCAAAAATTCAAGTGAGTTTGTTTATAATTTTAAAATCTATTTAATTACAATGCCCTATTTAAAAAACATCAATACTTATATATAGAAAACTACATATATTTGATAAGTCATTGAATTTGCCAGCAAAATTAAATTAAAGTTTTGAAGAAATGATGTTAAACATTTCGTCTGGTTAATTAATTGTGGGCAATGATTTTTTACACTTTTCAATGAGATAAAGAAATCTAATAGTAAAATTAAACATACTTGCTCTTGTTTGCGACTTCCCCCGTATTAAGTTTACTTATACTATTACTTTATACATCTTTTTCTGTACTCCTGATAACATGTACGCATAGTTTCATGGTGACTGAAGAAGGTGATCAGTAGTTAGAGCAAGAAAGCGTAACAGAAGAACATACATTCGTATTTATAATGTTAGTGTGACTATTGTACTATATGTTGTTTCTCAGGGCGTAGCCCAGGGACCGTTCATATTTTCGCCTAGGCTGCAAATGTACATTTTCTTTTCTGGAAATCAAATAGTTATGATAATACAAGAACTAAGAAATAAAAAACAGGTTCAGATATTAAATCCTTGCCAGTAAAACACCTTGTATATATTGTAAAAACAATATAATTGTACTGGATTAATTTTTGTTTTTTTTGAGAGATTTAAATTCTTGAGTATCAAATGTTTATATTAAGAAAATTGTTTGGACAAATAAGAAAACATGGTCAATTCAGTACAAATCCTGCCTGTAGTAATTTTGTTTCGGCTTTTAAAACTTTATTGATTAATAACATTTCTACTGGAAAATCAAACAGTGAAGTGAAAATCAAACAGCTAAGTGAGTTTATTTATTTGTTATACTTATTGTTTCTACTGGAAAATCAAACAGCCTAGTGAGTTTGTATATTTGTTGAGCTTAACATTTGTATTAGAAAAATAAACAGTGAAATGAAAATCAAAAATTCAAGTGAGTTTGTTTATAATTTTAAAATCTATTTAATTACAATGCCCTATTTAAAAAACATCAATACTTATATATAGAAAACTACATATATTTGATAAGTCATTGAATTTGCCAGCAAAATTAAATTAAAGTTTTGAAGAAATGATGTTAAACATTTCGTCTGGTTAATTAATTGTGGGCAATGATTTTTTACACTTTTCAATGAGATAAAGAAATCTAATAGTAAAATTAAACATACTTGCTCTTGTTTGCGACTTCCCCCGTATTAAGTTTACTTATACTATTACTTTATACATCTTTTTCTGTACTCCTGATAACATGTACGCATAGTTTCATGGTGACTGAAGAAGGTGATCAGTAGTTAGAGCAAGAAAGCGTAACAGAAGAACATACATTCGTATTTATAATGTTAGTGTGACTATTGTACTATATGTTGTTTCTCAGGGCGTAGCCCAGGGACCGTTCATATTTTCGCCTAGGCTGCAAATGTACATTTTCTTTTCTGGAAATCAAATAGTTATGATAATACAAGAACTAAGAAATAAAAAACAGGTTCAGATATTAAAGCCTTGCCAGTAAAACACCTTGTATATATTGTAAAAACAATATAATTGTACTGGATTAATTTTTGTTTTTTTTGAGAGATTTAAATTCTTGAGTATCAAATGTTTATATTAAGAAAATTGTTTGGACAAATAAGAAAACATGGTCAATTCAGTACAAATCCTGCCTGTAGTAATTTTGTTTCGGCTTTTAAAACTTTATTGATTAATAACATTTCTACTGGAAAATCAAACAGTGAAGTGAAAATCAAACAGCTAAGTGAGTTTATTTATTTGTTATACTTATTGTTTCTACTGGAAAATCAAACAGCCTAGTGAGTTTGTATATTTGTTGAGCTTAACATTTGTATTAGAAAAATAAACAGTGAAATGAAAATCAAAAATTCAAGTGAGTTTGTTTATAATTTTAAAATCTATTTAATTACAATGCCCTATTTAAGAAACATCAATACTTATATATAGAAAACTACATATATTTGATATGTCATTGAATTTGCCAGCAAAATTAAATTAAAGTTTTAAAGAAATGATGTTAAACATTTCGCCTGGTTAATTAATATTGTGGGCAATGATTTTTTACACTTTTCAATGAGATAAAGAAATCTAATAGTAAAATTAAACATACTTGCTCTTGTTGGCGACTTCCCCATATTAAGTTTACTTATACTATTACATTATACATCTTTTTCTGTACTCCTGACAACATGTACGCATAGGTTAATGGTGATCTGAAGAAGGTGATCAGTAGTTAGAGCAAGAAAGCGTAACAGAAGAACATACATTCGTATTTATAATGTTAGTGTGACTATTGTACTACATGTTGTTTCTCAGGGCGTAGCCCAGGGACCGTTCATATTTTCGCCTAGGCTACAAATGTACGCTTTCTTTTCTGGAAATCAAATAGTTATGATAATACAAGAACTAAGAAATAAAAAACAGGTTCAGATATTAAATCCTTGCCAGTAAAACACCTTGTATATATTGTAAAAACAATATAATTGTACTGGATTAATTTTTGTTTTTTTGAGAGATTTAAATTCTTGAGTATCAAATGTTTATATTAAGAAAATTGTTTGGACAAATAAGAAAACATGGTCAATTCAGTACAAATCCTGCCTGTAGTCATTTTGTTTCGGCTTTTAAAACTTTATTGATTAATAACATTTCTACTGGAAAATCAAACAGTGAAGTGAAAATCAAACAGCTAAGTGAGTTTATTTATTTGTTATACTTATTGTTTCTACTGGAAAATCAAACAGCCTAGTGAGTTTGTATATTTGTTGAGCTTAACATTTGTATTAGAAAAATAAACAGTGAAATGAAAATCAAAAATTCAAGTGAGTTTGTTTATAATTTTAAAATCTATTTAATTACAATGCCCTATTTAAGAAACATCAATACTTATATATAGAAAACTACATATATTTGATATGTCATTGAATTTGCCAGCAAAATTAAATTAAAGTTTTAAAGAAATGATGTTAAACATTTCGCCTGGTTAATTAATATTGTGGGCAATGATTTTTTACACTTTTCAATGAGATAAAGAAATCTAATAGTAAAATTAAACATACTTGCTCTTGTTTGCGACTTCCCCCGTATTAAGTTTACTTATACTATTACTTTATACATCTTTTTCTGTACTCCTGATAACATGTACGCATAGTTTCATGGTGACTGAAGAAGGTGATCAGTAGTTAGAGCAAGAAAGCGTAACAGAAGAACATACATTCGTATTTATAATGTTAGTGTGACTATTGTACTACATGTTGTTTCTCAGGGCGTAGCCCAGGGACCGTTCATATTTTCGCCTAGGCTACAAATGTACGCTTTCTTTTCTGGAAATCAAATAGTTATGATAATACAAGAACTAAGAAATAAAAAACAGGTTCAGATATTAAATCCTTGCCAGTAAAACACCTTGTATATATTGTAAAAACAATATAATTGTACTGGATTAATTTTTGTTTTTTTGAGAGATTTAAATTCTTGAGTATCAAATGTTTATATTAAGAAAATTGTTTGGACAAATAAGAAAACATGGTCAATTCAGTACAAATCCTGCCTGTAGTCATTTTGTTTCGGCTTTTAAAACTTTATTGATTAATAACATTTCTACTGGAAAATCAAACAGTGAAGTGAAAATCAAACAGCTAAGTGAGTTTATTTATTTGTTATACTTATTGTTTCTACTGGAAAATCAAACAGCCTAGTGAGTTTGTATATTTGTTGAGCTTAACATTTGTATTAGAAAAATAAACAGTGAAATGAAAATCAAAAATTCAAGTGAGTTTGTTTATAATTTTAAAATCTATTTAATTACAATGCCCTATTTAAGAAACATCAATACTTATATATAGAAAACTACATATATTTGATATGTCATTGAATTTGCCAGCAAAATTAAATTAAAATTTTGAAGAAATGATGTTAAACATTTCGTCTGGTTAATTAATATTGTGGGCAATGATTTTTTACACTTTTCAATGAGATAAAGAAATCTAATAGTAAAATTAAACATACTTGCTCTTGTTGGCGACTTCCCCATATTAAGTTTACTTATACTATTACATTATACATCTTTTTCTGTACTCCTGACAACATGTACGCATAGTTTAATGGTGATCTGAAGAAGGTGATCAGTAGTTAGAGCAAGAAAGCGTAACAGAAGAACATACATTCGTATTTATAATGTTAGTGTGACTATTGTACTATATGTTGTTTCTCAGGGCGTAGCCCAGGGACCGTTCATATTTTCGCCTAGGCTACAAATGTACGCTTTCTTTTCTGGAAATCAAATAGTTATGATAATACAAGAACTAAGAAATAAAAAACAGGTTCAGATATTAAATCCTTGCCAGTAAAACACCTTGTATATATTGTAAAAACAATATAATTGTACTGGATTAATTTTTGTTTTTTTGAGAGATTTAAATTCTTGAGTATCAAATGTTTATATTAAGAAAATTGTTTGGACAAATAAGAAAACATGGTCAATTCAGTACAAATCCTGCCTGTAGTCATTTTGTTTCGGCTTTTAAAACTTATTGATTAATAACATTTCTACTGGAAAATCAAACAGTGAAGTGAAAATCAAACAGCTAAGTGAGTTTATTTATTTGTTATACTTATTGTTTCTACTGGAAAATCAAACAGCCTAGTGAGTTTGTATATTTGTAGAGCTTAACATTTGTATTAGAAAAATAAACAGTGAAATGAAAATCAAAAATTCAAGTGAGTTTGTTTATACTTTTAAAATCTATTTAATTACAATGCCCTATTTAAAAAACATCAATACTTATATATAGAAAACTACATATATTTGATAAGTCATTGAATTTGCCAGCAAAATTAAATTAAAGTTTTAAAGAAATGATGTTAAACATTTCGTCTGGTTAATTAATTGTGGGCAATGATTTTTTACACTTTTCAATGAGATAAAGAAATCTAATAGTAAAATTAAACATACTTGCTCTTGTTCGCGACTTCCCCCGTATTAAGTTTACTTATACTATTACTTTATACATCTTTTTCTGTACTCCTGATAACATGTACGCATAGTTTCATGGTGACTGAAGAAGGTGATCAGTAGTTAGAGCAAGAAAGCGTAACAGAAGAACATACATTCGTATTTATAATGTTAGTGTGACTATTGTACTATATGTTGTTTCTCAGGGCGTAGCCCAGGGACCGTTCATATTTTCGCCTAGGCTACAAATGTACGCTTTCTTTTCTGGAAATCAAATAGTTATGATAATACAAGAACTAAGAAATAAAAAACAGGTTCAGATATTAAATCCTTGCCAGTAAAACACCTTGTATATATTGTAAAAACAATATAATTGTACTGGATAATTTTTGTTTTTTTGAGAGATTTAAATTCTTGAGTATCAAATGTTTATATTAAGAAAATTGTTTGGACAAATAAGAAAACATGGTCAATTCAGTACAAATCCTGCCTGTAGTCATTTTGTTTCGGCTTTTAAAACTTATTGATTAATAACATTTCTACTGGAAAATCAAACAGTGAAGTGAAAATCAAACAGCTAAGTGAGTTTATTTATTTGTTATACTTATTGTTTCTACTGGAAAATCAAACAGCCTAGTGAGTTTGTATATTTGTAGAGCTTAACATTTGTATTAGAAAAATAAACAGTGAAATGAAAATCAAAAATTCAAGTGAGTTTGTTTATACTTTTAAAATCTATTTAATTACAATGCCCTATTTAAAAAACATCAATACTTATATATAGAAAACTACATATATTTGATAAGTCATTGAATTTGCCAGCAAAATTAAATTAAAGTTTTAAAGAAATGATGTTAAACATTTCGTCTGGTTAATTAATTGTGGGCAATGATTTTTTACACTTTTCAATGAGATAAAGAAATCTAATAGTAAAATTAAACATACTTGCTCTTGTTGGCGACTTCCCCATATTAAGTTTACTTATACTATTACATTATACATCTTTTTCTGTACTCCTGACAACATGTACGCATAGTTTAATGGTGATCTGAAGAAGGTGATCAGTAGTTAGAGCAAGAAAGCGTAACAGAAGAACATACATTCGTATTTATAATGTTAGTGTGACTATTGTACTATATGTTGTTTCTCAGGGCGTAGCCCAGGGACCGTTCATATTTTCGCCTAGGCTACAAATGTACGCTTTCTTTTCTGGAAATCAAATAGTTATGATAATACAAGAACTAAGAAATAAAAAACAGGTTCAGATATTAAATCCTTGCCAGTAAAACACCTTGTATATATTGTAAAAACAATATAATTGTACTGGATAATTTTTGTTTTTTTGAGAGATTTAAATTCTTGAGTATCAAATGTTTATATTAAGAAAATTGTTTGGACAAATAAGAAAACATGGTCAATTCAGTACAAATCCTGCCTGTAGTAATTTTGTTTCGGCTTTTAAAACTTTATTGATTAATAACATTTCTACTGGAAAATCAAACAGTGAAGTGAAAATCAAACAGCTAAGTGAGTTTATTTATTTGTTATACTTATTGTTTCTACTGGAAAATCAAACAGCCTAGTGAGTTTGTATATTTGTTGAGCTTAACATTTGTATTAGAAAAATAAACAGTGAAATGAAAATCAAAAATTCAAGTGAGTTTGTTTATAATTTTAAAATCTATTTAATTACAATGCCCTATTTAAGAAACATCAATACTTATATATAGAAAACTACATATATTTGATATGTCATTGAATTTGCCAGCAAAATTAAATTAAAATTTTGAAGAAATGATGTTAAACATTTCGTCTGGTTAATTAATATTGTGGGCAATGATTTTTTACACTTTTCAATGAGATAAAGAAATCTAATAGTAAAATTAAACATACTTGCTCTTGTTGGCGACTTCCCCATATTAAGTTTACTTATACTATTACATTATACATCTTTTTCTGTACTCCTGACAACATGTACGCATAGTTTAATGGTGATCTGAAGAAGGTGATCAGTAGTTAGAGCAAGAAAGCGTAACAGAAGAACATACATTCGTATTTATAATGTTAGTGTGACTATTGTACTATATGTTGTTTCTCAGGGCGTAGCCCAGGGACCGTTCATATTTTCGCCTAGGCTACAAATGTACGCTTTCTTTTCTGGAAATCAAATAGTTATGATAATACAAGAACTAAGAAATAAAAAACAGGTTCAGATATTAAATCCTTGCCAGTAAAACACCTTGTATATATTGTAAAAACAATATAATTGTACTGGATTAATTTTTGTTTTTTTGAGAGATTTAAATTCTTGAGTATCAAATGTTTATATTAAGAAAATTGTTTGGACAAATAAGAAAACATGGTCAATTCAGTACAAATCCTGCCTGTAGTCATTTTGTTTCGGCTTTTAAAACTTATTGATTAATAACATTTCTACTGGAAAATCAAACAGTGAAGTGAAAATCAAACAGCTAAGTGAGTTTATTTATTTGTTATACTTATTGTTTCTACTGGAAAATCAAACAGCCTAGTGAGTTTGTATATTTGTAGAGCTTAACATTTGTATTAGAAAAATAAACAGTGAAATGAAAATCAAAAATTCAAGTGAGTTTGTTTATACTTTTAAAATCTATTTAATTACAATGCCCTATTTAAAAAACATCAATACTTATATATAGAAAACTACATATATTTGATAAGTCATTGAATTTGCCAGCAAAATTAAATTAAAGTTTTAAAGAAATGATGTTAAACATTTCGTCTGGTTAATTAATTGTGGGCAATGATTTTTTACACTTTTCAATGAGATAAAGAAATCTAATAGTAAAATTAAACATACTTGCTCTTGTTCGCGACTTCCCCCGTATTAAGTTTACTTATACTATTACTTTATACATCTTTTTCTGTACTCCTGATAACATGTACGCATAGTTTCATGGTGACTGAAGAAGGTGATCAGTAGTTAGAGCAAGAAAGCGTAACAGAAGAACATACATTCGTATTTATAATGTTAGTGTGACTATTGTACTATATGTTGTTTCTCAGGGCGTAGCCCAGGGACCGTTCATATTTTCGCCTAGGCTACAAATGTACGCTTTCTTTTCTGGAAATCAAATAGTTATGATAATACAAGAACTAAGAAATAAAAAACAGGTTCAGATATTAAATCCTTGCCAGTAAAACACCTTGTATATATTGTAAAAACAATATAATTGTACTGGATAATTTTTGTTTTTTTGAGAGATTTAAATTCTTGAGTATCAAATGTTTATATTAAGAAAATTGTTTGGACAAATAAGAAAACATGGTCAATTCAGTACAAATCCTGCCTGTAGTCATTTTGTTTCGGCTTTTAAAACTTATTGATTAATAACATTTCTACTGGAAAATCAAACAGTGAAGTGAAAATCAAACAGCTAAGTGAGTTTATTTATTTGTTATACTTATTGTTTCTACTGGAAAATCAAACAGCCTAGTGAGTTTGTATATTTGTTGAGCTTAACATTTGTATTAGAAAAATAAACAGTGAAATGAAAATCAAAAATTCAAGTGAGTTTGTTTATAATTTTAAAATCTATTTAATTACAATGCCCTATTTAAGAAACATCAATACTTATATATAGAAAACTACATATATTTGATATGTCATTGAATTTGCCAGCAAAATTAAATTAAAATTTTGAAGAAATGATGTTAAACATTTCGTCTGGTTAATTAATATTGTGGGCAATGATTTTTTACACTTTTCAATGAGATAAAGAAATCTAATAGTAAAATTAAACATACTTGCTCTTGTTGGCGACTTCCCCATATTAAGTTTACTTATACTATTACATTATACATCTTTTTCTGTACTCCTGACAACATGTACGCATAGTTTAATGGTGATCTGAAGAAGGTGATCAGTAGTTAGAGCAAGAAAGCGTAACAGAAGAACATACATTCGTATTTATAATGTTAGTGTGACTATTGTACTATATGTTGTTTCTCAGGGCGTAGCCCAGGGACCGTTCATATTTTCGCCTAGGCTACAAATGTACGCTTTCTTTTCTGGAAATCAAATAGTTATGATAATACAAGAACTAAGAAATAAAAAACAGGTTCAGATATTAAATCCTTGCCAGTAAAACACCTTGTATATATTGTAAAAACAATATAATTGTACTGGATTAATTTTTGTTTTTTTGAGAGATTTAAATTCTTGAGTATCAAATGTTTATATTAAGAAAATTGTTTGGACAAATAAGAAAACATGGTCAATTCAGTACAAATCCTGCCTGTAGTCATTTTGTTTCGGCTTTTAAAACTTATTGATTAATAACATTTCTACTGGAAAATCAAACAGTGAAGTGAAAATCAAACAGCTAAGTGAGTTTATTTATTTGTTATACTTATTGTTTCTACTGGAAAATCAAACAGCCTAGTGAGTTTGTATATTTGTAGAGCTTAACATTTGTATTAGAAAAATAAACAGTGAAATGAAAATCAAAAATTCAAGTGAGTTTGTTTATACTTTTAAAATCTATTTAATTACAATGCCCTATTTAAAAAACATCAATACTTATATATAGAAAACTACATATATTTGATAAGTCATTGAATTTGCCAGCAAAATTAAATTAAAGTTTTAAAGAAATGATGTTAAACATTTCGTCTGGTTAATTAATTGTGGGCAATGATTTTTTACACTTTTCAATGAGATAAAGAAATCTAATAGTAAAATTAAACATACTTGCTCTTGTTCGCGACTTCCCCCGTATTAAGTTTACTTATACTATTACTTTATACATCTTTTTCTGTACTCCTGATAACATGTACGCATAGTTTCATGGTGACTGAAGAAGGTGATCAGTAGTTAGAGCAAGAAAGCGTAACAGAAGAACATACATTCGTATTTATAATGTTAGTGTGACTATTGTACTATATGTTGTTTCTCAGGGCGTAGCCCAGGGACCGTTCATATTTTCGCCTAGGCTACAAATGTACGCTTTCTTTTCTGGAAATCAAATAGTTATGATAATACAAGAACTAAGAAATAAAAAACAGGTTCAGATATTAAATCCTTGCCAGTAAAACACCTTGTATATATTGTAAAAACAATATAATTGTACTGGATAATTTTTGTTTTTTTGAGAGATTTAAATTCTTGAGTATCAAATGTTTATATTAAGAAAATTGTTTGGACAAATAAGAAAACATGGTCAATTCAGTACAAATCCTGCCTGTAGTCATTTTGTTTCGGCTTTTAAAACTTATTGATTAATAACATTTCTACTGGAAAATCAAACAGTGAAGTGAAAATCAAACAGCTAAGTGAGTTTATTTATTTGTTATACTTATTGTTTCTACTGGAAAATCAAACAGCCTAGTGAGTTTGTATATTTGTTGAGCTTAACATTTGTATTAGAAAAATAAACAGTGAAATGAAAATCAAAAATTCAAGTGAGTTTGTTTATACTTTTAAAATCTATTTAATTACAATGCCCTATTTAAAAAACATCAATACTTATATATAGAAAACTACATATATTTGATAAGTCATTGAATTTGCCAGCAAAATTAAATTAAAGTTTTAAAGAAATGATGTTAAACATTTCGTCTGGTTAATTAATTGTGGGCAATGATTTTTTACACTTTTCAATGAGATAAAGAAATCTAATAGTAAAATTAAACATACTTGCTCTTGTTCGCGACTTCCCCCGTATTAAGTTTACTTATACTATTACTTTATACATCTTTTTCTGTACTCCTGATAACATGTACGCATAGTTTCATGGTGACTGAAGAAGGTGATCAGTAGTTAGAGCAAGAAAGCGTAACAGAAGAACATACATTCGTATTTATAATGTTAGTGTGACTATTGTACTATATGTTGTTTCTCAGGGCGTAGCCCAGGGACCGTTCATATTTTCGCCTAGGCTACAAATGTACGCTTTCTTTTCTGGAAATCAAATAGTTATGATAATACAAGAACTAAGAAATAAAAAACAGGTTCAGATATTAAATCCTTGCCAGTAAAACACCTTGTATATATTGTAAAAACAATATAATTGTACTGGATAATTTTTGTTTTTTTGAGAGATTTAAATTCTTGAGTATCAAATGTTTATATTAAGAAAATTGTTTGGACAAATAAGAAAACATGGTCAATTCAGTACAAATCCTGCCTGTAGTCATTTTGTTTCGGCTTTTAAAACTTATTGATTAATAACATTTCTACTGGAAAATCAAACAGTGAAGTGAAAATCAAACAGCTAAGTGAGTTTATTTATTTGTTATACTTATTGTTTCTACTGGAAAATCAAACAGCCTAGTGAGTTTGTATATTTGTTGAGCTTAACATTTGTATTAGAAAAATAAACAGTGAAATGAAAATCAAAAATTCAAGTGAGTTTGTTTATAATTTTAAAATCTATTTAATTACAATGCCCTATTTAAAAAACATCAATACTTATATATAGAAAACTACATATATTTGATAAGTCATTGAATTTGCCAGCAAAATTAAATTAAAGTTTTAAAGAAATGATGTTAAACATTTCGTCTGGTTAATTAATTGTGGGCAATGATTTTTTACACTTTTCAATGAGATAAAGAAATCTAATAGTAAAATTAAACATACTTGCTCTTGTTCGCAACTTCCCCCGTATTAAGTTTACTTATACTATTACATTATACATCTTTTTCTGTACTCCTGACAACATGTACGCATAGTTTAATGGTGATCTGAAGAAGGTGATCAGTAGTTAGAGCAAGAAAGCGTAACAGAAGAACATACATTCGTATTTATAATGTTAGTGTGACTATTGTACTATATGTTGTTTCTCAGGGCGTAGCCCAGGGACCGTTCATATTTTCGCCTAGGCTACAAATGTACGCTTTCTTTTCTGGAAATCAAATAGTTATGATAATACAAGAACTAAGAAATAAAAAGCAGGTTCAGATATTAAATCCTTGCCAGTAAAACACCTTGTATATATTGTAAAAACAATATAATTGTACTGGATTAATTTTTGTTTTTTTGAGAGATTTAAATTCTTGAGTATCAAATGTTTATATTAAGAAAATTGTTTGGACAAATAAGAAAACATGGTCAATTCAGTACAAATCCTGCCTGTAGTCATTTTGTTTCGGCTTTTAAAACTTTATTGATTAATAACATTTCTACTGGAAAATCAAACAGTGAAGTGAAAATCAAACAGCTAAGTGAGTTTATTTATTTGTTATACTTATTGTTTCTACTGGAAAATCAAACAGCCTAGTGAGTTTGTATATTTGTTGAGCTTAACATTTATATTAGAAAAATAAACAGTGAAATGAAAATCAAAAATTCAAGTGAGTTTGTTTATAATTTTAAAATCTATTTAATTACAATGCCCTATTTAAGAAACATCAATACTTATATATAGAAAACTACATATATTTGATATGTCATTGAATTTGCCAGCAAAATTAAATTAAAGTTTTAAAGAAATGATGTTAAACATTTCGTCTGGTTAATTAATATTGTGGGCAATGATTTTTTACACTTTTCAATGAGATAAAGAAATCTAATAGTAAAATTAAACATACTTGCTCTTGTTGGCGACTTCCCCATATTAAGTTTACTTATACTATTACATTATACATCTTTTTCTGTACTCCTGACAACATGTACTCCTAGTTTAATGGTGATCTGAAGAAGGTGATCAGTAGTTAGAGCAAGAAAGCGTAACAGAAGAACATACATTCGTATTTATAATGTTAGTGTGACTATTCTACTATATGTTGTTTCTCAGGGCGTAGCCCAGGGACCGTTCATATTTTCGCCTAGGCTACAAATGTACGCTTTCTTTTCAGGAAATCAAATAGTTATGATAATACAAGAACTAAGAAATAAAAAACAGGTTCAGATATTAAATCCTTGCCAGTAAAACACCTTGTATATATTGTAAAAACAATATAATTGTACTGGATTAATTTTTGTTTTTTTTGAGAGATTTAAATTCTTGAGTATCAAATGTTTATATTAAGAAAATTGTTTGGACAAATAAGAAAACATGGTCAATTCAGTACAAATCCTGACTGTAGTCATTTTGTTTCGGCTTTTAAAACTTTATTGATTAATAACATTTCTACTGGAAAATCAAACAGTGAAGTGAAAATCAAACAACTGAGTTTATTTATTTGTTATACTTATTATTTCTACTGGAAAATCAAACAGCCTAGTGAGTGTGTATATTTGTTGAGCTTAACATTTCTATTAGAAAAATAAACAGTGAAGTAAAAATCAAAAATTCAAGTGAGTTATGTTTATAATTTTAAAATCTATTTAATTACAATGCCCTATTTAAAAAACATCAATACTTATATATAGAAAACTACATATATTTGATAAGTCATTGAATTTGCCAGCAAAATTAAATTAAAGTTTTAAAGAAATGATGTTAAACATTTCGTCTGGTTAATTAATTGTGGGCAATGATTTTTTACACTTTTCAATGAGATAAAGAAATCTAATAGTAAAATTAAACATACTTGCTCTTGTTCGCAACTTCCCCCGTATTAAGTTTACTTATACTATTACATTATACATCTTTTTCTGTACTCCTGACAACATGTACGCATAGTTTAATGGTGATCTGAAGAAGGTGATCAGTAGTTAGAGCAAGAAAGCGTAACAGAAGAACATACATTCGTATTTATAATGTTAGTGTGACTATTGTACTATATGTTGTTTCTCAGGGCGTAGCCCAGGGACCGTTCATATTTTCGCCTAGGCTACAAATGTACGCTTTCTTTTCTGGAAATCAAATAGTTATGATAATACAAGAACTAAGAAATAAAAAGCAGGTTCAGATATTAAATCCTTGCCAATAAAACACCTTGTATATATTGTAAAAACAATATAATTGTACTGGATTAATTTTTGTTTTTTTGAGAGATTTAAATTCTTGAGTATCAAATGTTTATATTAAGAAAATTGTTTGGACAAATAAGAAAACATGGTCAATTCAGTACAAATCCTGCCTGTAGTCATTTTGTTTCGGCTTTTAAAACTTTATTGATTAATAACATTTCTACTGGAAAATCAAACAGTGAAGTGAAAATCAAACAGCTAAGTGAGTTTATTTATTTGTTATACTTATTGTTTCTACTGGAAAATCAAACAGCCTAGTGAGTTTGTATATTTGTTGAGCTTAACATTTATATTAGAAAAATAAACAGTGAAATGAAAATCAAAAATTCAAGTGAGTTTGTTTATAATTTTAAAATCTATTTAATTACAATGCCCTATTTAAGAAACATCAATACTTATATATAGAAAACTACATATATTTGATATGTCATTGAATTTGCCAGCAAAATTAAATTAAAGTTTTAAAGAAATGATGTTAAACATTTCGTCTGGTTAATTAATATTGTGGGCAATGATTTTTTACACTTTTCAATGAGATAAAGAAATCTAATAGTAAAATTAAACATACTTGCTCTTGTTGGCGACTTCCCCATATTAAGTTTACTTATACTATTACATTATACATCTTTTTCTGTACTCCTGACAACATGTACTCCTAGTTTAATGGTGATCTGAAGAAGGTGATCAGTAGTTAGAGCAAGAAAGCGTAACAGAAGAACATACATTCGTATTTATAATGTTAGTGTGACTATTCTACTATATGTTGTTTCTCAGGGCGTAGCCCAGGGACCGTTCATATTTTCGCCTAGGCTACAAATGTACGCTTTCTTTTCAGGAAATCAAATAGTTATGATAATACAAGAACTAAGAAATAAAAAACAGGTTCAGATATTAAATCCTTGCCAGTAAAACACCTTGTATATATTGTAAAAACAATATAATTGTACTGGATTAATTTTTGTTTTTTTTGAGAGATTTAAATTCTTGAGTATCAAATGTTTATATTAAGAAAATTGTTTGGACAAATAAGAAAACATGGTCAATTCAGTACAAATCCTGCCTGTAGTCATTTTGTTTCGGCTTTTAAAACTTTATTGATTAATAACATTTCTACTGGAAAATCAAACAGTGAAGTGAAAATCAAACAACTGAGTTTATTTATTTGTTATACTTATTATTTCTACTGGAAAATCAAACAGCCTAGTGAGTGTGTATATTTGTTGAGCTTAACATTTCTATTAGAAAAATAAACAGTGAAGTAAAAATCAAAAATTCAAGTGAGTTATGTTTATAATTTTAAAATCTATTTAATTACAATGCCCTATTTAAGAAATATCAATACTTATATATAGAAAACTACAAATATTTGATAAGTCATTGAATTTGCCGGAAAAATTGAATTTAAGATTTGAAGAAATGATGGTAAACATTTCGTCTGGTTAATTAATTGTGGGCAATGATTTTTTACACTTTTCAAGGAGATAAAAATATCTAATAGGAAAATTAAATATACTAGCTCTTGTTCACGACTTCCCCCCACCTACGGTAAAAGTTATTTTTTCTATCCTTGTCAAGAGATTTTTTTTCTGAATGTAGTTACCCTATATGTCATTTCCTGTACTCCCGGCCACATTTATGCGTAATTTCATGATGATCGGTTCAGCAGTTAGAACGCGAAAGCGTAACAGAAGAACATACGTCCGTATTTATGATGTTAGTATGGCTATTGTACTGTATGTTGTTTGTCGGGGCTTATCCCAGGGACCGTTCATATTTTCACTTAAGCTGCAAAATTACGCTTTTTTTAAAGATCAAGTGGTTATGACAATACTAAAATCTAAGAAATAAAAAACAGATCACTGTAAATATTTATTTTATAACAAAATAAGAATGTAATGAACTAATGTAATGTGTAATGTAATACATAATACTACTTAAATACATGCATTTTATTAATTTGTTATTAAGATATAATTCATTATGAGAATGATGCTAAGTCAGTACATTATGAGTGGAAAGCCAAATGTGAGATAAAGTTATCAATTCACAATTATTACAAACAAAGGTTTTTATATGTACTCTCTTTTGATCGCTCTGAATATATTTGCGCCGAACACAAATTTAGGAGTAATATTATATCATATTTCATGGATAACATAGATACAGCTTCAGAATAAACAATCGCCAATTTTAGATTCCAATAACTTCGTTTTGTATTAAACTTGACTGTATTGTACACAAAACCGAACTTACGTATATATTCAGAGCAGCCAAAATGATTAAAAGGTGTTAACATTGTTTTTTATTACATTTTATAATGAACTATTCTTTGTTACTCGACATAAATAAAAATTGTTTATTATTGTAATGAATTGTATACATATTTCAAGTTCTTATGAATAAATTTCAGAAAAAAGAAATGTTATAGTATCACGTCTGTAGTTTTACTTTAGAAACTCAAAAAATAAATATATTAATTACTGAATTCTATGAAAATCGGTAATTAAATATTAATAGCAAAAGGCATCAAAAGTTCACCGGTTAACGCAGACATTAACGGTATAAAGAAATACCTGTTTACGACACTATTGTAAGCTGCTTTTATAAATCAAAATAGTATTTAGTTTTTTTTTTTTTTTTTTTTTTTTTTTTTTTTTTCGAACTGACTACGCTATTGACCTAGCAAGGTCTTAACAGCTTCACCGGACTACTAAGGCGAGCGCTTAAGGCACTCAGCCGATTTTTGTTTGGGCAACCAGCTCAAGGGTGCACGGCATATATGTGTACCAAGCATACATATCTCAACAACTCTTACGTGTATTCTGTATCGGAAAATTTCTAAACTATTTCAGTTCGAAAAGGGAAAAAGAAAGTAAACCCTTCCACTTTTTTGTGTAAGCGTGTATGCGTGCACGTGTGTGGAGGTGATATGTGTAGTGTTGTTGCAGTGATGTAAATTTGTGTCACTGTATCGCGCGAGCAGCGGACTCAAGGGCTCCCCGCCGAGGGAACGGACCTAGGCTTGAGCCGCTGCCGAGGGGGGCCTACTCTGGTGTGCGGGAGCGAAATTTACCCCCAGACCACGGCGGCGTGATCTGTGGTTACGCGGGCGTGGGCGTGAACACGCTCTGTTTTGAGAGACAGGCTGGTACTGATCGTTCGCTGACGTTATTTCCTTATCGGGAGGATCGGTAAAAATGTGACGCGGTCGTCTTTTATAACGCGGTACGTCCGGTACGGTTTTGTAGTTCGTGGCGGATACCACTAACGGGCTAGGATGATTCGCGGCTTTTTCAAAGTATCTGGTGGTGAGTGATTTTACATACGCCCAGATAGAAGGCATCTCCAGGTCCCTATGGAGATCCTCATTCCGGACGTATCGCGGAGCCCCGGTGGCTTTACGTAAAAAGCGGTTTTGAATACGCTGTAATGATAAGAAGTTAGTTTTGGACATATGCGCAAAAACGGGTGAGCTATATGTCATAATCGGACGAATGCAAGTTTTGTAAATTGTGAGCTTATGTCTTAGGGACATTTTGCTCTTGTGACAAACTAGCGGGTGTAACCGACCCAAGACCATAGCGGCCCTATTCCTGACTCTTTTCGTGTGTTGAGTAAACGTGAGGCGTCTATCCAACGTGACTCCTAGGTATTTAACCTGTTTGGCCCAGGGAATCACTGACCCGTATAGTTTAATAGCCGCGAGCCTGCGTTCGTATTTATTAGAGATCGGGTCGAAAAATATCGCGGCGCTTTTGTCGGGATTGACTTCTATACGCCATCGAGTAAACCAGGCACCGAGTGTGCCGACGGCTTTCTCGACGCGTGCCCTGAGACCTACCAGATGCCATCCAGAGGCGTAGAGAACTGTATCGTCAGCATAGCAACCCACCTCCACCCCCGGGAGCTGAGGTAGGTCACTGACGAACAGATTGAAGAGCGTGGGTGCCAGAATGGACCCTTGGGGCACACCTGAGCGTATCGAGTGGGATGAGGACATTTCACCTTCCACTCTATAGCGGAAGGACCTATCTGTGAGATAGTCGCGGATTATGCGAACTAACCTATCTGAGACACGAAATTGAATTAATTTGTGGACGAGCCCTGTATGCCAGACCTTGTCGAAGGCCTTCGCGACATCGAAGAAGACTGCTATTGTACGTTTCGGGTTAGCATTGGTCGGATACGCGTTAGGATCCGGATCCTGATTAAACTTAGAAAAAACGTACTCCGTGAGGCGGTGCACTTGATTTGTACATGAATGTTCAGCTCGAAATCCGAACTGCTCAGGTGGCAACAGATCTAATTCTGATATGCAAGTCTGTAGGCGGTTCAGAAGGAGCCGCTCGTACAGTTTACCTAGCGTATCTAGTAGACTGATAGGGCGATAGCTAACGGGAAGCGTTGCTTTTTTGCCGGACTTGTGAATTCCTATCACTACGGCCCTCTTCCAGACGGCTGGAAAATGACCCTGGGACATGGCCGCATTGAAGATGCAGACCAATAGAGCTATGATACGATCAGGAAGGAGCTTGAGTACCTCGTTCCTGATCCCATCGGGACCTGGGGACTTCCTAAGCTTTAACCGCTTGATGGCATCCGAGACTTCACTAAACGTGACTGGGGTTAGGGTATCCGCCGGCGGAGACGCGAGTGCTTGCTCTACCGAGGACTCGATCGATCCAATATGTATAGGGTCAGTATTAGCTGTGTTCGGTGAACACTGTTTTTCGAGGCTCGCGGCGAGAGACTCCGCCTTGTCTAAACTTTCGAACGCGGGAGGCATACCGGCGCCTCTATCGAGAGGGGGCATCGGAATAGTCACGTCTGACTTCATTCCTCTAGCTAGCTTCCAGTACGCCAGGTGGGACGGCCGGATGCTCTCCAGAAGCCTGTCCCATCTGTCGTTCCGGATTTCGGAAATACGGGCCTTAACTTGTTTACGTAGAAGACGTAGGCGATCGCGGTTCTCTGCGGACGGGTAAGTGTCGTGAGCCCGAGTCGCGGCGTTCTTTTCCGTGATCAACGCCTTCACGTCGTCCGGGAGTATAAAGCGGCGATCGTTCGCCGCTTGCACCTCTCTCGAGGTCTCCCTGACGGCGGTCTGAAGGTAGTCGACCAGGGAATCGATAGCCAGATCCGCGTCGGCTTTAGACACCAACACGTCCGGAATTCTGTCTAAAATATCTGTTGACGGGTTATCTCGGAGATACCGTTCGAGTTTCGCGTAATCGGCCACCCTCACCGACTGAGGAGTGGCGTCATCCGGACTACCTAGCTGCATTATTACCGGGCGATGGTCAGAGTCAAGTTCGTGTGCGACTCGTATGAGTTGCAACCGAAGCGTGACATTCTTTAGAATAGCTATATCTAACACTGTCGGCCGACAGTTGTCCTGATAATGAGTGGGTTCCGGAGGGGCTATGACGTCAAACGCGAGGACGTCACCTAGTTTATCGAGTATCTTCCCGTTGCGAGAAGTAGTCGGACTGTTCCAGATGACGTTTCCGCTGTTGAGGTCCCCCGCTATGATGACGGAGTCGCCTAACTGGAGTAACGCCTGTAGATCGGTTTTGAGCAACTCTCTGTTCGGCGAGAGGTACGCGGATACTAACACTACGGAAGGATGACCGGTCATCCCTAACCTGCATACTGACACTTCCATATTGGATAGAACGGGCGGATCCATCGGGATACAGTAGAGCGATCGTTTGTAATAAATCAATGTGCCACCCCCGCGGGTGACACGGTCATTTCGAACTATATTATAATTCGCGATCGCGGGATTTTTCATTTTCGGTTTTAATAACGTTTCCTGGACGAGGAGAACGTCTATCTGATTGTCGCGTAAAAAGTCAGCTACTAGATCGCGCTGTGCCCTAAGACTTCTCGCGTTAAAAAACGAAAGTGATAGACCGCGCGGTTTTATTCTATTTAATGCCGCGAATTTTATTTAAATGTTAAATCAATCGCGGATCGAGAGAGGCGCTGCAGCGTTGTAGCGATGCCTCTGTACTGAGCTAGCACGTCGAGCCGGCCCAACCCTGTCGCGGCCTTGATGGCCACGCGGAATGCTAAGACCTCTTCGAGGTCGTGCTCCCGGAGCAACTGGTAGACCCAGTCGATCTCGGAGAGGTCCGCAGAGTGAGCGGGAGAGGCGCGCGCCGGCGGCGCCTGTGGTGGGCGAGCCTGAGGCATGGGAGCCTCCGGCCGGGGTCGGGGGGCCCAGGGGGCCAGAGGGGCCCGCCCGGGTTGCGACGCGCGCGGCACAGAAGGTGCCGCGCGCGTAGTGGGCGCGGGCGCTACCGGGGCGCGAGAGGCGCCCGGCAGGCCGGGGAAGGCATCCACGGACATGAGAGGTGGAGGCGGAGGGCGGGCGGCGGCCGCAGGTGCCCTGGACACCTGCCGCGCCTGACGAGGGCGCTGTGTGCGCGGTGCGCGGGGACAGCCGCGATAGTTCGCGGGATGACCCGCGTTACCGCACAGAACACAGCTGGGGGGTTCCGGAGTGCCGGCCGAGCGCCCGCACTCCTTGGTGGAATGATCTCCCAGGCACTTGACGCACCTGGGGCGGAGATGACAATTACGGGCAGAGTGTCCGTAAGTCTGGCAGTTGTGACACTGCGACGGGGTGTTTGTCTTTCGCGGGGGCTCCACGGTGATGCCGCTGAGTCCGCAGACGGAGGTGAGGCTAAAAATAGCCTTCCCCTCTACCGTACGGTCGAGGAGAACCAAGTAGTATTTAGTATCTATACCAGGATATATATAAGAGGCTAACACTAACACGCAGCGGAAACTCTTAAAAAAAAAAACTCCGATTTTGAAACAATATTCATTGGTGCTCCGATCCTATTGGTGTAACTGTGATGATATATAGCCTATAGCCTGTCTCGATAAATGAGTTCTCTACACGGAAAGAATTTTTAAAATCGGACATGTAGTTCCTGCGATTAGCGCTTTCAACCTACTCAACAAATAAAGTAAATTTTCAAAAAAAGTATTAACCGACTTCAATATCAATCAAAAACCCATAAGGCACTAAAAAGCGGAAAATAAATAGTTTATCAAATTAACCAAATTAAATAAAACATATGAATATGTGTGCTACCTAGAGATCTATTGGAAGTCGGTGCCAACCGAAATTTCAAATTTGTTCCAGGTAGAAATGTATTACAGAGACGACTTAAACTTTGTACCTATGTAGATATGATTTTCGGTTCGCACCGACTTCCAATACATCTCTAGGTAGCACACATATTCATATGTTTTATTTAATTTGGTTAATTTGATAAACTATTTATTTTCCGCTTTTTAGTGCCTTATGGGTTTTTGATTGATATTGAAGTCGGTTAATACTTTTTTTGAAAATTTATTTTATTTTTCCATTTTTAGTGTACATAAATATATTTTACTAGCAGTGCCCGCGAACTCCGTTCCGCCTTAAGTATATTAAAATATGCGCATTTTTGCGGTATGGTATGCGATATGGTTTCAATTGGTTGTACAATATGTAACGTTTGGTACGAACGCAACCTTATCAATAATCCGCGATACTTTCTACCACCAACTCGGCTATCATCGCTTCACACATAATACACCTTAAGTAATGTAATTACAATGCTTGCGTCATGTTGCAACACAGCGACGAACATAAGCACAATAGGTTCCTAAGAATTGAAGTTTTTTTTATAATATTGGTGGCAAACGAACATACGGGTCACCTGATGGTAAGTGATCACGGCCGCACATGGACACCTGCGACACGAGAGGAAACACAGATGCGTTGCCGGCCCTTAAGAAAGGAGTAGGCTCGTTTCTTGAAATTTTCTTACTTTGTCACGGATCCCATAATCAGAACCTAACCAAACTCTCATCAAACTACCCTTGAAGTACGTCCTTTCCAATAAAAAATGAATCATCCAAAATCGGTTAGCGTGATATTGAGTTATTCGTCTATTTGTCGTGTACATACTTAATGCAAATTTAAAACTTATACGGTTTTGCATTTTCTTACTTTGTCACGGATCCCATAATCAGAACCTAACCAAACTCTCATCAAACTACCCTTGAAGTACGTCCTTTCCAATAAAAAATGAATCATCGAAATCGGTTAGCGTGATATTAAGTTATTCGTCTATTTGTCGTGTACATACCTAATGCAAATTTAAAACTTATACGGTTTTGCACTGGATGCCGTTGTCGGAACTGGACCAAATTAAAATGGGACCACACGGGAAGTACCAGCTTCGAAATAAAAAAAGAATAATCAAAATCGGTTCATCCAGTCCAAAGTTATGAGGTAACAAACATAAAAAAAAAATACACACGAATTGATAACCTCCTCCTTTTTTTGAAGTCGGTTAATAAACCCTCCAGCTTCATAATATTACCACTCTTATCTCATACTTAAGTCCAGCCGTCATTCAAATTACAATAACTTTTGATAGAGTGGACCGATTTTAATGAAACAAAGACCGACATTTCTAAAAATGATTGAAATGTATTTTATTAATTATTCCTATATAACTTCAACAATTTTTTTCACGAAAATCGAAAAGTACAGACACGTTAGATTTACGTTCTTATTAAATGTATAGATAAGATATTGCGAAATTAACACTGGAGTAGGAATGACAAAAAATAAATGGTATTTGAGGATGAATAAACTTTTTAGATAGTCCTTTCATGTCCTTAGTAACAATGTTGTATAAATAAATAATAGTTTAAAAAAACACGCTTTCATATAAAATCTAACTAAAAAACAGAAAATAAAACTTAACATTCGATGCGTCACTGTTAATATCAGCACCTCCAGGTATCAGTATTTTTATCATTTTTTTGTCACTTTTTACAAAAATATACATTTATTTCTAATTTACACTATTCTTAATCCAAATTTATTAAATTTTATTTTCTGTTTTTTAGTTGTATTTTATATGAAAGCGTGTTTTTTAGTTTTTTTAAACAATTATTTATTTTTTAGTAAAAAAATTTTTTTAACTTTTTTTTTCGGATTATTGCATTGTCATCGACCTTTGACAGGTGTGCGAAGTTTGAATTAAATCTGATCGTTCAAAGTAGGACAAAATCGAGCTCAAAGGGGTCGGTTACATACATACATACATGTGAAGCTAATAAAAGCTTGATAAAAATACATTAAATAACTTTTAACGAAAAAGTACTTAGGACGTTTAAAAACTGACATCTATAACAATAATATTCTCATTATCCTATGAATTGTCTTCATATAAATACTAAGCAGTTTTCATGGTAATGCAATTGATGAAAAATGCAGTCCATACTATCGTTAAAACAACACACTGGCATCTGCGTCAGTCACGCCTTGCCAAAGCCAAGGAAAAAAATTGTTTCCCTAAAGCCATTTTGGTACTTCCTTTGCAATAACTTTAATAAACTATATAATAACCTTGTACTCATACATTTGTTTGAAATACATATATATTTGTTTGACTGTCCTGAAAACTGATTAAAAACTACGTTAATTGTATTACCATCAGCAATAATAGCTCGTATGTTTGTATTGTTTATTCATCCTTCCACATTGTCAAATTGCTTCAAGTGGCCGCCAGTGAGTGAGATTCCAAAGAAAAGCGTGAGTTTATTCCCGTGCTACCTCCAAAATTTCGGTAAATTTTATTACTTGTTCGAGTCCTGGTTCAAGACGTAATTCACTTTTATACCAAACTAGCCTCTACCCGCGACTTCGTCCGCGTGGAATAGTTTGGGCTAACGCTAACACGTAGCGCAAGCTCTCAAGGGGAAAAAATCCCGATTATGAAACATTCTTCATTGGTGTTCCGCTCCTATTAGCGTGATGATATATAGCCTTCTTCGATAAATGAGTTATATAACACGTAAAGAATTTTTCAAATCGGACCAGTAGTTCCTGAGATTACCCCCTACAACGTCACAAACTCACAAACTTTACCTCTTTATAATAGTATAGATTACATTAGAAGTTGGCCAGTCGTTAGAAGTCTTTGAGGGACAAAAATTAAAACAAAATACTATATCAATTTTTATATATTTTAAAATAATCAACAGACGTAACATATCGTATATACAATTTTACATAAGCTCTTATTATAAAAACGACTTATCACTCTAAACTCAAAGGCGGGCTTCCGTCAAATTCTTCAGCGAAATGATCTACAACACTCGTATCATTGTCTACATTGTCGAAATTAATTTTAACTGGATTAAAAACATTTTTCACATACGTTTTATTTATCGATGTTACTGGACTAATAGTAGACCGATAATTTTCAGGTATATTTTTTGATATGGCAACATTTCTTAACGGACTCTTATAGGATTTTATTTCAGATTTATTTATCATGTGAATTGTACTTAGAGGAGGCGGTTCACCGTACATTTTAAGCCTGTTAATTTTTTCATTAACCTGCTTCTTTCTAAGTAAAACTTTCGGTGATACTTCTTGTATATCTTTCTGTTTAAACGTGGATTCGAAGTCCAAACCCGACAGATCGTATTCGTCAATATTATTGGCTTTTATACCTGTCGGTGTTTCTATAAACATTCTGTTTTTAATCAAATTTACATTATTAACCCTGTACGGAGTTATGTTTTCATTATTTTGTAATCTGGCAACATTTTTTTTCAAATTGACACAGTCCTCGCAAAATTTCTGCCTATTCAAAATTATTTTTTTATCTAAGTCGCCAATAATTTCCCTCGTTCTGAAATACTTTGGCGTTTTTGTGAAGTAAGTAAACTCAGTTACTCGGTATTGTGGTATATTTTTTCTAGTGTTGCCAACACGCTCCTGCAAATTTACACAGGCAACGACTTGACCGGTGTCTAAAACTTTTTCGTAACCAAACTTTTTTAAACCTCCCCAGAAATTGACACAGATCATATTTTTATTTTCATCTGCGAGGAAGACATTTTGAAATTGATTTTTATTCGATTCGAAACTTTGAATCGACGGTTCAATCGCTATTATAATACCGACAGTATCGATTTCGTTGTAACCGTTTGTGAGTGAAGATCTCTGAATTAATTCTTTTATATGGTAACACTTCCTTAGCAAAGGTTGTATATGAGGTTCGATTTTATCGTTGTCTTTATATTTTGATTTACTAAAGACTGACTGCCGGCCAGCGGATATTTGTAATTCTGAACATCTGAAACAATACTAATAAAATGTAACAATTTGTGGTGTGAAAATGTATAATACTTTGTAGGTGGTAGAGCCCACGCTGAAGCTATTACTGGTTTCAGCATGAATGTGTCGGCTCGCCCGCGGTACTACCACCCGACACACAGAAACACCCACGTGAGGTAACAGTGCTTGCATTGTTGCGTTTCGTTCGGTCAGTGAGAGCGCCGGATAGCCACCTCCCCTCCCCCTCCCCCATTCCTAACTCCCCTGTCCCCAAACACAGGCTGGCAACGCATTTGCGACTCTCCTGGTGTTACAAGTGTCTATGGACGCTGGTGATCATATGACATCAGGTGACCCACCTGTTCGTTTGCCTCGTATGATATAAAAAAAATGAATTTCCCAATTTTTTTTTAATACATTATAGGTTTTAGCGTTTGAGATCGTTCTCACCTGATGGTAAATCTCGATTTGATCTAAAATGTTAACCACAATAAGACTAAAGTGAGACTGACTTTCAAGTGCGTGTGCCGGAACACACCAACAGTTACTTGCCGACAAGTTTTCAGTTCGAGGTAGTTAGTTCGCCAATCTGGCTCAGAAAAAGCCCTACCACCATTTCATCAGAATGTTTTCCTTCACCAACAGTCGATAGTGTTGCCAATTTAGATTAGTAAATGTACGTAATTTCTGGAAAATTTGTTAATACAAGCCGGAACACTATAACTTTATATCTTACTACCAAGCAATTGATGAAAACATAAGTTTGGAGCTTTTGGCGGGATCTTTATATTTTATTCATAATCTTGTGTTATTTGACTCTATATTTTGTAATATTGGTGGTATCTTACGTAATATAGTTCGGTTTCTGTGCACAAGTGAATTGGATCGGAAATAATACCACGGCACATGGAGAATCTTGCCACAAAAACTCCCTGGACAGTTCTAACAAGACGGCTATCTTGTTAGTTCATTGAAATGATCGCAAGAAACTTGTGACATCATTACCTATTCGACAACGGCAGTTATAATCTACTAGAAGATTGGTTGCCAAATAAAAAAAACATAAGTTTAATGAAAGAAGTGTACCTGACAGAAGTCGGGACTACGTTCATTACATTTATCCAAGCACCTTCTTTGATCAGTTCCATTACCGATTCATTGGGTTTCCAGACGGACAGCATTCCTGTCACAATCATTACATAGTATAAAACAAAGTCCCCTACCGCGTCTGTCTGTCTGTTTGTTCGCGATAAACTCAAAAACTACTGAACGGATCTTTATGCGGTTTTCACCAGTGGATATAGTGGTTCATGAGGAACATTTTGGTATATAATTTGTCGAGGGTTTTTTTATAATCATGGCGGGACAACGTCTGCCGGTCCCCCTAGTAATATTATATAAAGAGGTAAAGTTTGTAAGGTCGTAGGGGGTGATCTCAGGAACTTCTGGTCCGATTTCAATGAAAAATTCTTTCAGTGTTATATAGCTCATTTATCGAGGAAGGTTTAGGGTATAAATCATAATGCTAAGAACAATAGGAGCGGAGCACCAATGAAGAATGTTTCAAAATGGGGATTTTTTTCCTCTTGAGAACCTCCGTTGCGTGTTAGCCCAAAGAAACTATTCCACGAGGTTGAAGTCGCGGGCAGAAGCTAGTATGTATATATACATAATAATTGAAGATATGAGTGGATTTAATTGATATGCAGAATTTTGAAGTAAAACTTCTTATGTAAGGGTTTCGACATTCTGATCTGCAACCTTTATGTGTGACGCTGCAGTGGCAGGGCTGTAGCTAGAGTTGAATTTGAGATAGGGCAGCATTGCGTTTGGGACCTCGCGAATCCTTAAAGACCAAGTTCATGGAACACGGTATCTTAACTCTGCCCTCCCAATACATTCTTGATAATTTAATGTGTTCGGGCATAAATTGACTGGAGGAAATCCTAGTTTTTTGACACAACATTACATAGTATAAAACAAAGTCCCCTATTGCGTCTGTCTGTCTGTCTGTTCGCGATAAACTCAAAAACTACCGAACGGATTTTCATGCGGTTTTCACCAGTGGATATAGTGGTTCACGAGGAACGTTTTGGTATATAATTTGTCAAGGATTTTTTCATAATAAGGGCGGGACAACGTCTGCCGGACCCGCTAGTCTATTCTAATATTATAAAGCTGGAAGGTTTGTTCGTTTGTTTGGTTGAACGCGCTAATCTCAGAAACTAGTGGTCCGTTCTTAAAAATTCTTTCAATTTTAGATAGCTCATTTACCGAGGAAGGTTATAAGGCGATATCTCACGCTAAGACCAATAGCAGCGGGGCACCAGTGAAGTATGTTTCAAAATATTTTTGTTTACTCCTTTAGAGAGTTTCCGCTGTGTTAGCGTTAGCCCGAATTAACTATTCTACGCGAAGTCGCGGGCAGGAGCTAGTCATATATATAAATCAAAAATCGGAGGTGATCGACCACTTGTCCATTATGCGCACTCGGCCTCCCTCTGGCACAAAAATCATTTTCAATTTTTGGTGTAAATTAACAGGATAACTGGTGCTTTTTTAATATCCGCAACGGCGGCGGGGAAAACTTATCAGTATCCTGATTATAAAGAAATACTTTCGTCATTTATTTTAAAGGGATATCTATCTATCTCCAGCCAATTTATATAGTCCAGTGTCTAGGTTAGGCTAACCCAGGCCAGGTGTGGTGGTTGCAACCCCACTAGGTAGATACCTGATTATGATCAAAGACGTTTATAAATTATTCAAGGGGTCAAACTAGGGTATATGATGATTTCCAAATTGTTTTTTTATTAACGGTGTGTGAATAATGCACGAAAAGTATCGATTCAAAGAATGATGTTCGACCCGAATTTCAAATCGAATATTCGAATAATTCGGACCACTTGAATATCTTTTAAATAAGGAAGAATTATTAATGTAATATAGTCATAGGAAAATATCCAATATTGCCGATTAATTCTTTTTGAAAAAAAATTTAGTTAAGGTAATTATATAAGATAAACAGTGAACTTTCTTAGTTATTATAAACTAGCCTCTGCCCGCGACTTCGTTCGCGTGAAACAGTTACTTTGGGCTATCGCTAACACGCAGCGCAAGCTCTCAAGAAGAAAAAGCGCCGATATTGAAATATTCTTCATTGGTGCTCCGCTCCTATTGGACTTAACGTGATGAAATATAACCTATAACCTTCCTCGATAAATGAGCTATATAGGACTGAAAGAATTTTTCAAATCGGACCAGTAGTTCCTGAGATTAGCCCCCCTACACCGTCACAAACTCACAAACTTTACCTCTTTATAATCTTAATATATATATTTCTTGTGTGCGTGTGTATGTGACTGAACTCCTCCTAAACGACTGGACCGATTTTGATGAAATTTTTTGTGTGTGTTCGTGGAGATTCGAGAATGGTTTAGATTCACAATTGGACCCGGTAGGTGGCGCTGCGGTTGGCTTTTAGGGATTTCATTTTTTATTACCACGGCAGGACAAAGTCCGCCAGGTCCGCTAGTATTAGTATAGAATAGTATAGATTTTCAAACTAGTTTAATTACAATTCCTTTGACTAACAACTAAAGAATCTATTGAACTAATTCTGTATATAAATAATTATTTAGTAATTGATAAATTTCTTATTAGTTAAAATCATTACAATAGTTTTAATAATTCGGTTCGATTCGCTATCGAATAATTCGTTAAAACGAATATTCGCACACCCCAATTTTTTATTCTATAAAGTTTCATCTTTCTGTCATGTTATTACACAAAAAAGACGGTAGACGGATAACAATTTAAAAAATCGCACCTTTTGTCACCAAAACCTCATCCTCCTTTTCTTCCACCTCTGCAATCCTGACTTTCAACAACGTCACAACATTCCTCTTTTGGCATAGTCCATGTTTCTCCATCTTCTCCAATAACCTAGCCTGGACATCCCTGATCAGCCTGTCGCGACGTCTACTCGCGTGGTCTTGTAATAACTTAGTCTGTGATTCCGTCAACTGATTCTGTTGAAGAATAACGTAAGGGTACACATAAATAAAAATAAATTGCCATATGTATAATTATTACAGATGTGGCGACTAGTCGGTAAAGCCGACTATCCGGTTACTATCGTAGTGGACGATTAATCGGCGACTAGTCGGAAAAAAGCGCCGACTATCTGGCTTCTCACTTTTTATGTATTTCCCAGTAAAAAGTAAGTAGAGGGAATTTCATTTAAAACCTTGGCTGTTTATTAATAATTAGTCTCACACATTATTAAATGTACAATAAAGAAACCTTTCCTTTGATAATCAGTTTAAAGGCTCTCAAAAGGAAAATACCCGATTTGAAAAATTCTTCATTGGTGCTCCGCTCCTATTGCTTTTAATTATACCCTTCCTCGATAAATGAGCTATCTAACACTGAAAGGATTTTTCAAATCAGAGCGGAACCTTACATATTTCCGTATAAACTTTCATCCCCTACTTCCTATAGTTATTTTACACCCTTGAAGGTAAAACTTCTAAAAACTTTGAATGTCATATTTATTTATATCGAATCAACAGCCTAAAATATAAGATTTTAACTCTAAAAATAATAGTTTAAAAAAAACTAAAAAAACACGCTTTCATAAAAAATCCAACTAAAAAACAGAAAATAAAATTTAATAAACAGTGACGCATCGCATGTTAATATCAGCACCTCCAGATATCAGTATTTCTATCTTTTTTTGTCACTTTTTACAAAAATATGCATTTATTTCTAATTTACACTATTCTTAATCCAAATTTATTAAATTTTATTTTCTGTTTTTTAGTTGGATTTTTTATGAAAGCGTGTTTTTTTAAACTATTATTTATTTTTCATTTTTTAGTTAATTTTTTTTTAACTTTTTTTTTTCGGATTATTGCATTGTCATCGACCTTTGACAGGTGTGCAAAGTTTGAATTAAATCTGATCGTTCAAAGTAGGACAAAATCGAGCTCAAACGGCCGACCCCTTACATACATACATACAGGTGAAGCTAATAAAAGCGTGATAAAAATGACGATACTTGCATACAACTTTTCATCAACCCTTTTTGGCATTAACAAGTAGCCTATGTCCTTACTCAGGCTCTAGACTATCTGTGCATCAAATATCATTTAAATCGCTTCAGTAGTTATGGTGTGGAAGCGCGACAGACAGACAGAGTTACTTACACATTTATAACATTAGTTAAGATTATTTAATAATTGATAAATATGTTATCAGTTAAAATGATTAAAATAGTTTGAATTATTCGGATAGTTCAAATCGAATGTTGAATCTAATTATTCGATTCGATTCGCAATCGAATTGATGAAAATATGTAAGCATAAAATACTAGTGTTTTTATTATCTATGCTTAATATCTTTGTTTGTCTATGGTGTACATCTGTCATTACTTGCACTTTTTATTGTTTTTTTTTTTTTTTTTTATGTCATAGGTGGCAAACGAACAGGTGGGTCACCTGATGTTAAGTGATCACCACCGTCCATGGACACTAACAACACCAGAGGAGTCGCAAGTGCGTTGCCACCCTTTGGGGGGAATGGTTAGGGCAGGGAGAGGGAGAGGAGAGAGGAGAGGGGAGGGGAGGTGGGTCTCCGGCGCTCTCACTGACCGAACGAAACGCAACAATGCAAGCACTGTTACTTCACGTCGGTTTTCTATGAGACGGTGGTACTACCCCGGGCGAGCCGACCCATTCATGCTGAAACCAGTAATAGTTTCAGCGTGGCTCTACCACCATTAATTTGTTCTGGTAAAGTCAATTAAACTATATCTGTTGGGGCCGCCGCCTGTCAATATGGCGACACCTCTCGCCCTCGTACGTCACCGGCCCGCGGTTAGGCGGGGTGAGGTGGAAATGAGGAGAGACGTGAGGCGAGGCGACGTTCCCCGGCGGTGGGCGGGCGTAGTACTCTCGAAGGTGGTAGCGAGAGCGCCGGTAGCCCGCCTCGGTGACGACAGTCGGATGCCGGTGATGTCTTGAAGGAGCCTCGATGATGTGCAATGTGATGCACGAGCCAGCCGATGAAGATGGTAGATTTTGAAGCGGAGGTCGGGGTGGTCGCAAAAAAAAAAAACACCGTGGTTCTCGTATAATGACCGCGTCCCCGAGCCAACAGAGCACTACTACTGACGATGTAGACTTCTCGATGTTACTATTCAATATTATCTCAATGAGATGTACAAGCAAACTATCTCGATGTTATTGCGATGACTTGTGCAATCGAACTACCCGATGTTATCTCAATAAGATGTACAATCAGACTACCCGATGTTATTGCGATGACTTGTGCAATCGAACTACCATGTTATTGCGATGACTTTTTGAATCAGACTACGATGTTATATCAATAAGATGTACAAGCAAACTACCTCGATGCTATTGCGATGACTTGTGCAATCGAACTACTCGATGTTATTGCGATGACTTGTGCAATCGAACTATTCGATGTTATTGCGATGACTTGTGCAATCGAACTACCCGATGTTATCTCAATAAGATGTACAATCAGACTACCCGATGTTATTGCGATGACTTGTGCAATCGAACTACCATGTTATTGCGATGACTTTTTGAATCAGACTACGATGTTATATCAATAAGATGTACAAGCAAACTACCTCGATGCTATTGCGATGACTTGTGCAATCGAACTACCCTCTAGTACCGCACCGACCGTGCTTATAAGCAAAATCGGGCCGGCAACTAACGGTATCCCATTAGACGTCGTGGCTCTATGCGTTGGCTCGGATATCGCGTTCCTATTTATTTATCATATTTATCATATTTTTACATATAAAATGTCTATAATATCAATTTCTTATTATCTATTTGCATGCAATCTATATTCTAAAATTTACATCTTATATCTATCTTACATATGAATAAAGTTATCTCTATATTAAGCGCCGTTTCGCACTAAACTCTATATTCTATTCTATAATTCTATATAACTCTATAATAATATTATTACATAAACCTTAACTTATATTCATATGTAAATCTATTTTCAGTGTGTTAAAATTTACATCGATCTGTATAGGGTGACATAATTAATCTCTATATATATTCACATTCACATTCACTCGATATTCAATGTTACATATCGTTACGTTATGTTCGCCAGTTATATATATATATATATATTCCTTGTCATAATATTAATTCCATTCATATTTTATTTTAAAACGATACATAATAAAATTAGAAATTTCTGTTTACAACGCCGTTGCGTGAGAAATTACTGTAAAGCCATAAAGTCCCGTTCGACTTGCAACTTTCAACTATTGTTTGTACAATTACCATAAAATAAAATATATTATTTTATTGGGCTCGTTCGGGTACCGTAACGTCATAACGAATATTATTCGGCGGACCCTATTCAAGTATATTGCTTGAGCAATAACCATTTAACAGAAAATATATTATTTTGCTTTATTCAAAGGCAAAATCCACCGCCTAGTCTCTGGGAATTTTACAAAGGTAAGCCGGTATATGGCTGGAGTCATTGTTCATAAAATTACTAAAAACCCTGAGATCGAAGACGTCCGTTATGAGGAACCGTTGTAATATTTTATGTACCTCTATAACCATTACGTTTGTCTATATTAAATTATACAATCTTCCATATTTGCCGTTCTATATGATCGTATAATTCTTGCTATGTAACGTATACTTCAATAGTATATAACGTGTGTAACTCTATCATATTCTCTCTACGAATGTTTCCATGCACACACGCTATATATTCCATACGGCATAACTTAATCTCATCTATCATGTAATTCCCTACTTAATGCGAATGTAATCTATAAGTCACCCTATACTAACACACATAATTCTATACAATCCGTAATTCAATAATTCTATGCATGCATTCTTACATATCCATAATTCAATCACTATTACTATACATATCACATCTATAATTCCATATTCAATAACTCAATACACACATAACATACCTACAATTCTATATATCTATTCTATTATACTCGTATGAATTAAATCTAACAAATCTCTATTAAATGTCAATAAATCTATATCTATGCTCTCTATAAAATATCACTAAATCTACGTATAAAACTATGTATAAGCTACTCATCGTGTGCGTCGCCAACAATATCTTTATAACTTCTATCGTGATATCATTTAGCATTTCTACACGAATATTCGCACACCCCTACTTAAAATCCTAATACACACTTCTGATAACCAGACATACGAGTTTTTGGCGGTATCTTGGAATGTCATATAGTGGATTTTATATTTTACTAGCGGCCAGCTCCGGCTTCGCACGGGTATAAAACATATAGCCTATGTCATTCACTGAAAAAATGATTAAAATCGATCCAGTAGTTTTAATTTATTCATTACTGCCCGTGGCCTGCCTGCGTTTGTTGCAATGTAAGCGGAAAAAATGTAATTATTTACAACATCACATTAGAAACCACAAAAATAACAGTATTTCTCCACTATTTAATGGATGTTATTATAGATATAAACCTTCCTCTTCAATCACTCTATCTATTTAAAAAAACCGCATCAGAATCCGTTGCGTAGTTTTAAAGATTTAAGCATACATAGGGATATAGGGGCAGAGAAAGCGACTTTGTTTTATACTATGTAGTGATTAATAATCTTTTGTTATTTGACTCTATATTTTGAATATTGGTGGTGTATTACGTAATATAGTTCGGTTATAGTGCACAAGTGAGGTGGATCGGAAATTATACCACGGAGCGTTGATTCTGACTTGCCACAAAAACTCCAACAAGTTCTTACACAAGGTTCACCATCTTGTGAGTTCATTGAAATGATCGCAATAACATTGTAACATCATTAGCTACTCGACAATGGCAGTAATAATCTAGTAGAAGATGATTGCCAAAAATAGAATTAAAAAAAAAAACGGACATACCCCAAACTCAATGGGATCTGCACTTCTTTTCATCATTTTCGATATTTGTGAGCCGCTATCAAGTGACTTTCTCTTTTTAATCGAATCCAACATATCTTCTGAATCTTGTGATTCCTGAAAATATTGACAGACTAGCTAATACCTTTGTCTTAACAATGGGACCATTCATAAGATACGACACGCGAGAGTTTTCTGTTTTAGAATTATTCTCCCTCCGTTACGCTATATCACATTTTGTGGCAGTTTTCATAAGCACCTTCTCAAGGCCTAAATTGAGGGAAGTATTTTTTGAAGTGAAAACATCTTTAGGCGCGTTGAGCGATATTTTTTTGCCAGAAGATAAACATCTGATTTCCCTTCATGACATGCCAGTAAGCGTGACCGATCGTATTGTGTTTGAGCGGCTTTAGCTAGACTAGCGACGCGTATTATAGCGCTATATGTACATGTAATGTTGATATTTCGTATTGAGCTCGTATTATCTATACTAATATTATAAAGAGGTAAAGTTTGTGAGTTTGTGACGTTGTGGCGTTGTAAGGGGTAATCTCAGGAACTACTGGTCCGATTTGAATAATTCTTTCAGTGTTATATAGCTCATTCATCGAGAATGGTTATAGGCTATATATCATCACGCTAAGGCCAATAGGAGCGGAGCACAGATGAAAAATGTTTCAAAATCGAGATGTTTTTTTCTGGGAGCTTCTGCTGCGTGTCAGCGTTAGCCCCGAGTAGTAACTATTACTACGCGTACGAAGTCGCGGGCAGGGGCTAGTACTTAATAAACTTTGATTACTTTATAAACTGTATAAAAATGAATACGGACTGAATGTTTTAACAGTAGCAATATTTAAGGAGGATACTCTGCACTCGATGCTCGTTCTAAATCAATTAAAAAATAGGTGCTTAATATTTGACTTCATTATCTAGAAAAATACAAAAAATATACAGAATCCTTTACGCGTCTATGTTGAAGCACAGTGTCAATGACCGTCGGTGGTTTCACTTTCACTTAAAAGGGACCGTCAGGAATGAAACAAAAGGGTTTATTGTCCGTTTTATTATCGAAATTTATTAACTCAGGGTTGTCTATTGTAGCTTTCGACACCGGTCGTTGCACCTATTTTGTGTTTATAATTTTGAAAGTCTTAGCACAAACTTTAACTTAGGTTCTCTTGGTTGTTTATTAGTATTTGTTTTGATATTATTATTTTATATGTTAAATGTGACCATGAAGTGTCATATCCTAGAATACTGCGAGTATTTAACCTTTCACCTTGTATAACGATTACCCGGAGTTCCAATAGATGTGAAAACCAGACTAATGTTAATAATTTCAATAGATATACATATGTTGAAATCTAAATATTTCAGAGTATAATTCATTTAAAAATTCAAAAGAGAACACGACTATTCCATTGTTTTGAATTTTCACTTCTGTCGGCAGCCCTTACGACTGCCTCGGCTTTTGTTTTTATTTTGATCATTTTGATTAACTTCCCATCTTCTCTCTCTCTCAAACCGCTAACCCCACTTTTCCAGAGCATGAAAACCTACATCACTAAACGGGTACTTCTGATAAAAAATTACAAATAGCGTTTCTATTTTATCTAAATTCACAGTCAATACAAAAATATGACCAAAAATAAACTATACCACATCGGAGAACTCCTTCTCCACTTCTTCGTAGAGTCTCTCAAGTAACGTCTGCCTTTCAGATTCATACTTCGTTTCATGGATATGCTCCAAACGCTCCGATCTTGTCACTGTAACAAATACAATCCCATATGAGATTCATTCATTAGTATGGTTTTCATATATATTGGCACTCGGAGCAATCATTATATACATTTTTATAAAGTCCATTAGCCAATCAAACGTACATATACGTAGAGAGATATATTCTTTGTAAAAAATACACCACAGCGTCTTTGACTTTAGTTAAGTACTTACATAGTTTTAGATTGTCATAAACCTACTACCAATCTGTATATGCTATGTGCTATAGTACACAGTGATATTGTGATTGTGATTGATATATTAGTAGGTTTATGACAATCTAAGACTATGTAGGTACTTAACTATTGTCAAAGACCCTGTGGTGTATTTTTTACAATGGTTTTTGAAGTGAAAACTTCTTTAGGGCCGTTGAGCACTTTCCAGGTGAACATAAACCATGGAACTCGCGTCATCGTCACCAAACGTTTTCCATGAGCTATACGTATATTGTGTAAAAAGCGCGACTGGTTAGTCACCAGCAATATTTTTACAGGATAATCATTAGTCGATTCTCGTTCTAAATCAATTAAGAAAATAGGTGCTATATGCTATACATTTCCAATTCAATTTTGAAGAGTTCTCTGGTGTACCTTAGAAATCTAAGGTCCAATATTTATAAACAGGAATCCGTTAGAAAATATACTCTTTCGATTAAAAAAAAATGTTCCAAATTGCTTTATAAATGACAAAGTTCTTAGGTAACAAAAAATATAACCGAATTGAGAAAAAGCTCTTTTTTAAATCGGTTAAAAAACAAAATTAGTAAGATCGGAAAATTCTATTTCAACCTATGAGAATTCAATAATTAAATTTTTTTTAATAATACAACAAGTCACGTCATATCACTGGATGGAGGTCACACGAATGTACCCACAAGAATAAGGCTATAAAAATTATAAGATTTATTTGACGTAATTTATTGACGACCCCTAACAGAACAAGAAACATGAGGAGAAAGCTTCCACCTAATGTGACATTCCTAAATACTGCTGCCAATTATTACAATATCTAGATGATTTCCTTATTTAGAGAGTTTATAATACCTGTTTATTAGAGTAAAGATTTAAAATATATGCATTAAAACTAATTTATATTTGCATTTCGATTTTTTATGAGTAGAGGAAAATCTTAGAAGGTATGCACGGATTGTGTGAAAAATGATGTGTATAAAAAGTGTGAACACTGAGATGACTTCTGACAGGGGAGAGTAGAAAAGGAAAATAGGTAGTGCCTCCACTACTTTGACGGGATAAGGGCAAGAAGATAATGATGCAGATTTTTAATAAGTAAACCGGCAATTTTGCTTGAAAATCGTCGAACACTATCAATGTATATAATGTATAAAATATATAAAAATGAATATATAATAGATCAATCATGCAATTTTATACCAATAAGCGGTTAAAACAATAATATTATGTATAAAATTACCAGATATAAATTATATGCGAACGATTACTATTAAGTAAAAATGATCTAACCTGTATTCCCATCTTCAAACTTCTCAATGTATAAGGCAGGATACACCCTTGTCACAAGCACTCTTAACTTGGAAACCTTCCCTCCATCAGCTCGGACCAATGAAAGATGAGACACTATTGGAACATTGGTATAGTAACCGAGCCTTGCATCCCATCGGGCACGTCTCGTGGAATTACCAAACAGTTTTAAACGGACAGACGATGTATCCTTAAATATTTACATATTATAAAATGAAGTCGTTTCCGCTGTCTGTTACCTTAGATCTTTTAAACTATTCAACGGATTTTAATACAGTTTTCAGCAATAGATGGAGTGATTCAAGAGGAAGGTTTATATCTATACTATAATAAAACTGTAGCAAAGCCAAATCTGTACATTAAATATTTTTTGAAAATTTTGATCGGGTTGGACTTTGTTATCGATATAGAAGCCAAAAATAATCCTTTTACAATTTTTGTCTGTCTGTCCCTGTGAACACGCATCACTCTGAAACTACTGAACCGATTTTGACGAAACTTATCACAGTTTTTTTTTTTTTTTTTCGAACTGACTATGCTATTGACCTGGCAAGGTCTTTACAGCTTCACCGGACTACTTATCACAGTGATAACTAATATTACAAGATTACATCTAGGATACTTTTTATCTCATAAAACGCAAGGGATTCTCCAGGATCTGCCTGTGTGTCTGTCCCTTTGAACACGTATCACTCTGAAAGTACTAAACCAATTTTGACGAAATTTGGCACAGTGATAACTAATATTACAAGGTTACATCTAGGATACTTTTTGTTTCATAAAACGCAAGGGATGCTCCGGGATAACGGACGAAAGTTAAAAATTATAGTTCATGAAATTCTTAACGGATTTTGATAAATTTTCTTTTTGCTATATATAGCAAACAGATTAGCTAAAATTTTAAGCTATATTTCCCTAAGCTACTTTAAAAAAAAATAGCAAAAAAAATGATCACCGAGTTCCGAACCGTCGACTCCGTCGGACCATATAACGTCCCGTACGTTATAACTGAGCTACGGCCATATGATATTTCTAGGCGTAATTATCAACCATATGAAAAATATGTGTAAACGAAACTGTCACTTATATATTGTTACATTTATTTTATTGTATAAAAAATGTTTGCTGAACAAATGTGACAAGATTTTTTCCTAAAACATAACACCTAGATAATAGTTACATTGCATTGTAGAAGATGAATCTCAATTAGAGTTCTATCAGTACATGTGTTGTTTCGATATTTGATAAAATTTGTTTTCTAAATATTGTTGAGTCTTGAAGTAGTTGGGTTCAGGTTTGTGAATCTGCGATTAAAGTAATCAGTTGAGGTGTTTGCAGTTACTATACTACGTCGTTTTTACATATAATGATATTATAAAGAGAGGTAAAGTTTTGTTTTAGAGGAATGCTTGGTACTACTGATCCGATTTCAAAAATTCTTTCACTGTTAGAAAGGTATATTATCCCAAGTTCAGTATCTCAGTAAAAAAGATGGTTTATATGTCAAAAGTAAAATAAATTTGACAAAATTAAGATTGAATACAGATTTCATGTATACTTTACAAATTCTTATAAAATAAACAACTTAAACCAAATGGAAATTTAATGTAGATAAAGATTATTTTTTACAGTATGTAAGTGATGAAGTTACAAGGGGTACTGGGAAGAAATTTATCGGCAATATATGTAAGTTAGTTTTGATCTTCATGGGCACTAGGTAATGCTGCGAACAGGTTCTAGGCTTATTTTAAAAGATTTCCCACATACCAACTGGGTATATGTTTGAGTGATTCCCTGGATAGTTTGGATTTACAATTGGAACGGATAAATGTCGCTGCAATCGGGTTTTAGGTTTTTTAAGATTATTTGCGTTTAAAAATATTATTGAAACCAGTAATAACCGATTTGGTACAGACGAAGTTGCACGGGTCAGCTAGTGTATAATATAGTTATTACTAGTTTCAGCATGAATGGGTCGGCTCGTCCGGGGTAGTACCACCCACTCATAGAAAACCGACGTGAAGTAACAGTGCTTGCAGTGTTGCGTTTCGTTCGGTCAGTGACGCCGGAGGCCCACGTCCCTTCCCCTTTCTCCTTTCCCTACCCCTCCCTCATACACAGGCTGGTAACGCACTTGCGACTCCCCTGGTGTTGCTAGTGTCTATGGACAGTGGTGATCACTTAACATCAGGTGACACTCCTGTTCGTTTGCCTCCTTTTGACATAAAAAAATACATATTACAGTACAGTAAAGCCGAAAATTTCAAAGATTTGTAATGTGATGTCGTAACAAACATATTTCTGTGCGCTTAAATTGCAAACGCTGGCTAAACCTTACGAGATAGATCAAATTAATGTACTATGGAATTGTATATCTTAAATAGATCTATAAAAAAGTCCGAGATGGTATATACTCATCTCTAAAAGAAACTCCCAGTAACCATTTTTATATTTTTACAACATTATGTGTTATTTACCAAGCTATTTTATACAATACAGTATTATTCCTCATCGAATTAAATACATTACATACGTTGTACATGTCATGTAGATCAAAACTGCCCTTGACAGTATTTCATTAAAATGGATATTAACATTGAACCCGTGCGAAGTTGGGGCGAGTCGCTAGTATTACAATAAGTCTATGATGAGTGGTAAGTTTGGTGATGTTAATTTTCATACAAGAATCCGTTTGGATTTCTTAAAAATACTTAATAGGTTTTGACCATAATGTCACCGGATGATAAATGAAAATATGATCTTAAATGTTAAACTTAGAGGAACTGGCTCTCAAGTACTACTGCAGGAACAGATCTATTGATGCTTGGCTACAATATCCAACTTAAGGGTGGTAGCTAGCCGGGTGGTCTTGGAAAAAACCCTACCACGATGCTCTTGTTTCACCACATTGTTTTTCTTAACCGAAAACTCTAACTCAGTTCCAAGGATTCTAACCAATGCTAATTGTTGCTATGTCTGAACTTTGTTACCATTGCGTCACACAAATTTCAATGTTATTAGAGAAAAATTCCCTCTTCGATGGCAACCAAATAACAAACAGCGAAAAACGAGTATTTAGACAGACTCTTAAGATTTTAGTGTTTATGTTCAGTCAACTTTATAGAAAAAACAACAGTGCTACACGCTTTGCATACATGCAATCACTACATATTCTAAAACAAAGCACTGTGCCACGTCTGTCTGTCTGTCTGTTCACGATAAACTCAGAAACCACTCATCGGATTTTCATGCGGTTTTCACCAGTGGACAAAGTAATTCATGAGGAAGGCTTAGGTATACAATTTGTCTAGGTTTTTTTATAATCAGTCATGACAGTCAGTCAGTCAGGTCATTCAAGTATTACGTAAGGACTGATGGGGGGAAAGGGTCCTTGATTTGCTTATTTTTCATGACATAGGGGTTGGGGGGTCTGGGCGGTGATTACGTCAGCAATATTTATTTACTGAATTAGAACAGGTTTGAATATATATTATATATAAATTTCTTCTGTACGTGTGTATGTCACTGAACTCCTCCTAAACGGCTGGACCGATTTGATGAAATTTTGTGTGCGTGTTCGAGTGGATCCGAGAATGGTTTTGATTTACTATTGGACCCGGTGGGTGGCGTTGCGGTTGAATTTTAGATTTTTTTTTATTATCTTTAATACTTTAACTTAACTTTAACGTTACTCGAAGATAATATGGTTTATGATTTTTATGATTAAGGTTCTATCATGAAACACAGTATTTTAGCATTGATGCGTGTTCATACAAACAGGCAGACATAGATTTCTAAAATTGATTAAAATGTATTTTATTACTTATTCCTAGAAACCTGCAACATTTTTTTTAACAAAAATCTAAAAGTACAGACACCTTATATTTACATACTTATTATATGTATATATATACAAGTTAATAATTATAAAGAAGCTAATTTTAACATTACCTCCCATGGTGAGACTCCCTGTTCACAGTTCAGTAACTCTGCACCATTTGTAAATATTTTCGTTCCAACAACTATTTTATTCTTATGCACAAGCTCTGTTAGCATTTTATCTAAACACGCTTTTATACAATACCAGCCATCGGTGACTAAAACCTCCACTTTGTCTTCTAAACTGGTCGCACTGAAATAATTATGACTTTATTAAGAATTTTCAAAATTATAGCTAATACAAGTTTCTCTAACATCTCAACAGCTTCAATGGTATTTTCGAAATTAAAATAGACCTTAGTCAATTTAGTCCCTGAGAAGGCGTTTATGAACGTCATAACTACCACCGGTTCGAATAAACAAGCCACTCATCGAGAAGAACCGGCCAAGAAACTCAATCTGGTTTATCTCTTCCTCTATACTTAATATTATAAAGAGGTAAAGTTTGTGAGTTTGTGAGGTTGTAGGGGGTAATCTCAGAAACTATACTACAGTGTTATATACCTCATTCATCGAGGAAAGTTATAGGCTATATATCATCACGCTAAGATCAATACGAGCGGAGCACCAATGAAGAATGTTTCAAATTCTGTTTTTTTTTTCCTCTTGAGAACTTCCGCTGCGTGTTAGCGTTAGCCCAAAGTAACTATTCCACGCGAACGAAGTCGCGGGTAGATGCTAGTATTATATATTTTTACAAAAAATAAATTGTTACATTCGTTTTTAGTGAATGAACAGAGAGAGAGAGGCGTCATTTCCAAACGTTCACTATGTTTCACATATTGACCCACCCTATAATAGTCTTTACACATTAAAACCCGCTTGACATGGTTCTTGAACTCACTATCCGGTAAATCAGTTCTGTGATTTGGAATTTTGTTATAAAACCTAACACTATTACCTAAGAGAACTGTTTGGTCTTAGTGAGCTTGAAGCATGGAATGACCAATTTCTTGCCATTTCTAGTACTTAAAATTATGTTGGTCTTTTACTAAATCCAGCTTCTTGTCTAATTTTTTGTGGACATACATTAAATTATTGAGAATATATTGGGAGGGCAAAATTAAGATACCAAATTCCTGAAACTTAATCTTTAATAATTCAGGAGGCCCCATATTATAAATTACTCGAACTGTTTTTGTAGTAGGAATATTCGGTCCACCTCAGCTGCTATCCCCCAAAACAAAATACCATAAGACATTAAGCTATGGAAATAAGTGAAGTAGAGCGAAGCATTGCAAGTATATATTTTGACATATAAAACCTAAAAAGGCCATCCTTATTAGAGATTCAGACTTTAATATTGCAGGGTCCACACATATTGGTGGTATAAAATTTTTTACGTATAAATAATAAAAGAATACAAACAAACCTTTTTTCGTCTACTCGTTTTTTAATATCCACTATACATAATATCAAAGTTTTCGATGGTACGTCATCTTTCTCCAATATTTTTCTAAGTGCAGGTCTCTCGGCATTATATAACTCTTTATTGTATCTATATTTCAATTGATTTAACACATTCTCTGCTGTACACACAGTACCTAATGTATTCGGATACACAATTTCATAGGACAATAATTTCCATAATATTAATTTCAAATGATTATCTAACCAACCGTCAGGAACAAGTTTTTGATTTACCACATTTGTGAATATTTCTTTTAAATCTTCTATTTGCAACGCTGTATCAGTGAGTTCATTTCTTTTACCAGAAAATACGAAATTTAAAAGATTATCAAATGCTATATTAATTGTACTGTTATTATTAATAATGCCATGTTTTGCCTCCAAACTCTGTACATCTTTCAATTTGTATAATTTATATTTTTTGTAATCTTTTTTAAAAATACATTTACGTTTAGCTTCATTATCAACAACTTGACATATTTCAATTGGAGGTTGGTAACTTTTGTATGGTGTTTCAAACTTTCTTCTCTTTGCCCTTGGACATGATAAAATAGGACTTGTAGATCTCTTGTTTATTGTTAGATCTTTATGAAAATCTTCTGTATATAAAGTCTCATCAAAATTATTCAGAATTTGAGTATTAACAATATTTTGTAGAGTTTCCTTATTTTCAAATTTGTCTTCAACTTTAGCATTCGTTTTTAATGACTCATTGTCCAATGCATTCAATACAATTTTAGATTTGAATAAAGCATCATCAGATATTAAAATTTTATGACTACTGCCGCTTTTAAATCCTACTCTATTTAAAGTATTAGTGTCAATTTTCAAATTTTCGTCTTCAAATAAACATTTTTTTGTTTTCATAGTGGAAATTCTATTTTCGTCGATGGCTTCAATATCTTTCTTAACTTGTGATACTAAATCTTCATCCTGAAATATTTGCTTACTTTTAGCTAAAGCTTCTTCAGATATTTTTACCTCTTTATTACTAGCAGTTTGAAATCCCTTAAAAGTGGAGATTCTGTTTTTGTCTATAGTTGGAATATCTTTCTCAACTTGTGATGCCAAATCTTCATCTTGAAATATTTCCCTAGATTTAGCTAAAGCTTCTTCAGATATTTTTACCTCTTTATTACTAGCAGTTTGAAATCCTTTAAAAGTGGAGATTCTGTTTTTGTCAAGGGCTTGAATATCTTTCTTAACTTGTGATACTAAACCTTCATCCTGAAATATTTGGTTACTTTTAGCTAAAGTTTCTTCAGATATTTTTAGCTCTTTATTGCTAGCAGTTGGAAATCCCTTAAAAGTGGAGTTCCTGGTTTTGTCTATAGTTGGAATATTTTTCTCAACTTGTGATGTCAAATCTTCATCTTCAAATATCTTCCTACATTTAGCTAAAGCTTCTTCAGATATTTTTACCTCTTTATTACTAGCAGTTTGAAATCCCATAAAGGATAACGCAAAATTATGTTGACTATTTAAGTGCTTATATTTATTTGTACAGTTAAATTCCCTAAGATTTCCAAACCTTGGCCTATATTGATCTATTTTGGAAGTGTCATCATTTATATCATTGAGTTTAGGAGAGTTTTCACATTTCTTTTTACTTTTAGGGAACGACTCAGTTGATATTTCTTTTTTATTATTAGTTTTTTGGCAATTAATTAAAGCTGGTACTTTTTCATTTATATGCAAAATATCTTCTTCATATTCACCAGAAGTTTTTATGTCTATATCTTGAAATATTTTCTTAGATTTAGCGAATGCATGCTCTGATATCTTCACAGCCTTGTTACTTGCAGTTTGAAAACCAATAAAAGATGGACTATTCGTGTTAACGCAATTATTGACATACTTTTTACTACTACTTGTAGTATGCACATCATTTTGATCAAAGTTCTGAAAAAGTTTAACACTCTTCTCTAATGCATCTTTAGAAATTTCGACTGGTTTATTACTAACAGTCTTAAATCCAACAACATTGGGTATATCTTTGCTTATTAGGTTAATTTCAGTAATTTTATCCTGCTTTATTGAAAATACTTCTTCATCCTTTTTATTCTTGGGATTTACAACATTATTGTTAGTAACCTCTAAAGTAATATCTTCAAAGAGTTTTTTACTCTTGTCTAGAGCTTCACGGGAAATTTTTATTTCTTTATTGTTAGCTGTTTTAAAGCCTTGAAATTTTATGTTTTCCTTAATGATACCTGCCATGTGCATTTTATTTGGATTATCAATATCTTGAATTAAATATTTCGTTTCTATGAATGTATCATTAGTTACTAATAATTGTTTGTTATTGGCATTTTCAAAACAATTTGAAGTACCATTATCAGTAGAAGAATTATCATAAACTATAGCGGTTTCTTTATTTGTACCCTTTTCATCGATTTTTTTTAATTGCAAGTCTTTGCTAATGGATTTCGTTTTAGACATTGTTCCTATAGAACTTTCAACAATAGTCTTATTACTAACTATTTTAGAATCAGTCAATGTTCCACAAGTCATTCTATAGTGCAACCCGTCTAATTCTTCTTTGTTCTTCTGTATATCTTTACTATTATTCTTTTTGTCTGAAGTGTCTGCTTCATTTAGAAAATTGTCTCTTACCATTTCAGAATATTGAAATTCTTGTAGAATATGCTCATCTTCAATACTTGGTAATATTTCTATTTTGTTTATTTCGTCAACACTGTCTAAATTTTCTTCTACATCATTATCAAGAGGATCATCCATACCTATTCCTTGGAATACTTTCTTACATCTACTAACAGCCATGTCTGACAGTTCTATGTTCTTGTTACTGGCTGTAACAAAACCACTCATTTTATATATAATAGGATTTATTTTATCTTCACATGGCATACACAAATTGACATTTTCCACAGTGTTAAATTGTATATTTTTTGGTACCTCGTCACTAATGTTGTTTGTCTCTGTTATATAATTATTATTAACAGTCGTTTCGTAATTTTTCTTACTGTCTCTAGTAAGATTAACTTCACTACAATTTAAAATGCTGTGACTATTGTCATATTTAGACACATCATCACATTTCACAACTAACTCTGTCATGGTAAATTCTTTTTTACCGCGATTATTATCTAACTCATTAAATACAGATTTAGCTTTATTAAAGGATTCACTGCAAATTTGTATTGATTTATTACTAGCTGTTTGAAAGCCAACATACATTGTTTTATCCAAAATATCACGTTCCTCATAAAATGGCGATTGTAACACACATGTGAATGGTATATCTTGTGGCTGTTTACGGATACAATTATCTTCTTCATCACTACTGAATAAGACTTCATCTTGTAAGTTGTTGTTAGGTTTTATATTTTTTATATCCAATGGTATATTAAACGCTAAAGTCTGGTCTACTGGACGAAGTCGCTGGTTTTCACTATTTAAACTTACATTATACAATTCTGCTTCCTCTATAGTTTCACAATTTATTTGTACCTCATCACAAACTATTTGTGAATTCACTACACATGTATTAAAATCTGTGCCTTTCATAATTTTAGGAAATGTTATAGTTTCAAACGTTTCAAAAGCTTCTAAATCTACTACCAAAGGTGATGGTGATTTAGGTTGTTTGAATAATCTAATATTTAAAATTGGACTAAGTGGTTGAATTTCTTCAACGTTTATTTCTTCATCCTTATTAAAACTATCCACAGTTTTAAAGTCCATAGACAATTGATTTATTCCTCTATTAGAATCAATTAAATCTGAATTATTGTTGTAATTCAAGTTGGTATTTATTGTAAAACATTCATCTTTAGAATTGTTTCCTTCATACTGTAGTTTCATACATTTTTCATTATTGTCAACAAAAACATCTGGTGAAAAATTTTGTGCTTCTACATTTTCAAATTTAGAATGATAATTTTTCCATACTTCACAAGATAATCTTTTCACAATTTGTACATTGTCAGCTTCTTTATGGAAATTGATATTACATTTATCTGATTCATTTTTATCACTACATATATAGTTGTTAAATGTTTTGTAATCAAAAGTGTTATCAAAATCTTGTGTAATAACTTTATTACCACTTAACACTTCTGCATTTTTCACAACTTCTATTAACTGTGTATTAGAGACAAACTGTGTTTCAAATTTATTTTTTGTGTCTTGGTTACATTCCTATAAAATAATGTAAAATATATAAGTTGTTTAATATAATGGTTGAGAAAAATTATATGAAAATCTACTATAGTAGGGTAAAATCACGTCAAGTGGACCATCCATTTTCCACTTGGTCAGGGAATGTAAATATATTTATTTTATTATGAGGCATTCACTAGGGACTATTGAATGTTGATGGACATACGTTAAATGCTTGGAACTGAGTCACAGCTTCCCCTGAAGGAAAACATCTTTAAGAAGTCATAGCATGGTGATAGGGCTTTTTCTACACATACCTAGCTACCACCTTCAAATTGTAAAATCTGTCACCAAGCATTTGGTGTGTTTCACCAGCTGCACTTGAGAGCCATCTGCCGTCTAAGTTCGACATGTTTACTATCCTAAACCACATCATAATTTAAACCTGATGAGTTAAGTATCGCTTACCTCTATACATTTTGATAAATTATCCACGGTCAAGAAATCAGATTTATTATAATGTAAGTTTGATAATCTACCACTTTTCACGCAATCCGCAACTTGAATCGCTTTTATTTGTACGTTAACACTGTCTATAATATCTCGCGTTCTCTCTATGAGCTTTTCCTCCTTTTTAATTCCTCTATAAAGTGCTGAGGGTTTCTTTACAGATTTATTTTGTAACATTGTTTCGAAATATTCTATCACATTGGATTTATTTTCCATATCTCACTCGACGTATTATCAAATGGATTAAAATGTGCTAGCCAGAAAGTTATAGTATTTTTACACTTAACATTATTACATTATAGTAATATTTTATTTACATTTATTAGAATTATTTATTTACTCGTTCATATGTTTGCATTGCCAGTTCAAAATACTGCAAAATGAAACAGTGATATAGTGATTAGGGACACGAAAAAAGTATCGATACTTTGTGGTATCGATTACATTTCCTTTCGATTCCAATACTTTTGTACACGATACTCTGTATTCAATACTTTTACTCAATGAGTACTTTTTGTCAGGTATCGTATCGGAAGAAATACTGAAAAAATTTAAACTTGACCTTTCGGTTCATGTTTATGGCAACGCCATCTAATTCAATCATACTGAACTTTCTAAACATTGAGCTCAAAATTTTTACATCCATTCACAGACGTTGAGTTCCTATCCTTTATTTCATTCATTTCACTAGTTCGTCGTTCTAATAATAATATGATTGAATATTGAAGTTTAAAAAAAAACATTATTTTTCTAAAGCAGGAAGTCACATATCGAAAATCCGAAACCCCTAATCATCTATACTTCTATACTAATATTATAAAGAGGTAAAGTTTGTGAGTTTGTGGGTTTGTGGGTTTGTGAGGTTGTGAGTTTGTGACGTTGTGACGTTGTGGCGTTGTAAGGGGTAATCTCAGGAACTACTGGTCCGATTTGAATAATTCTTTCAGTGTTATATAGCTCATTCATCGAGAATGGTTATAGGCTATATATCATTACGCTAAGGTCAATAGGAGCGGAGCGCAGATGAAAAATGTTTCAAAATCGAGATGATTTTTTCTTTTTGAGAGCTTCTGCTGTGTGTCAGCGTTAGCCCAGAGTAGTAACTATTACTACACGGACGAAGTCGCGGGCAGGGGCTATAATCTATATACTAATAGTATAAAGAAGTAAAGTTTGTGAGTTTGTGAGTTTGTGACGTTGTAGGGGGTAATCTCAGGAACTACTAAACCGATTTTGAAAATTATTTTACCAATATAAAGCCACGTCATTTATAAGTGTCATAGTTTACATATCATCACGCTAAGACCAATAGGAGTGGAGCAACAATGAAAAATGTTTTAAAATCGGGGTATTTTTTCCTTTTGAGAGCTTTCGCTGCGTCTTAGCCCAAAATAACTATTCCACGCGTGCAAAGTGGCGGGCAGAAGCTATTAACTAATTATATTATCTATAATCTATACTAATATTATAAAGAGGTAAAGTTTGTGAGGTTGTAGGGGGTAATATCTGGGGAGTCGGAGAAAAATGGTCGAACGAAAACGTTTCTTACGAACGCTGCCTTAATTATGAGATACTAGCCGACCCGTGCCCACTTCGTTGGGCGGTAATAGGCATTATCAAGCTACAACTTTTCTCTAGAACTCAATCATATATATCTCATAATTAAGGCAGCGTTCGTAAGAAACGTTTTCGTTCGACCATTTTTCTCCGACTCCCAAGATATTACCCCCTACAACCTCACAAACTTTACCTCTTTATAATATTAGTATAGACTATAGATAATATAATTAGTTAATAGCTTCTGCCCGCGACTTGGCACGCGTGGAATAGTTATTTTGGGCTAAGACGCAGCGGAAGCTCTCAAAAGGAAAAAATACCCCGTATTGGTCTTAGCGTGATGATATGTAGCCTATGACACTCATTAATAACGTGGCTTTATATTGGTAAAAAAATTTTCAAAATCGGTTTAGTAGTTCCTGAGATTACCCCCTACAACGTCACAAACTTTAACTCTTTATAATATTAGTATATAGATTATAGCCCCTGCCCGCGACTTCGTCCGCGTAGTAATAGTTACTACTCTGGGCTAACGCTGACACACAGCAGAAGCTCTCAAAAAGAAAAAAAACATCTCGATTTTGAAACATTTTTCATTTGTGCTCCGCTCCTATTGGCCTTAGCGTGATGATATATAACCTATAACCGTTCTCGATAAATGAACTATATAACACTGAAAGAATTATTCAAATCGGAGCAGTAGTTCCTGAGATTACCCCTTACAACGCCACAACGTCACAAACTCACAAACCCACAAACCCACAAACTCACAACGTCACAAACTTTACCTCTTTATAATATTAGTATAGATATATGATTGAGTTCTAGAGAAAAGTTGTAGCTTGATAATGCCTTTTACCACCCAACGAAGTGGGCACGGTCAGTCACCAATACGGCTCGATAAACTTATATTTTTAAGCGATTGTCCCGGGGAGGAATGGGAACTTTAATGTCCCTAAAGTAATAAAAAGTTTAATTTTTTTCAATATTTTTTTTAATTTGTGCCGTTACAATTATCTTTTTCATTATTGTATTAAATGTATTTACCAATACCATTTGTTTATTTATGTTATGTTCTACTGAAGCTACTTACTGAGTGATATTGACGTCTGGACGTATGCGTATTAGGCCCTATAAAAAGTACTCGAAACTTTTATGAGTACGACACTTTTTTTCGATACTACAAAAATTTGTTTCTGTTTCGCCATCTCAAGAAAAAGGCAGAGGAATCTATACTATGCAGCCAAGTCAAAAGAGATCATTTTGGGGTGTTCGTCGATATATCATTATAAATATTAAAGTATAACATTAGCTTCGCAACACAAACATAATCAAATCGACTGTCTGATGTCCTGGAATAATGTGGCAACAAATATATCCTTCCTTTTCGAAAGGCTATCCTGCATAGACTGCTTAAACGGTCAGTACCTTAAAGTGAGTAACTAATCTCTGCCTACGGGCAGTATCTTATACTATAAATATTTGCAATGTGACAAATAACAACTCTTTGTTTGACGAATCCAAGTTCACATACCACGGAATAAAGAATTTCTTACGTGTTCAGATACAAACACAAATAATATTCACAGGTGATATCATATACAATTCGTCACATTAATAGCTCACAGGACTTATATGAATGCAAAACACCCGCTACATGTTGCAAGATCATGAATTAATTTCGTGTGGTCTACGCTACAATTGAAAGTACCTAATCCACAGTATGATAACAGAACAGCTGTACGACGAAAATAATAAATGTTGTAGCAACCACCACGCACCGCCGCGACACAACGTTTCAAACTCAAATTCTTAATAAAAAACTTTTAGTGACTAAAAACATGAAAATGGTGTGTTAGTCCAAACGAAATTATTATAATCTATATGGTGTATACCAACAAAAAAACAATTTTAGGCACGAAACTCCCCTGACAAGGGACTCCATTGTAAATTAAATAATCCTTGTAAATGAAGTCTCTGGGACCAAGAGAACAAACCATTTTTTTTTTCGAAATAACTACGCTCTTGACCTGACGGGTCTTCACAACTTCACCAGACTACAAACAATAATTCGTTGTTTAATTAAGATATTAAGGAGTATACAGTCCATGTCAAATTTTTTGACCGCCCTCACATTTGACGCGCAGAACATAAATTTAGGTACATGCGTACTATATTATATGTATCGAGACAGTTTAAAGATATATAAATGCCAATTTTATATTTAGAATTAGAATTAAATTAAACTCATATTAGAAAATGCAGGATGCAGAAAATGGCATAAGTTGTTTGGGCTATCTTGCGATCTACAAACGCCCTTGAAACTCAAGGGGAAGGTGCATAAAACTATTATAAGACCAGTCATATTGTATGCATCTGAGTGCTGGATTACGAAAGAAACTGATGAGAGAAACCTGCACGCGGCATAATGCGATTGTTAAGATGGATGTGTGGTGTAACTAAAATCGACAGAATAAAAATGAATATATCAGATGAAGTTTGAAAATATCATCAACGACAGAGAAGTTAAGGAGTAATAAGTTAGCATAGGTTACAGGCATGACATAAAGAATGATGAAAGACATATAACTAAATTAGTTTTAAGTATGAAGGTAGACAGATATAGAGTAGAAGAGAGCAAAAAGGTATAAATAAAGTGTTTGAAAAATGGCATGTGTAGAAAAGGTGTGAATTCTGAGATGACATATGACAGAGGAGAGTGGAAAAGGAAAACATGCTGTATCGACTCAATCTAGGTGGGATAAGGGTAAGAAGATGATGTATATAATAAAAAATGTCGACCGCCGATATTCAAATTTTAAAATCGGACTCTCGATACATCAGCAAAAAAAAATTGTTATTAATATCGATATTTTAAAATACAACTATCTATATTTAGATATTTTATCAACAGTCCTACTACATATGATGACACGTCGTTCATAAAAATTATTATATATAAAGTATGATGTATCGTTGAAGTCAGGTAACCCAATAATGATGTTTAATTAAGAATCATCGATGTTGCAATTGAATTGCATCCCTAGAAATAAATAGGAAACAAAAAAAAGTCTATGGCTTTTAGTATATAGTTTTTTTCTATGTTCTGGAGTTTTTGGCGGGATTTTGGTCTGTCATGTAGTGGATTTTATATTTTATTCATAATCTTGTGTTACTTGACTCTATATTGTGTAAAATTGGTGGTGTTTTATGTAGTATGGTTTGTTTATTGTGCATAAGTGAAGTGAATGGAAAATAATACCACGGACCATGAATTCTGAGATGCCACAAAAACTCCATGGAAAGTTCTAACAAGAAAGCCACCATCTTGTTGGAACTATGAATTAACTACTTGACAATGGAAATTAACAAACACTCTGGGTGAGAGAAACGAAATAATTCAGATAAAGAAGATATATTATATAGAAGATTTGGTGCTTATGCCTTTATATTAACTTGGATACGGAAGAAAATTGGATAAAGGATACATAAGAACTACCTATATTGACAACTTCCGAATTGGCAAAACGAAATAATTCAGATAAAAGGAAATTGGTACGCTACTATTAACAAGGAGATTAAGATAAAAGAATATGTACGAAACATTATATAGAAGATTTGGCGCTTATGCCTTTATATTAACTTGGACACGGAAGAAAATTGGTTAAAGGATATATAAGATAAAAAAAATGTGTGCGTGTACTAGTGTACACACGTAAGAAGTGAAACTTGTTTAAGGCCTTATTTTTCGCAAAATTATCTATATGCAACTTTCCAGAAATTGGTTAAAAAACCCTTTCTTTCTTTATGGCAAACAATTTAATTAATATATTAAAAAATAAAGTTAAATTAGATAAAGTTTAAACAAAAGGATTTTATTATCATAGACATGAATACAAAAAAGATGGTGCGTAACGGAAAAATGTGACGCGTAACCGAAAAATGTGACGGTAAATTTTTTTCCAACGCCGATAAAGAAGTTTCACTTCAAAATACCTATATTGACAATTTCAGAATTGGCAGTATGGAGTAATTCCTTCGCCTGTCGTATTGTCGAATATTATTACAACTATCTATCACACTATCTATGTTCTATGGCAGCTTTGAAAGCACGAGCTGACGGATAATTCTCGAAAAACAATTTTGTATTTATATTACAAAATTCAGTGTGGATAATTTCTAAATATAGTATATAACCGTATAATTAGTATAAATATGGTTCGTATCACCTTAATGCTAATAAATATGTTGAATTTTCATATTTCAATAATGGCGGTACTTTAGGTTATTATTTGTTGCAGAGCCATACAATTTTGTTGGTGCAGCCGGGTCCCAGACCGGAGACCAGGACGTACTCTGATTACGAGAGCGTCAACGATTGTATGGAAGGTGTATGTAAAATATATGAAGAACATTTGAAGAGACGAAATCCAAATACACCAACTATAACGTATGATATTTCGCAGTTGTTCGATTTTGTTGATCAGGTATACCTTTAAAATTACCATTTACTTGTACCCTGTTAGTAAATTTTCATAGTGTAGTAAAAATTACGTTAATAAATCCATTCGGTAACCAACTTGCCTCAGACTTGTAGGACGCGGGAGCGCTATCACGCCACTACTTCCAGAAGATAGGAGAGATAAGTACATGGTCTGACTCTATTTGTGCAGACTTGTAAATGCTTTAGCAACTAGTTTACGAAACCTTGTTTATTAGTTGAGCAGGCATATTTAAATGGTATAAAAATAGAGAATGTGTAAGCCTAATAAATAAATATGTATGTTAGGTGGTAGAGCTATGCTGAAGTTATTACTGGTTTCAGCATGAATGGGTCGGCTCACTCGGGGTACTACCCTCTCACAGAAAACCGACATGAAGTAATAATGCTTGCATTGTTGTGTTTTGTTCGGTCAGTGAGAGCTCCGAAGGCCCACTTCCGTTCCCCTACATTCCTCCTCCCCAACTCTCCCCAAACACAAGATGGCAACATACTTGCAACTCCCCTGGTGTTGCTAGTGTCTATGGACGGCGGTGATCACTTACCATCAGGTGACCCGCTTGTTCATTTGCTACCTATAATATATATAAAAGAAACAAATGATAGTGTAGTCATAAAGCAAAATCAAAAACTAGGAGTTGATACAATACTGAAGTGATAAAATAATTAAAACAATAAGCTATATACAACAAAGAAGGGTAATAAAATAGATATGGAAACAGTGAGTCGGGATTAGTGGTAGTTGTCTAGTGGTACACGCTTTGTTGTGTGTGCGTCGTAGGTGCGTTCATAATCTGGTTGATGTGCACGCATCTTGTGTTCCTAGAATACTTGTTCTTTTTAGAGTGCCGCGTTAGGTTTTTCACCTGAATTATCGTAGCACACACCTATCACATTTGCTGTCGTTATATGTGTCGCTACAGACTTATTTGGTACTAGTTTTTGTGTATTTGCAGTCTATCTCATGATATTCAACAATATGTCCCTATTCCTATACCAGGGTTATGGAACACTTATCCACTGATATCTGCTTTTCCATTTTAATTCTGTAATAGATCCTGCGGGTTTCTTTGGCTTTTAGGCCTTCGTAGCATGGTTAGTTTCATTACATACTCTGTAAATATATTAAGGTCTATGATTTTTGTGTTATTCATCTTTTCTCATGTTAAGGTCATGGCGCAGTCTATCATTTATATATCATGATGCATTCACTATCGTATGTAGCATTTTACGAACTTAAACTTTGCTTAGACATCACTCTAAGATAAGCTTTCTCCATTCCAATTTTTAAGTTACACAAAATAAATTATTTAATTCCAGCTGGCAGATCTAAGCTGTCTAGTGTACCAGAAGTCAACAAACACATATGCTCCGTACAATAAAGACTGGATTAAGGAGAAAATATATGTGTTACTACGCCAAGCAGCAGGCCAGAGCGATTAGATGTAAGATTAGTTAACTCACTGTGAAGATAATAATGCCAATTCATACTGATACTACATGTCCTATGAAGAAATACACAGCATGTGTTTGTTTACGGTCACTGTGTGACGTGACTTAATTTATTTCGTTGTCATAGTCACGAATTGAGCAGTATATTATGAATGAATACATGCTGTGTATACAAGACTATAACAGTAGTATGAAGTTATGGCACTGGAAACACTATTAAATTTTTGACAATTATAATTTAAAAAGAATCATTTCGGTGTTTAAGAATCAATAGTCTCTATCGCAATAAAGTTAAATTTGCAGGAGATAAAAAAAAAAACATTTCTCAGCTTTGAATAGAAATATACTTGAAATGTTTATATCTTTAAAAATAGACAAAAGATGCTGAAATACGATATATGTCATATGTTCTAGCATTATCGTAAGATTTGCCTATTTACAATTAACCTGAATCTATTTTGCATTAAAGTGAAAAACGTAAAAAACTGAGATAGACACTATTGGTTCTTAACCGTCAATTTGTATCTTGTATATATTGTATCAACCGTTTGAAAAGAAAATCTATCCAAAAATCGATAATCTAATAATCCTTAATTGCAGGTAGAATTTCAATTTTTATATAAAACTAGCGGACCGGGCGGACGTTGTCCTGCCTTGAAAACAAAAAAAAATCCTAAAAGTCGATCGCAGCGCCACCTGCCGGGTCCAATTGTGAATCTAAACCATTCTCGAATCTCCACGAACACACACAAAAAATTTCATCAAAATCGGTCCAGTCGTTTAGGAGGAGTTCAGTCACATACACACGCACACAAGAAATATATATATTAAGATATCTTACAAATACAATAATATAATTTTTGTTTATATTACTCAACTAATCGTTTTGAAGGTCTTCTCCTACTAAACCAGATCTAGTAGTGTAAGTAGTCTTGGAGTGGCCCCTTATTACATTTTCTTATAGAGAGAGGTGTCAATTTCTAAATCTTGTATATCATATTTTCTAAGAGGGCTGAACTAGGAATTACTAGAACCTGAGCACACTTTTTTATATTCATATTCTTACTAGTAATTAGTTAGGAACTCCTTATGAACAAGAATTTGAGGTTGTGAGACTTTACATTTTAACAATCTTTGGTTACACAATTAAAAGCCTCTGTAGCTCACACTTGATCAATGAAAAGCATGCAAAGAATGTTAGTTATGTAAAATAATATGAAACAATGTCTACTAACATTCGATGCATGCGCAATGGCTTAAAAGCGTCGCACAGCCGGCAATTACTATCCTTGTCTGACAAATGATGTTACGCCCTAACTCTCTTTCACACTACCTTAAATATTTATCATCTTTAACAGCCAGTAACCCTTATTTACGGCCAGATTTAATTAGGCAACCATATATGATAATTAATAGAAAAAAATTAGCTTCAATTTGATATATAATTAATAAATATACGTTATAAACGTATAAATGTATCGAAATCATACCTGTTTACACCTGGCTGCGAAGAGGTGTGGCCAGGTGCGCAACGGCAACCGTGATTTTTTAGAATTTTCATATAAATTGCCGTGATGTAGACATTATTTTATTTAAAAAACAAGTAAACGATATTTTTTACCAAAAATCAATTAAAAATAATTTAATTAAAAATACTGGCGGCCAAATTTTTATAGGCACCCTGGTAAATATAAATTCTCCTAATTATAAACAAACATAAAAATTTGGTTTTAAGCAAAAAACTGATGAACGTACTAATCCTGCAGCGGGATCTTAGACTATTATATGTGCTCTTAATTTAATATCACCGACTATAAATCTATATCTATATAAATCTAATATACTAATATCTTCTACTAGTGAACACAACTAAGTTCTAACCACTTTTGTGCCTTACATGCATCAGGTGATTGTGTATGATATGAAATATGCCACAAAAACCGTCCTATATTAAAGGCTTCGCCAAACAGAACGCGTTCTTAATGCACGTCAAGGCGTACTAACGTCACGTACTAGGGCCACGTTGTGCTGTACTATTCAACTTTGTACTTCTAACGCTTCGACCGACAGTAACTAAATAAAGGGTCACGTACAAAATCGAAGCTAACTGCTATCCGCGTGAATATATACTTATGTAAGTTATTTGTTTACTAAGAAAGGGAGAAAAAAAGTTTTAAAACAGTTTTAAGTTGAACTTAATTACAATCATGACACCTAGTAATAAAGTCACAAATGTTCAAAATATTATCTAATACTTACGATAAAACGAGCGAAGCAATAAATTACTCCCGTCACTTACAAATGGGAAGACAACATAAACAACATTTAGTGTGAATTCAACCTTAACACGCAACGAATAAAGTACTTTTTCCCGTTATTGTGCGTGCTTGGCGAGCCTTGGGCAAACATTTGTACCACAGCTTTAAAGTCGGTAATTTTGTTCAAAATTTGATATTATTTGTTAGTTCAAAGCATAAAATATAACTTATTCAACATGTATTTAGCGAAAGTAAGATACTCCGGCCGTTATATTGCTTTTTCGGGTATTATTTTTGCATCTTTTGAACACAATGCGGCATTCTGAAACGTGCTTACATTGGCTGTGTTTCAAACAGACTAAACAAAATAAAAGCTCACATTTCAAGTGAGCTGTTATTTACCGAGACGTATTTTTCGCGCCGACCCGATATCTAGTTATTGTTGATCGAAGTTCTAACGCGCACACGCTCTGCTTAACGGGTTTCAACTTATAGTACAACTCAACGCGACGCTAGTACGTGACTGTAGTACGCTTTGACGCGCGATAAGAACGCGTTCTGTTTAGACGGGCCTTAAACATACTTCTAATATGTAATTGATACAATATATACAGGTACAAATATGTATTACACAAGTCTAAGGAGTATATATTTTTGTGATGTTTGAACATTGATTGTAATATGACAGACCATTAATAGAATATAGTGTGTCTTTATTATATTAGTTCTCTATTACATAATTTTTGTTGTCGCATTTGTTTTAATACTATATTTCTAGGATATCTGGCAATTGGTTTATTTTTTTATATCGACTAGAGTTGCCGCCATTTTGACAACTCTAAAATGGATAACAGATACAAAATTACTTACCAAAAAGACATGTATTGAAATTATGCCCGACTTCATATTAAAATTTGTCGAACAGCATCAGATTTAGTATGAAAAAATAGTTATACAGAAAGTATTACAGTATTCAATAGATCGGTCTTAAATAAATATATAATAATTAAGAAAATATATACATTTTATATGTATTTTCTGTATTATGTAATTTGTAACATTGCAACACTTTGTGAAAAAAATAAATGTCATTTAGTACTAAGTCTGCCCATCCTTTCACTAATTATATGACAATAAAATAAAAAATGTCACCACAGATAATATTCTTTTCCTGTAATCTGTGTATATTACTTTGTATTTAAGGAAAGACATATGTGGATCTGCTAAATCGAAATGTCTAATTATATTACATCCGTTTCAAGTTAAACTGAATGCAAAATATTTGTTTTTTTTTTCATTGACATCATTGTTTTTAGGTTTTTCATTTATAATTTAAGTCTACGTAAGTACCTCAATTGTGAGAATAAAATTTCAAAACAATCTCGCCGTTTTTTTTTGTATTGCCCTTTGGTCAAAATCAGGTACTGTAACAGCTCTGCATTTATAGTATACCAATAAAACCTAGAACCCAATTGCAGCACCATTTACCAGGTCCAATTGAGACACATTATCTTATCTTCTATACATATAATAAGAATGTAAATCTAACGTGTCTGTGCTTTTTAGATTTTTGTGAAAAAAATATTGAACGTGTCTGGGAAGAAGTAATAAAATACATTTCAATCATTTTTAGAAATGTCTGTCTGTTTGTTTGAACACGCATCACTGCTAAAGTACTGCGTTCACGATAAAATCTCACAAAGAATATCCTCGAGTAACATTTAGTCTTTGTTAAAACAACATCGGTTAACTTTATCAAAAGATATTGTAGGTAATTTAAATGAAGACGCGACTTAAGTACGAGAGAAAAGTAGATAAGTAAAGTAATTAATACGTCCAAATGATTTTATTAGTCACTGCATTTTTTTACGTTAGGTTCCACGCGAACGGAGTCGCGTGCACAGCTAGTACAGTATATAGTACGTATATAATTATACATTTGATAAATTTTACGACTAACTGCACGTCACATTGACAGTAAAGGAACTGTCCTTTACTAGTAGTTTGCTCCTTCTAATTCATGAACAGACAAATGTTACAACGGCCATCATAGCGTGCCGGTACTATAGTATGCAATAATTGTTTGTTTATAGTTATAAGATTTGTTTACTATGCTTCCTCCAAGTACATTTTAGACACGAAATAAAACAAAATGTATTATTCACATCATATATTTCGACATTATATCCGCTACACAAAAAATATTACAATTATAAATACAATAAAAAAAGTATAAAAACTTATATTTATCTTTGAGAGCATAATAAAGAATAATACAAGGGTATTTGTTACATTTATATCCTATGAACATGAAAATTGAACAGTAAATTCCTGATATGCGTCGTATAAATCAAAGGCGGTAAAGTGAGGACATGCAATAGTAAAAATTTGATGAATATGTGTAAAACAGAATTTGTTTGTTAGTATTGTCCACTTTTATTAGTTTAAATTCAACCAAAGACAATAGTAAAATATTCATTTTAATTGTCTATGGACATAATTAAAATTTATCAGTTTTTTTTATTTAATTTCCGATTTATATAACCTACTTTGCTTTTGACTTTTTAAGAGTCGTATAACTTCATGACATTGTGGTATAATTTATAGTGAAAATGGAATTAAAAGTGTACGTTCTGCAGCAAATGCTGGCAAGACACTTGTTTGTACACTTTTTAACCCATTTTAAACACGTAAAATAATTAACGAATATTTTTATTTAACCTTTCGGGCATTGAAAGTTAAAAAATACTAATTCTAGGTTGAGTGTGGATCCCATTTTAGGACTTTCAACACATAAGGGTTTGAGGACAAATTTTTGGAAACTCGATTTAGAAAAATCTGATTTTCTCTAAACTTAATTGGAATTTTGTATAATTAGTTTCATCAGTAAAGTATATTTCTTTATGTAATTTCTTACACTACACTTGTCTTTGAACTGCAATGCAACAGTTCTACGAGAAATAATATGGGTTACCTAAAACTTACCGAGTTATGAGCACATTTAATCGGAACCTTTATCGAAATAAAATCGAAACTGAATTAATTGGACATCTTAAATCTTCTTTTTCCTCTTTAGTTTATGGTAGTAGTAATTAGTACGTGTTAGTAATACACAATTCCGCCAGTGTCATGTAGATACAGAGAGTGCGCTGTCTGAGGCAGATAGTGTCATAAACGAAATAGACCGATTTAAAAATGTAATTCGTAAAAGAAGATAGTTACTTTGTGTTTATACCGAGTTATTGTATGTTTCCCACAAATACATATAGGCAAAGTTAGGTACATATCGATCAAGAGATATAAAAACCAATAACGCCACGATAAAAATCAATGGCAGTTGAGTATTCTTGCTGCTTCTGCATTTAAATGTCTTATTGAAATCCTAAAATGGAATGACTAACATTTTTATTGTTTCTTAACTAAAGATAGAAGACTGAATCTTGTTGAGTGATCTAATAACTTGAGAAAAATTAGCCGAACGAGTCATTGACATATAAAAACCCAAGACACATAATCTCGAATAAAAGTAGCGCTCAAAACGGACCTCAAAAATTCCCAAAATACATATGTGGTTATATTTACGCGATAAGCTTATAATTTTGCAAATTCGACCTTACCTGAATGATTTAAAGTTGTCTGTACAAGGACGCAAGCGAGGCGAGACTATTTGAAATGACTGCGTAATGCACTCATTTTTGTGTGCCGGCTGTGAGACGTTAAGTGTGCATCTTGGGTTTTTGTATATCAAAGGAATGAGTTGATGAAATGGTTTTTTTGAAGTTATACTTCTTTTGGCGCGTTAGGGAAAAATTATGAGAGTAAATTTTTACGATGCGCGCGCACACCGTCACGAAGAACCGACACCCTGAAGTTATCTATAGTCAACATTTTGTTTCTTTGTATTAAAACTTTCAATGTATTAAATACCTTTTTTCTATTGTTAGTGTCGTTTTTTCTACAAACGTAGAATAAGGCGAGACAAAAATTTTGAAATTTTTTTTATCTTGTTACGCCAAAGAAGTATAACTTCTAACGCGTGTACATAATAAGTACACACACACTTTTTTTTTTTAATTAAGTCACTATTTATTTCTCCTATAAGGAACTGAGATTGTATGCAGTCTTAAAAAAATAATGTTACCCTAGAAATCTTAATTTTAAAATACTGTAGTTTTTAAACTTAAAAAAATATAGCCATAAATACATTATTTAAACTATGGGTATAGTTAAAAAGTAGTCTGTGACACACACTAATTGTGTTATATATGGGAAATTCCGGCCGGAACAGAATTGCAACAAACCGGATTTTTATTTTAAACTTCAGTGCTGTTATTACAAAAAAGTTAAATACGTATTGAAACTTGGCTTTAAAAAGGTATCCTATTAAATGCACCGCGGTCGCTGAATGTTCGCCATCTTGCTCTTATGTTTCGCTTTGGTTACGTTAGGTTAGACGTGGTATTTAATGCCGCCGTAAAGGGCCTGCGGGCGACGTGATGCGGGCACATCCGTCGCCCTGAACGATAGCAGGCCCACGTGGTGGAGGCGCATTGTGCCGTGCGACTCCTACAATTCGTCGGGGGAGGGTTTAACACCCGCCCCTCCCTGAGGGGTCTACTACCTTCACTCATTCAGGCCACAGAAGCGGCCCCTCATGAGGAGCCAGCACCTGCCGGGTGAGCAGACGCAGTGCCGTAGGCAGTTCCTGCTCCCCAGTCAAATAGGTGTAAGGAGGCACCATGGGGTTTTAGTCCGTGCAAGTCGGACATATCCCACCTCAGCTGCCCGGCTCATCCGTAAAAAAAATCCGCGGTGCATTTATTACGAAACCAAGTATTTAATACGTATTTAACTTTTTTGTAATAACACGGCAGGAGGTTAAATCAATTATAATAGAACAACTAACTGCTAGAATCCCAGCCGGTATTTAACACTGACTATACTCAGTTACACTAACTTTTAAATGGAAAAAGCCGACCGAGATATTATTATGACGATACTGACCGGATGTTTTTTTTACACAACACTGAAACTCCGGTCGACTATTGTCATTACTTTTCAAACTGAGCTAAATCCAGTTTTAAACGCTCATATAACATGTTTAATTTTTTTAAGATTTTCAGCTTTTATACACCGTGAACGAAGCTCAAATTTAGACGTTTATAAGGTTTTTTTTTGGTACTTAAGTATTAAATGCACCGTGTTCGCCAACCACTACTAACCGAACCAAGACGGAAAAATTGAGAAAAATAAATCGGTTAGGTTAGACTTGAGAAATAAAGAAAGCGCAGGCCGGTCGCGGCAGCGGTCGCCGAGCGCACTGCGTTTTGTATATTAGCCACTTGATGATTTTTAAGTTAAAACAAAACAGTTTCGTCTCCGTTTGGTTAGGTTAGGTTAGACTTGCCTAACCACCCCTCCACCCCAGGACGCTCAAATCATTGTTAAAGGAGTGCGAATTAATATAACCTCCACGTTAAAATACCTCGGACTAACGTTGGACAGTCGTTGGTCGTTCGACAGCCACTTTCTACTCTTAGCTCCAAGGGTTAATCAAAGTGCGTTGGCACTTACAGGACTCCTTCCAAACCTGGGTAGAGCTGGCGCTAGATGCCGCTCCTTGTACTTAGGAGTCGTTCGCTCCATGATTCTCTATGGAGCGCCAGTTTGGCATGACGCTTTGTCCACAAACAGCAGAGCTGTTCTACGGAAATTACAACGCCTAATGACGAGTAGAACAATACGAGGGTATCGCACCATATCGTATGAGGCATCGTGCCTCTTAGCAGAATCAGCTCCATGGGAACTGGTCGCTCACTCCCAAGCTGAGCTCTATTACTGGTGCAGAGATAAGGCCGTGTGCGGATACCGGATCTCTCCTAGAAAGAAGGATGCGTTTAAAGGTCATCTTCAACAAAGGATACTTAGATCGTGGAGAGAGGCGCTTGCTCAACCTTCTGCCGGAGTCAAGACCATTGAGGCCATCCGTCCAGTCTTCACAGAGTGGATAGGTAGGAATTATTGTGTCCTCACATTTAGGGTGGTGCAACTGTTGACGGTCCATGGCTGCTTCGGCAGATACCTGCACCTAATAGCTCGTAAAGAACCAACGCAAGAGTGTCATCATTGCGGAGGGCATTCGGACACAGCCCAACATACTCTCGAGGAATGTCCAGCCTGGGACGAGGAGCGGAGATTGCTGATAGCGGCAATAGGCTCTGACCTCTCATTGGGGAAGGTAGTGCAGTCTATGGTCACTAGTGAGCAGTCGTGGTGTGCTGCTGCTTCGTTTTGCGAGACTGTGTTTCGGAGGAAGGAAGCGGCGGAAAGGGAGAGAGAGCGATCGTCCAGGTCACCTGTCGTGAATCATCGTTGACAAGCTGGGCGAAGTAGAAGAAGAGGCGGTGGATATTTCCACAACATGCCTCCCTAAAGTAACCTCCCACATAGGGTGGGTATAGGATAGGAAACTTCTAGCTCGCCTACTAGTTATAGTAGACTTGACTAGGGGTTAGATAGGATTAGAGTGTAGGATTAGGGATAGGATAGGTTAGGAATTGTTAGGTAGGGGGGGAGTTGTTAGGTCTAGGGGTAGTTTAGACTGGAGGGACCTTTGGGGAGACCATGGTGGACGAGGAGTAAACCTCGGTAAAAAATCAATCGCGGGGTGGCGGCGGAGCGGCTTAGCCTTTCCGCTGCCAGCTGAACCCAGGGGGGAAGAGGCGGGGGCCCCGACCTCCCATTGCACGGGTTTCGCGGGCTGGGAGGCAGTTTTGTAACCGGGCTGCCTCAGCGGGTGCGGCGTGGGAAACGCCTGTCGCCGGGGGCGTCTCGGAGCTTGCTCACGCTACCCCAAGGCACTCCCATAGTGCGGCGTAGGTTATCGTGGAGTTGTTTAGTCGATTGAAGCGACTCAGTTCAGGACCTCCCCGGGGACCTGGCAATGTCTGTGAAGAGGGATCTCCTCGTTAAAAAAAAAAAAAAGAGGTTAGACTTGCGAGAAAAGATAACGCGAGCCGGTCACGGTAGCGGCCGCCGAGCGCGGTGCATTTAATTAATACATAAGTACCCTTTTTTTTAATTATAAAATATTAGGAACGGCTAAAATTGGTTTTAACTCATTTTGTAATGTAACGACTCATTACTTATTTCTATGAGAAATTATTACCGTGAAAGATGTATATTTTTGTTCATATCCAGAAAAAAGAATATATGTATAAAATTATAAGCAAAAGATTCCCAAACTCAATGCTCACAACAATCTTACTATTTTTTTTAACCTTATTTTTGGCAACCAATCTTTTAGATTATTACTGCCATCGTCGAGTAGTTAACAGTATTACAAATTCTTCTTTCATTCCATGTTTGACAACCAGTCTTCTAGTAGACTATTACTGCCATTGTCAAGTGAGTATCGATATTACAAGTTTCTTGATATAATTACAATGAACTAACACGATGGCGGCCATCTTGTTAGAACTTCCTATGGAGTTTTTGTGGCATCTCAGAATTCATGGTCCGTGGTATTATTTTCCATTCACTTCACTTATGCACAATAAACAAACTGTATTACATAAAACACCACCAATTTTACACAATATAGAGTCAAGTAACACAAGATTATGAGTAAAATATAAAATCCACTACATGACAGACCAAAATCCCGCCAACAACTCCAAAATCTTAGTATTTTTTAATACATTAAAATATTGTACACGAAATTGCACATTCTCTCGTCAACTAATGATATGGTAAAAATTCTCTGATAACTCCTGAAATTTTTACAGTAACAATATTACCAGTTATCAAGGAAATCGTATCCAGTCTTTGGCAGTACAATAGAAGATTCTGTCAGGGTCTCTGATGACTGAAAGTCTGTTGAAGACGCTTGACTTGAAGACAGCAGTCCGCGATTTTCCTCTGATAAATCTATAAATATAATAAACTTTTACTGTCACTCCATTCACGTGAATAGAAGATATAATTACAATGATAATGCATTACCTACTCATACTTAGTGTGTAAAAAATTGTTGAAGTCCACAAGTCCTATATAATCAAAACTGACTATCTACACTTCAACTCATTTTTGGCAAAGTAAAAAAAATGCTTCTTTTCTAAATATAGCAGTGATGATTGATGTATAAACTGTATTTTAATCTATAGATAGTTCACTTATATGGCAACATAAAGTTAGTACGAAAAAGTTTAAAAATAAACCGATACTAGTGTTTTTTTGTTGGCGATATCCATATTTAATAAATAAAAAAAAAAAAAAAAAAAGTCTTTATTTAACAAAAATGATTTACATGGCATAAAAATCAACTGTAGACTCCCACACTAGGAACTGAATCCTGTGTCGTGGGTAATCGAACAAAAACTCTTTACAAAATATATTTCTTGTTAGTGCCGTAAGTGGCTTACTTATTAGACAATTAAGATTAATAACAATTTAGAAAGTACATATATATCAAACTGATTATATTACACAAATTTAATACCTAAAGTACACAACACACACACGGTTATTATATTTAAGCAGGAAGTGAAAAGTTTGGGTAGGTTTGTAAATTGACTTTATAATTATATTCATATTCATTGCTTGTGTCTGTTTAAGAAAGGATATGAAGAATGTTTTCTGTCTCCTCGTATGATAAGGATAATAACCAATTTGTGACACTTGCTTTTACTTCTCTTAATTCTCGGTTTATTAATTCACAGTGTTTGTTCACTTGTCTATATATGAAAGGCAGGGCAAATTTACTAAAACGTTGAGCGAAAACAGTGTTAACTTTGGGTGTTTTTATATTGAAGCGTTGAGTGTGAACAACGTCAAGAGAACTCGTAACATCGCTGTTTAATGGTAGGTGTTTTCTAATGTATTTGTGGTGAGTAAGGGTCATTTTTAATATATATAGCTGTCGCACTGTAAGGACTTTGGACTCTTCATAGAGATTTCTTGTGGAGTAACGATAAGGTTTTCTAAAAATAACCTTCAACAGAGACCTTTGGGCCCTTTCTAGTTTTATTAGAACGGTCTTAGAAGCGTTACCCCAGGATGAGTTGCAGTATTGAAGTAAGGATTGACATAAGGCCTTATAAACTAGAATTAAAGTATCGCGACACGAGTATCGAGTATTTGATGCTAAACTTCTTCTAGATAGTCATATTTAACATTGAACCAACTGACAGATACGCGCCTGTGATTGGTTGAGGGATTAAGATAGCCAATATAATCTCAAAGGTGAGCCTTTGATTCAGTAGTTAAAGTTTGGACATAAATTACAAGGTAAAATATTCTTTTATGGACATTTTCTAAAACTCAATGGTTTTTTATTCAAAATTTGCTGTCTTGCCACATAAATAACTTATTTCTCTCAAAAAATTAAGATAGCCGCCAATGATTCTATACAACTCAAATATTCTACTGTTTGATTATCTTTTATCGCTTAAGTGGTGAGATGCAGTTAGCATTTTCAAAAAATATATGTTTGAAATATTATATTTTAAAAATATTCTCTGATAATTCCAAGTCACTCCGATTAATACTTTCTGAGATATCTCACAATTAGTGGAGGGGCTTCTTGTATCTTGTTGCTGATCATGAATACATTTGGCATAAATTGTGGAACAAATTCTAACCAGTACCAGATATAACAGACTCTAGTGTATAAACGTGGCTGAAAAACGAGCTAACCACAATAATCGGGAAGGCAGAATGCTTTGAATACAATGGCAAGTAGATATTTTGGAAGCTGTAGTAGCTGTAATAGCAGGCATCCCTGTTTTATGAGCCAGGAATTAATGATTCGATGTAAGTAATTATTGGTTTACATTATATTCTATACATATAATAAGAATGTAAATCTAACGAGTCTGTACTTTTTAGGTTTTTGTAAAACAAATTGTTGTAGGTGTCTTGGGATAAGTAATAAAATACGTTTCAATGATTTTTAGAAATGCCTGTCTGTTTGTTTTAACACGCATCACTGCTAAAGTACTGCATTCACGATAATACCTCATCAAGAAAATCATAAAGCATATCATTGTAACATCTAGTCTTGGTTCATTAAAATCCGTTGACCCTATCAAAAGTTATTGTAATTTTAATGACTACGCGACTTAAGTACGAGAGAAAAGTAAATAAGTAAATGGACGTAATACATTCAAATGATTTTATTAGTCACTGTTTTTTTAATATTAGGTGCCACGTGGATGGAGCCGCGGGCACAGCACCGCTAGTTTATATACATAAAACAAATGTAAAATTGGAAAACTCTTTCAGAAATTATTAAAAATTGATAACTCAAAAATGATGACCTTATGCAAAATTTTATAGAGAACATTTTCGTTCCGAAATTGTCCAAAAAAAAATATAGTCAGATTTGGCCTTGAGGTTTATTATTTTTACCCTACGTTCCCATTTCCGATTAATACTTAACTGTGTGATTAGAGATAATCCTATTTACCAAAAGGACAAACATTCATCAATGAATCATTTGGTTTTTGTTGACATATGTCAGGCAATTGTGTACACATATGTCAGGCAATTGTGTACACATATTATGTCCTCATTAAGGAAAACAATGATGCCACTTTTAGAACAGATGATATCATGACAAAACAATTAGACAACTACAATTGCTAGTAACATCATTGTGTTTTATTCTAATGATATTAAGCCTACATAGTTATGGAATTGGCGTTGTTAAGTAAAACAAAATGTAATGGAATGTAATTTAACTGGAAGGCAATATAAACACGTTATGTTATGGCAACACAACAAATATAGTATTTTACAATATAGAATTTAAACAAACCCAAAATCAAGAAAATCTACAATAAAAAAAAGCATCATAACATCTTTCATTATAATAGGTCTTATGAAATTGCCGTTCTGCAGTACTGGCCATTTCAAATCATAATAATTTTTGTTTGGCTAAGAATTCTAATTTCAAATTAATTTTATTTTAAAAACATGGAATTCTTTTTCCAAAAGTAGTCATTTGTTTATTGATTAGTGTTACATTTTCATCGCATTTCAATATTTTTTGTCATCATGGATACGTTAAAAATTCGAGTAATTATGGAATATGAGTAACGTCGTGGCAGCAACGCGGCACAAGCGGCACGCAACATCAACGACGTATACGGAGCTAACACTACAAACCAACGCACCACCTGTTATTGGTCTGCTCGCTTCCGTTCTGGGAATTTCGACCTGAAAAATGAACCTCGCGGTCGTCCGAAGACTTTGGTCGACAATGACGAATTAAAGACGATTGTGGAAGCTAATGATACACAATCTACGGCTGAATTAGCAGCAGCTTTCGACGTTAGCGTCAAAACAATATTGGTCCATTTGCGTCAAATTGGCAAGGTAAAAAAGCTTGACAAATGGGTGCCCCACGAACTCAATGATCGCCAGCGCGAAGTACGAGTCGAGACGTGCCTTGCACTGCTCAACAGACACACAAATGAATGAATTTTGAACCGCATTGTTACCTGCGATGAAAAATGGATTCTGTTTGATAACCGCAAGCGCTCAGCAAGTTGGCTGGATCCTGGTTCAGCACCTAAACAATGCCCTAAACGAAAACTTACCCCTAGAAAAGTGATGGTCACTGTTTGGTGGTCTAGCGCCGGTGTGATTCATCACAGCTTCTTACCAAACGGGGTGAGCATTACTGCAGATGTGTACTGTGAAGAACTGAACACAATGATGGAGAAGCTGGCACATCTTCAACCAGCATTGGTCAATCGCTCGTCTCCGCTGCTCCTGCACGACAACGCGCGACCTCATACTGCACAGCAGACGGTCTCCAAGTTGCAAGAACTGGGGTTGGAAGTTCTCCGTCATCCGCCCTACTCACCAGACCTTGCGCCTACAGACTACCACTTTTTCCAGAATTTGGATAACTCCTTGGCGGGAAAAAAATTCAATACCCGAGAGGCACTACAAAATGCCTTTGAAGAATTTGTTGCCTCCCGTCCAGCTGATTTCTTTAAGAAGGGCATCAATAAACTGCCACTGCGTTGGCAAAGATGCATTGATTGCATGGGTGATTACTTCGATTAAAACAAATAAAAAATACATGAAAAAAAAAAATGTTTAAATTTTTTCATACAAAACGGCAATTTCATAGGTAAAGACCTAGTAGTTAGGTACCTACTTAAATTTGGATTGTCAAAAATTGATCAAAATCAGAAATCTACCATTTCCTATTAGATTTTGAGTAATTCCCTGGTATATCTTCGAAATCGATGGCTTGATGTCAATGATAGCCCAACAGAATGGCGACAACTAAAGATTCTCAAGAAGCTTCATGATGCGCACGCTAGTGTTGTAGATTGGGTAGCCTGTTGCATTGTGGAATGGGTTGCCTGGGGCATTGTGGAATGGGTTGTCTGGTGCATTGTGGAATGGGATGCCTGGTATGGTGTTCACACAGGGTTATAACATGGGGCTCTTCCAAAATGGATTAGAACATGCTCTTCAAGGTCTGTAACACAATGTTAATGCCTCTGGTGTTGTAGTTCTCCATTTTCATCATAGTCATTTAACATCAGATTGGCCACCATATACCAATTTGGTGCCCTTTGGCATAAAAAAATTGGGCCTTCTTAAAAATACCACTTATCCAAAGAAAAATGTTTTTGATATTAATTTATAAATGTGAAGTATAAAATAAAATACTGCTTAACGAGCCTAAAGAAGGATATTAATTTATAAATGTGAAGTATAAAATAAAATACTGCTTAACGAGCCTAAAGAAGTATTCACTTCATAAATATAACTGAATTGAGAACCTCCTTCTTGAAGTTGGTTAAAAATAGACACATAAAGCTAACTTACCACTACTAGATTTAATTACACTACTCCTGTAGTCTTTCTTATCATTCTGTGGACTTTTGAAGTTTGTCCGGAAGAAATTCTCCGATGAAGCCACAATTTGATTCTGGTGACTTGACACAAGGCATTCTCTCTCTTCATCTTTGCTTTTGAAGTTTCCTATAAACTTGCTTATAAAGCCTGGTGAAGTAACTTCTCTATCTTGACCATCTTTGTATGAATTCCTCATTGCCTCATGAGATTTGAGGGCATTCTTCAATTCGGAAACAACTTTCGAATGAGACAATGCCAATTCTGACATGACAGGTGGTGGAGATGTTGGTATCTCCTCTTTAATGACACGAGTTTCACTCAAAACACATAGATCTAACTGACTTTTCGTTTGATACAGAAAAGGTGCCGAGTGTTCGTCCCTATAGGATGTGTTTTCATCTTGTATAATCCGTTGCCCATGGTCTTTCCCAAAGAAAGACATTAAATCATCTTTATGGACTGGAGGATTGTTTAAATCGAAGTCTAATGTATCGAGAAGGGCATATTTGAGAGCTATATCTGGTTTTATGATTGACTCATTGATTATTTGAATCTAGAAAAAGTGAAACAATTATAAAGCATTAGAATGATATCCATGACCTCATTGGCATTGTTTTTTTTATCTCAACGCTTTGACTGCCCAGAACCCTTATGTTTATGCTCCATACAAATGAATGTAACAGACAGTTGGCAGCTTAAGTTATAAAAAATACCATATTTATTACAAAATTTGAACAATAACAAATTATGCAATGTAAAATTATAGTTTTAAAAAATTGGTTAGATATTTTAAAACATGATTCGCCATTTTGAGAGCTGCGTCTTAAAAAATCAGCTAAGAGGTTACTGAAAAAACATGAAGCAGATTGAAATAAAAAATTAACATAATATACCGACTGACTGTTTACTCGCCAGCAATATTTTTACAGGATAATCATTAATCAATCCTCATTCTAAATCAATTAAAAAAAATAGGTGCTTAATATTTTACCTAATTATCTCGAAAAACGCAAAACGGATATACACTCAACATGGTCTAATATGTGAATAATGCCCTGTCGCGCAGTCCGGCTCGCCTGCCGCACCTCGACCCGGTTCCCACTGTTCGACCGTGCGACGTTCCCAAGACAAGCAGTTACCTAATGATTAAGCTTGAAAAGGGTCCCTTTAATTTCCCTTTAAAAAAATTAAATTTCAATTCAAATTGTTCAAAAAATTGTTCAAAAAATTTCAAATTTCAATTTAAAAAAAAAATTTAAATTCCCTTTAAATCCCTGATTTTTTTACGTTTAAAAGTATCATTCCCATACTTAAAAAGTTTTAAAACAAAGTTTAACTAAGGTTCTCTTTGTTGTTTACTAATTTTTGTTTTGATATTATTATTTTATATGTTAAATTTTACCATAAACTACCACAGGATTGAAAGGTGTCATCCTTTAAACATTCACCTGATAGTATAGCAAAAATATACTTTGCTTACAAAATTTTTTTGTATACAATGTTATCCATTTATAGGATACATTACAGGAGAGTGGTTCCTACACATGCAACCACATCATTTGGATCACTGCATACAATACTGAAAGAGTAGTGTTTATAAAAACATAGTTTCTTAACTTTATTAAAGCCATCATAATTTTTGAAGTAAAAACTTCTTTGGGCATTTTGAGTGGAATGTTTTTGGCACGAGATAAATTTATAATTTCGCGTCATGACATGCTAGTAAGTGTGACCAGTCATATTGCATGGCTAGCATCAGACTAGCAATGTGTAGTATGGCAGCCAGTGAACATCAAATATTCATATATGTTCATATATGTTCGATGAATTAATAAATTGTATAAAAGTTATATAATGAATATTATTCGGAGTGTCAATACATGTGAAAGAGACACTAATAATTACAATTTACAATTATGAATTTTAAGGAACTGTCACTATAATCAGTTTAAATTACATTGTGTTGAGTTTTCACTTCTGTTAGCAATCCTTATGACTGCCTCAACTTTTTTTATTATTGACTAGCTGACCCGTGCCCATTTTGTTGGGTGGTAATAGGCATTATCAAGCTACAACTTTTTTCTAGAACTCAGTCATATATATCTCATTGTGAAGGCAGCATTCATAAGAAATGTTTGCGTTTGAACATTTTTTCTCCGACTCCCCAGATATTACGCCCTACAACTTCACAAACTTTACCTCTTTATAATGTTGCTCAGCTCCTATTGGGGTTAGCGTGATGATATATAGCCTATAACATACACAAATAACGTGGCTTTCTATTGGTAAAATAATTTTCAAAATCGGTTTAGTATTTCCTGAGATTACCCCCTACAATGTCACATACTCACAAACTTTATCTCTTTATAATATTTTCTTGTATTGTATTTCTCATATAATATTTAATCTTCATAATCATTACATAGTATAAAACAAAGTCCCCTACCGCGTCTGTCTGTGTCTGTTCGCGATAAACTCAAAAACTACTGAACGGATTGCCAAGCGGTTTTTACCAGTGGATAGAGTGATTCATGGGGAACGTTTTGGTATATAATTTGTCAAGGATTTTTTTTATAATCAGGGCGGGACAACGTCTGCCGGGCCCGCTAGTATAATATAATTATTAATAAGAACCACTCTTCTAAGAAGTTTTTTTTGTAATGAAATCAATCCAGTACTTTTTGAGTTATGAGCGAACAACCGCAAACCTCTACCATTTATGTATATAGAGTAATCATATTACATGGAAAAGCTTTTGAAGTGTCTAGAAAACAATACATAACTATATACCTTACATATTTCAAGAGATCAGATACTTTTTCCATCTCGTAGATACAAGCCACAAGTCAGTCCGAATGGTTTATAAATAATTCGTAATGAGTTAGCAACGAAAGACTTCCTCCACACGTCGGGCGTGGTATTGCTTAGTTCTTACCTTCTAAGACATTATCCATGTTGAATAATTCATTATCAGGCGATGAAAACGTAATATAGGAAGTAATTTACTTACTTTTTCTTTTTCCGTGAGCGTTTCCCAAATGTTTTCATATGAATTTTTCGCTTCGATAATATCATCGTAAATTTTCCCAGCCAGTGGGTTCATAGAGCGAAAATACTCATCAGCTATGGCACTCATCGCCATATTTAAGTTCTATTTAAAATATAAATTTATTTTTAATAGAAAACATTAAATTTTCATATAAATTATAAAAGAGATTACAACACAACCTGGAACTCCGATAAAATAAAATACCACAGAGTATGTTTACATAAACGCAGAGAAAGATATTTTTGTATATTAACACAGATTCAAATATTACATATGGTATACTGCCATAACGTACACGATAAAGATTTCCCAAGGTAAATTGTGTACTAATTGTAAATTAAAAGTAAACTATATATGTGTTTAACTGTTATTAATATTTTTAAGATAATATAAATAATTAGTTGATAGATAAAGCAAAATTGAGTTAAATACTATTGCGTTCACTATATACCTACGTGTATAAGTTTGACAGACGTTTGGAGCTTTGAATCCAAGTTTGATGCCAACCATATATTCTATCCCCTAATTTGTTAACGATCTAAGCGACGAGATCCAATAAGACCAATATTATTTTTGTCCAAAAATAAGAGAACATATTATTAACGAAAATATATAAACGTAGATTCAGTCTCCATAAATTTAGAACGAGACTACTATATCTAAGAACTTATAATTATTTTATTTCTCAGTTATTTGCCGGTTTCTATATATTCTCGATTCATAACCGGTTCTAGTATATATGTCTATAGCGAATATAAAATGTCAAAAAATCTAAAATGGCTTTCTCTGTCTATCGTTGTTTATTTTGAGTTTTCCACATCAATATGTAAAACGAAAGAGTAAATAAAATAGGAAATCGTGTTTATGTAATTATGTTGCACAACACGGGGCCCTATGGGCCAGGAGACCAGCCAGTGAATGTGGGTGCTTCGTTAAATCTATCCCAAATGAATGGGCTTAATTTGGTGAATAATATAAATAAAAAATCCGAAGAACAATCTCAGACGTCTAGTGGGCATTACAACCTTCCTAATTATCCTTCTTACGGTGCTCAAGCGCTGAATATGACTTCACAGTTCGCGCAATTCTCAAATTATCATCAGAGTAGTTTCCCTGCGAACTTTTCTGTACATAACTCGACCTCGATGAACTATCAGCCATGGCATAGTAATATGTTATCTGTGAATTCGAATTTCCAAAACGACCGACATGGCAACGTATTGAATTATTCACAGAACTATGATAAACCCTCAGATACACCTATTAATATGGCTAAATTGTCAACACCGCATATATATAATAAAGAATACCTTGGGCATGGCCCTAGTTACGACAACAGTAACTTTGGTGTCCGTTCTAGAGAATCTACCATGATGACTAAACACATTGAAAAACCTTTGATGGATAGTTCAAAGCGTAGGAGCCTGGAAAATACTGTTAAACTGATTGAGAATATATTAATGAATTCAACAGCGAAACATAAGGAACGTAGAGCACAAACACCATCTGATGATGACAGAAGCATTGATAATGATACATCCAGGTCACAAACTCCAGAACCAGTAAAAGATAAACAATTAAATGTAAATAATGTGGACACAATATCAGAAACTTCATCAAAGTTATATGAAAGACTTACGACTGAGCAACCAAGTACAAAATCTATAGAGATCATTAAAGAGAATAACTGTGTTGAAAATGATGATAATTCTTCAGTCACTTCAGATGAGGTCCCACCAAAGAATGAAAATGTATCCTTGATAACAGATATAGAAGTCAAAGTAGAAGAATCAAGTTGGACGGATATAGATTTCCGGAATCCATTCCATCGTGATAGTAATGCTATTATAAGAGATAATGTTGAAAGTTCCAGAATTATTGATTGCAGTAGAAGTATATTGGAAGCTAGTGAAGCTTTTAAAAATGGTATAACATTTTCTTTTAATGTTAATTTAGACTCCAGTAACTCCAGTGATGCTGGTTGTTCCATGTTTCAAACTTAGTAAAACCAGTAAAAGTTTTTAGGGAACTACGTTAGGTTTCACAACCAAGTCCCAAAGGATATTACCGATTTGCTGGATTGTGAGTTTTAAGTGCCATGTCAAGCGGGTTTTGGTGCCAAAAGGCTATTCATTATTATTATTAATTTTAATGTGGTAGAGCCATGCTGAAGCTATTACTGGTTTCAGCATGAATGGGTCGGCTCTCCGGGGTAGTACCACCCTCTCAGAAAACTGAAGTGAAGTAACAGTGCTCGCATTGCTGCGTTTCGTTCGGTCAGTGAGAGCGCCAGAGGCCCACCTACCCTCCCCTTCCCTGCTCTCCCTTTCCTTCAAACACAGGCTGGCAATGCACTTTCGACTCCCCTGGTGTTGTTAGTGTCTATGGACAGTGGTGATCACTTGACATCAGGTGACCCACCTGTTTGTTTGCCTGCTATTATATTAAAAAAACAAAATATTACAGAGTGAGTCAATATGTGAATGATGGTGATGTCTGGAATTTACTCATCTCTGTGTATTGAAACTTTGATGAGCTTGTTTCAGTGTCATCTTGATGAGTTTGTTTCAGTGTCATCTTGATGAGTTTGTTTCAGTTTCATTTTGATGAGTTTGTTTCAGTGTCATCTTGATGAGTTTGTTTCAGTGTCATCTTGATGAGTTTGAATTTGACTATATCTGTTTACGGTATTTGTGATTGATTTTATCTATTCCTTGTATTCTTGTTGTAACATGATCTATATGTAATAATTTCCCTTATTCATTTACTAGTTATACTTAATGTGGAGTGAAATTTAATATAGAACTTAGACATAAGCTACTATAGGATAGGATGTACATTGTTATAGAGTTGCTTGGAATTTACTTCCTTTTACATTAATTAAAAATAACCTAATTATTTATCAATTACACCAGAGTCGCAGGTGACAGGGCTTAATGGAGAGAGCTAGAGGAGGCCTAAGCCAAGAGGCACACGGAAGTGCGAGATATTATTTAGTAAACAAACCATTTTAAGAATAACTTGTTTCATGTACTTTGTAGCATATTCGGAAATAAAAAGGCTTTATTATTATTATTATAATTATTTATGTAAAAAAGGTTATCCTTTTTGTTTATTTTTTGAACTGACTAGGCTATTGGCCAGACAAGCCTTCACAGCTTCACTGGACTAAAAAGCCTTTTTATAATAACATGGTAGAAGTATAGTCACTATTACAGTAATTCTAGGGAGTAGTCCGGTGAAGCTGTAAAGACCTTGCGAGGTCAATAGCGTAGTCAGTTCAAAAAAAAAATCTAGGGATAATGGTAACCACTGAAAGTTCGGCAAACCAACCATTGTCTATTATCATTGTCATGCCCCTTTAAAGGCTTCTCAACTGCTACATATATATTGGTGAATCCCAAAATGCAATAAACTAAATAAGAGTCACTGTGTCCTGTTTATAACTATACATGTGGTGTTCTGTGTTGTCCAAAGACAGTTACAGGGATTACTATTTAAACATTCAGCTTTTACATTCCAGGAAAGCTAAAAGAGAATTTCTACGAGTGCCCACACTGTAGTATACTTATACAACATCCAAAGCGTTTCCTGATACACGCAAAGTGGCATTCATTGGGAATCAATAAAAAGACAGAGTTGGCAAGGAAGAGAGAGATGCGGAAAGAGGCAAGGATAATTGAAAAAATGAAATCCGAAGAGGAAACGAAACCAAAAATATTCCCTTGCAAGGACTGTGACAAAGTTTTTAACACGAAGAGTAGTTTAAAAAACCATAGACATAGGTTAGTAAAAATAACTCCTTATAAAAGTGTCTATGCATTCTGGTTGATTATTTGTTCTACCATAAAAATTAAGGAAGGCATACAGCAACACATTTCTAGGAATGTTATATTAACAACCACAGATGAATTCTACATTTTATTACAATATAATCTATCTATCTATACTATAATAAAACAGTAGGACCATCTTGTTTGTACATTGAAAATATTTCCCTAATATTGATACCAGGTGATTCGATTTGTTTGTCTGATTATTAGAAAACACCAATTTCTAAAACTACTAGATTCATTTTAATGGAGATTTCACCTGTTGCTTAAAGAGCTTAACACAATGTATAAGTTATATTTCATTAAAATCGGTTCGCGAAAAAATATCTTAATTTAAAAGTTTCAAAGAGTTTGAAGTTCGTAAAAAAGTCAGAAGATGGCGTTTAAAAAGTTTTAACTAACGCTCAAAGAACCTAATGGATGTTTTAGTGTGTATAATTTAGTGTAGTACATTGAAGTACAGATAGATGACGCTGTTACGTAAGTAAAATTTAAATGATAAGAGTTTACAGAAAAGTTCACTTATAAAAACAAATAGCTAAATAAAAACGGCAATTTAATGGAGATAAAGATTACTTTTTACAACATGTTAATTAATGACGATGGTCAGAAGATAATGCGAAATAAAAATTATAAGGAGGCAAAATTATTGCGTTATGGTTGCCGTTAGTCCTGTGAGAATAGTAAGCGGGACGCAGTGGTGTGTGACGCAGGAGCAACCCAGGGCAAAAAACGTCTTGTTGTCGTAGCTCAATTATAATGTACTGTACATATACACTATACACACTGTTGGAGACGTTGGTTCGGATCCTAACGGTAATTTTAAGTAGTTTTGTGAAGTTGTTAAGGCTTTGCTAGGCCTATAGCGTAGTCCGTTCGAGAAAAAAAAAGCAATCCAGAAGGTACCAGAAAGAATTTATCGCCAATATAGTGTATAGGATAATATTTATCTCAATTGGACCCAATAGGTGGTGCCGCTGCAATCGACTTCTAAGTTTTTAAAGATTTTTTTGAGTTTGGAAATACAATTAGTAACCGATTTCATGCAGACGAAGTTGTGCGGGTCAGCTAGTATTATTATATAAATATATATATATAATTTTTGTGTCTATTATAAAAGCAAACTGATTACAAATAGCTTCCCATGTCAGTCTGTGCCGAAATAATTCTGTCGACCTGTCCAGATTGTAAAAACTGATTTACTGATGTTTATGACATGTACACAGCAAGATTTTTTCTTATCTACACGCTATACATAAAGGGGGATTAACTAGTAACAGATTGTCAACTAGTGTGTAAAAATTTGCAAGGCGGGATGCTTTACCACTATGCTTGAGTTTTATTAAGGTAGGGAATACTTATAAAAACGATATTCCAATTATTCAAAATTAGCGACCCCTAAACTCCTTTGATGTGTGTAAAAGTCACTAATCGAGCTATCCTTACCTGTGTATCATGTGGCATGGGGCCCTTAAATTATTAGTTAAGCATTAAATGGGAATAATACATCTATGCTATGTTAAAGACAAGTACGCGGTGGAAGCGTGTCGGAATGGCGATTACGTGTGCATTATTTACTTATTTACATTTCGTCATAAGGCAAAAATAGAGTTATTATTTATATTAGGTCTTTACCTATGAAATTGCCGTTTTGTATGAAAAAATTTAAACGAGTTTTTTTCATGTATTTTTATTTGTATTAATCGAAGTAATCACCCATGCAATCGATGCATCTTTGCCAACGCAGTGGCAGTTTATTGATGCCCTTCTTAAAGAAATCAGCTGGACGGGAGGTAACAAATTCTTCAAAGGCATTTTGTACTGCCTCTCGGGTATTGAATTTTTTTCCCGCCAAGGAGTTATCCAAATTCTGGAAAAAGTGGTAGTCTGTAGGCGCAAGGTCTGGTGAGTAGGGCGGATGACGGAGAACTTCCAACCCCAGTTCTTGCAACTTGGAGACCGTCTGCTGTGCAGTATGAGGTCGCGCGTTGTCGTGCAGGAGCAGCGGAGACGAGCGATTGACCAATGCTGGTTGGAGATGTGCCAGCTTCTCCATCATTGTGTTCAGTTCTTCACAGTACACATCTGCAGTAATGCTCACCCCGTTTGGTAAGAAGCTGTGATGAATCACATCGGCGCTAGACCACCAAACAGTGACCATCACTTTTCTAGGGGTAAGTTTTCGTTTAGGGCATTGTTTAGGTGCTAAACCAGGATCCAACCAACTTGCTGAGCGCTTGCGGTTATCAAACAGAATCCATTTTTCATCGCAGGTAACAATGCGGTTCAAAATTCCTTCATTTGTGTGTCTGTTGAGCAGTGCAAGTCACGTCTCGACGCGTACTTCGCGCTGGCGATCATTGAGTTCGTGGGGCACCCATTTGTCAAGCTTTTTTACCTTGCCAATTTGACGCAAATGGACCAATATTGTTTTGACGCTAACGTCGAAAGCTGCTGCTAATTCAGCCGTAGATTGTGTATCATCAGCTTCCACAATCGCCTTTAATTCGTCATTGTCGACCAAAGTCTTCGGACGACCGCGAGGTTCATTTTTCAGGTCGAAATTCCCAGAACGGAAGCGAGCAGACCAATAACAGGTGGTGCGTTGGTTTGTAGTGTTAGCTCCGTATACGTCGTTGATATTGCGTGCCGCTTGTGCCGCGTTACTGCCACGACGGTACTCATATTCCATAATTACTCGAATTTTTAACGTATCCATGATGACAAAAAAGACTGAAATGCGATGAAAATGTAACACTAATCAATAAACAAATGACTACTTTTGTAAAAAGAATTCCATGTTTTTAAAACAAAATTAATTTGAAATTAGAATTCTTAGCTAAACAAAAATTATTTTGATTTGAAATGGCCAGTACTGCAGAACGGCAATTTCATAGGTAAAGACCTATTATTTTGTAAAAATAGTGTTAATGCTTACATGAGCATGAAAAGGCTGGAAGGGGGTAAAAGTTTTGGTTACTTTTGTTGACAAAGGGGAGGGCTAGAACAGCTCCTGGCTGGATAATTCGTATTCATATCGTATATGATGGTATTGTCTTCCCGTACTTGCATTTATTGCTACCATAAAAAAACTTGGTCACCAGTCAAATCATTAGCTTATGACAATATTCTGTAGGAGCTTTGCTTATTTTTGCTGACAAGGGGGAGGGCTTAAACCGTCCCCAGTTCAATAATTCGTATCGTATGGCGATAATGTCTCCCCCAAACAACTGGCATTTATTGCGACTATAAACAAAACATGGTCACCAGTCGTCAAATCATGACCTTATGACATTAATCCGATATAATTTCGTTTCAGAAATCATTCAGTACGAGGTATCGAGCGTAAGAAACGTCCTCGGGTTACTGTGAGCTCATTCCAGTGTCCGGATTGCCCGAAACGGTTCAAACACAAACACTCACTTGAGAAACACCGGGACACACATTTAGTGAGTATCTTACACCTTTATTTTTAGCCAATTTCGAAAAGAAGAAGGTTTACAATATGGTTGTATTTTTTAAATACTTTTCATCTCAAAACATACTCAAAAACAAAAATTCTTTATTCAGTTTTGGGTCTAACAAGGTGCTTATAAACGTCAAAATATAAAGATCTCAGGTGCCAAATTATAAAAAAAATATATTACCAGTTCCGACAAACAACCCACTCATTAAGGAGAACCAGCCAGAAACACAATCTGGTTTATATTTGTAACATATATATGTATATATCTACATATAGTTATAATACACTACATGTCATAATCGTTTTTAGTAGATGCACAGAGAGGAGTCAATTCCAGATATCACCATTGTTCACATATTCATCCACTATAACAGCTTTTTGACACGAAAACTCACTTGATATTGCGTTTAAACCTATAGTCCGTTGTACTTACTTTTTGTAAATCTAACCTTTTTTTTTTTTTTTTTTACATGGGGAAATCCCTACGGATATCCACTCTAGCCGGGCAGCTAGGGTGGGATATGTCCGACTTGCACGGACTAAAACCCCATGGTGCCTCCTTACACCTATTTGGCCGGGGAGCAGGAACTGCCTACGGCACTGCGTCTGCTCACCCGGCAGGTGTCGGCCCCTCATAAGGGGCCTCTTCTGCAGCCTGAGTGGGTCAAGATAGTAGACCCCTCAGGGAGGGGCGGGTGTTACATCCCCCCCCGACGAACTGTGGGAGTCGCGCGGCACGATGCGCCTCCACCACGTGGGCCTGCTATAGTGCAGGGCGACGGACGTGCCCGCGTCACGTCGCCCGCAGGTCCTTTACGGCGGTCTTAGATCATCTCCGACCCGTCGCCGCCGTGTTCGTCGGCCGCGGGAGAGGAGCCTGGTGGTCCGCTCTCTCTCCCTCTCCGCCGCCTCCTTAGCGAGCATAACTGCCTCGCAGTATGAGGCGACGGAGTTCCACCCGGTCTCGCTCTCAACCATCTTACAGACGACAGTCGAGAGCGAGAGATCCGGGCCTATGGCCGCGACGAGCTCGCGGCATGGCACGTCCCAGGCGGGACAAACTGCTAGTGTGTGCTGCGCGGTGTCCGTCGTGCAGCCACAGTGATGGCACCCTGCTGCTGGCTCTCGGCCGATGCGACACAGGTAGCTCCCGAAGCAACCGTGCCCCGAGAGCACCTGTGTCAGCCGGAAGCTTAGGGTGCCACTCCGCCTGGTCAGCCATTCGACCATGACCGGCCGAACGGCTTCAATAATTGCCACGCCTGAGCTCGGCCGCTCAAGTCGTCGGCGCCATTCGTCAACCATTAGGACCTGGTGGAGCTGTGACCTCAGCGCCTCGATTTCCCGGGGCGCCAGTCGTCGTCCTCGCTTCAGCGCCTCCACGCGTACATGATAAAGAGACGCGTGGGCTCTCGCTTCCAGGTCCCAGGGTGGGGATCCGGCTAATAGGGAGGCCGCCTCGTAGGAGATCGTGCGGTATCCGCGTATGGCTCTGACGGCCATCGCCCTATGCGATTTGCGCAGGTGGGCGATTTTGGTGGCCGTCAAGCCGTCCGCCCACGCGGGGGCCCCATACAGGGCCATTGACCGCACGATCCCTAGGTACAACTTCCGGCAGATGGAATTGGGCCCCCCCAGGTTGGGCAGTAAGCGGGCAAGCGCACCCGCTGTACCCATTAAACGGGGGGCCAGCTGCCGGAAGTGTTCCTCGAACGTCCACCGGCTATCGAGGAGGAGACCGAGATATCTCATACTCGACCCGATACCGATGGACTGACCTCCCACGTGAATCTGAGATCCTCTAGGCGGCGCATTCCGAGGTCCGTGGAAAAACAGGGCCTCGGTTTTGTGCAGCGCTACCTCTAATCCCAGACGCCGGATCCTACCGACGACTTGAGCGACTCCTGCCGTAGCAAGGATCGCGGCCGCGCGGTGCGTCTTCCCCCGAGCTAACACTAGTGTGTCGTCAGCGTAACAAGTAACGCTGACGCCTCGAAGGAGAGCACCGCGCAACACCCAATCGTATCCGATGTTCCACAAGAGGGGGCCCAGGACTGACCCCTGTGGAACACCGGATACTACGTCTCGCCGACCAGTCATACCTCCCTGACCCGGGAAGGTTACGCACCTGTCGGAGAGATACGCCCCGACTATGCGGCGGAGGTAGCGAGACACCCCATGATAGCGGAGTGCCTCCTCAATACTGGCCCAGGGCAAAGTATTAAAAGCGTTGACGATGTCTAATGACACCGCCAAAACTCTAAGTTATCGGACGCCCAATCTGCATCAGCGAAACCAATTAAATCTAAATTATTTTTAACATATTTTAAACCAAATGACTTTGTACAACTTAAATATTTTAAAACTCTTTTAGCATGTTTCCAATGTGTTTCTGTATTACAGTTATTAAACTGACTTAAATAACTAATACAGTAAGAGATGTCAGGTCTAGTCAAAACTGAGAGATACATTAAGCTCCCTATGAGCTGTTGATAAGGAAATTTGGAATTTAAATTTTCTCCCTTTTCCAATTTCAAATTAATTTCCATAGGAGTTTCTACATTTTTACAGTTTTCCAGACCAAATTTATACAATAATTTATCAATAAACCTCTCTTGACTAATACAAGTACAATCCTTTTGTATCTTAATATCCATGCCTAGACACTGTCTTAACTGACCTAGGTCTTTTAATTTAAATCTTTGGCTTAATTGACTTTTTAAATATTCTACTTCTTTATTACAGTTAAAAAATAAGAAAAAATCGTCAACAAATAAAGCCACAAATGTTTTAACTTTTTCAAATGATTTTACAAACAAACAATGTTCATACAATGACTTTTTATAGCCCAACTGTTGTAAACAATCATCGACCTGCTTGTACCAGGCCCTAGCCGACTGCTTTAGTCCGTATATGGCCTTTTTTAATTTTAAAATTTTATTCTGATTCACATCACATTTAAAATTCTGAGGTAACTGCATATAAACAGTCTCATCTAAGTGGCCATTTAAAAAGGCTGTGGTTACATCTAAATGGGATATGTTAAGATTTAATTTAACACTCAAAGCAAATAACAATTTTAAGGTTGAATATTTAAGTACTGGTGAAAAAGTTTCTTTATAGTCTATGCCTTCTCTTTGTGTAAAACCTTTTGCAACTAATCTTGCTCTATATCGCACTGTGTTATCAATATTTAATTTCTTTTTATACACCCACTTGCACTGCACCACTTTAGCATCGCTCGGTTTGTTCACTATCTCCCAAGCTTCATTTTCTTCAAAGGATTTGAGCTCTTCCTCCATGGCGCTACACCACTGCTCTCGCTCAGGTCCACTCATTACCTCCTCATATGTGAAATTGTTCTCATCCAAGCCCTCATCAATTTTACATATATTACTATATCCATACCTGTCTGGTTGTTTTCTTTCTCTCTTTCCAATGTCAGCAATCTCTGGTTCTAGATTTTCAGCTTCATCACACAGAGACTTGCTATCACAGAATTCTTCTGAACTAGAAGGGCTAGTGATCACATCCGGTATATAAGTATCATCCTGTTCAGAGATTAAGCTATTTTCTTCTGAACTCAAAATGGTATCTTGATCTTGATCTTTTTCTTCATCATCAATGATTGGCTCAGTGTCTTCCACCACTGTTTGTATTATATCAGAGTTCTTTTTCTCCATAATGAGAACGTCTCTGCTGGTGGTAATACTCTTTGTCTTTGGATTATATAGCCTATAGCCCTTGGTATTCTCAGCATAACCAATCATGATATATTCTTCAGACTTTTTATCCCATTTAGCCCTCTTCGCTTTAGGAACGTGGACCATTGCACGACTTCCAAATATCCGAACGTGGCCGAGGTCTGGTTTTTTATTACTCCATAGTTCATATGGTGTTTTTGGTAGACCCGAAGCTAGCGTTCTATTCCTCAAATAGACGGCAGTATTTACTGCTTCTGCCCAAAATCTTTTATCAAGATTTGCTTCGAACAAAAGACATCGAGCTCTCTCCACAACTGTTCTATTTAGCCGTTCGCAAAGACCGTTTTGTTCTGGTGTATACGGGTTTGTTGTTTGGTGCACTATTCCATTTTTCTTTAAATAGTTATCAAATTCCATAGAACAAAACTCCCCACCATTATCTGTCCTTAAAATTTTCAATTTCTTTCCTGTTTGTGTTTCAACAAGAACTTTAAACTCCTTGAAATACTTTAATGTTTGATTTTTAGCCTTGAGGAAGTAGACATAAGCCATTCTACTGAAGTCGTCAACAAAAATCACAAAATATCTCGCCTGACCCAGAGAGACCTGTTCCATCGGCCCACAAAGGTCCGCATGAACAATTTCAAGCACATTTTCACACCTTTTTCCTTTGTGTGAAAAAGGTAATCTTGACTGCTTACCCTCACAACATGTGATGCAGTTAGATTTATCAATTTCTGCTTTATCAATGTACGATATTCCCTCTACAGCGCCATTCCTCATAGCATTCAGGTCCTTGCTATTAATGTGTCCTAGTCTACGGTGCCATATCTCACTTGTCATTGTTGTAGCTGAGCACGCCACCAAACTTCCTGACTTTATATTCAATTTGTACACTCCATTCACCAAATTTGCTTTTCCGATCAGTACATTCTGTTTATTGCGTATATAGCAAACTTCTTCTTCAAAAATAACTTTGTTTCCGTTTCGAATAAGTTGACTTACTGATAACAAATTGGTTGATAGGTTAGGAACACATAATACATTCTTGACTGTAATGTCGAACTCTGAATTATCAACTATGGTTCTAATCATTGTATTTCCTGAGCATATAACTGGTACTGTTTCCTTGTTTGCAACTACTATGTCCTTTACTTTGTGGCCGAAGATGACATTTTCTAAACAACTCTTATCTGTGATCATATGCGAGCTTGCTCCGGAATCTATGTACCAATCAGATTTTTGAAAAGTACTATTCATAAATATCGCACTAAAAACATTTGTTTCACTTTTATTTTGATTATTCGGGCATTTATTCATATAATGACCGAGTTGTTTACATTTGTAACACCGTATTGTTTTGACAGATTTTGAAGACGCCATTTTCGATTTTTGTGTGTCCGCAATGTTGGCTTTCTTGCTACGATGTTGCCAACTTTTCGACAAAAAGGCGTTGTTCGTTCCATTGCTATCAACTTCCGAACTCATGTCTAATAATTTCGACTTGATAATGTCTGTACTGATGACCATGCCAGAATGTTCTATTGCCATTATCATAGGAGCGAATCTTTCTGTTAGCCCCGCCAATAGCAATGAACCAATCCATTCGTCAGTGATCTGGAAACCGGTACCTTTTAATTTCTGTGCAGTATCCACCATTTGTGTGACGTATGTCCCCATTGATTCGCAATCTTCCAATCGAATAGAAATTAGCTGACGAAGTAGGCTGATGCGACGCGTAAAACCAGAATCGTCATAAAGAGTTTTCAAGCGTTTCCAAACACCTTGAACTGTTTGCTCGTTTTTGATGTGAACATAAATAGATGAATCGATTGTCATGATGAGTTTTGCCTTTGCGTTTTTTTCATCGACGGAACTTGCATCAGTCGATTCCTGTTTATGATTATCCACGCCATCTCACATTAGAAAATTTTCCGCTGCAAACGCCCATTCATCATAGTTCTCTCGCCCTTTTAACTTAGGCACATTCACTATGTAACTTCCTGCCATTTTTCACTACGCCACGAGGTAATCGACAGTAAATCAGAATATAGGTCCACAAAGGAGCGATTTCCACCGTGATTTTATATTTTAATATCAAACGGTACACTGATAGTCCACGAAAAGTAAATAATCCGAAATAAAACTTTAACTTATCACGAATTATTGTCTGGGCCCATAACCTAATAAAACGCACGGATAGTAGTTAGAAACAGACTGACATTTTATTGTAACAAAAAGTATACACATGCTTAAACTAGGTGACGCTACTTGTAGCATTTTCAATATTTAGTTACAATGAGCAATAAAAACAACCTCGCCCCGGGCGACTGCTTCCTCCGCCTGGATCTTAACTTGCATTACTGCATCAACGGTGGAGCGTCCCTGGCGGATAACCAGTTCGGGTTCCGCAAAACTCATCATGACAATCGATTCACCTGTCACCCAGGCCTGCACGACCGCCGCTTCCAAGAGCGCCTCTCGATTGAGGCGCTTTAAAGCCCAACGCGGTCCTACCCCTGCGGGGGTCCTACGGGCTGATCCGTCCGAGGTCTGGGTGGAGACGTCAAACCGTATATAACGGTGGTCTGACAACGTCTCCACCTCCTCAAGGACTCCCCAGCCCCGAACGCGGCGCGCTAGAGCAGGGCTAGCGAACGAAATGTCCACTATAGACCCGCCCTGCTGTCGCACGCACGTGTTAATAGACCCCCTGTTCAGGATGAGTACGCCAGATGTTATGGCCCACTCTTCCAGAGTCTCACCCCTCAGGTTCGTGGCCGGGGAACCCCAAGCCGTAGATTTGGCGTTGAAGTCCCCAAGCACTAAGACGGGGTGAGGATGGCTGCGACTTACGACGTTCTGTAGATCCCCGAGGAATCCCTCAAAGTCGGCAAGACTCATGCTAGGGGGTGGGTACACCCCCACCACCATCACGCCGCCGTAATATGCCGCTGTATATCCCCGCCCCTTTCGGATGTTAGTGAAGGGTGAAGGGCCAGCGGCGGCCTGGGACACTAAGGCTACCGAGCCGTTGACGTCTCCCACCCAGTTGTCCCCGGGTGGGATGAAATACGGCTCGCCCATCACGGCGACGTGGATCGACCACTGCGCCATGCTCTGGGATAGGAGGTCCTGGGCCCTGGCGCAATGGTTGAGGTTACCTTGGAGGAAACGGAGTGCCATGTTTATGGACACTCCATTTCCACCGCCTGTGTCGTCCCGGCTTCTTGGTCAGCCGACGACGTGGAGGGTTGTGTGGGATTTTTGCCCCTTCTCACCCTCTTCCTTTTAGCCCGCTTTTTGGGTGGGTTCACAGGATTGGCACAAGCCCTGCTTCCCATTCGGTGACCGGCGGACTTACCTGCAGCTGCGCAGACCGCACAGTGCATTTCAGCGTTACATCCGCTGGCCTTGTGCCCCGGTTGACTGCATTGGTAGCTTGAGTTTGCTTGAGTTTGCTGCAGTCAACACTGGAGGTGCATTTCACCCCCAGATGACCATCCTGGAGGCAGCGAAAGCACCTCAAGGGCCGGGGCGGCAGGACTTTTACCTGCGCGGAAACCCACCCAATTAGGACCCTTCGCACATCGCCTAACTTCTTGGCCGCTGCCACCGGACACGTGACTACTGATCTCCATAACCCCCTAAGACCGGGGCGGACGCCGTTCGTCTTGATGTGGCCCGGTGAACAGTCGGCAGCTGCGGCAATGGCCGCGACTACTTCCTCGGGCGTTACTGACTCGTCCAGGTCCGAAATGCGCACATTGGCGGTGCGCATGGGCCTGGACACTTTCACGCCCTCTGGGACCACCTCCCTGACTTTAGCGGCCAGAGCATCCGCTTTTCCGCCACTAGTGGTACCGGGAACCTCAAATAGGTAGCCTCCCGTGGCTGCTTTGCGCCATTTGACTCCGACTATGCCGAGCTCTTCCATGCTGACCTGCGACTTTATGCGCTTCAGCACTTCCAAATAGGAGAGTCCACTGTCCTGTGCCTGAGGCTGCAGTGTTATAGCCACTGCAGCTGATTTCGGAGGTCGGAGCTTCCGGGCGCGCTCCTATTTGGATGCCAGCATTTCAGGAGCTTTTTTCGGCTTCTTAGGCTTGCCATTTTTCCCAACTAGCACCCACTTATTCTGCGTGGGTTGGGGTTCCGGCTGTTGTTTTCTGCCACTGGCAGGTTTTTTAACAATGGCAGGAATAGGCTCATCTGTTTTGGCAGCCTTCGCCCTCTTGCGTTTCCGCCTAGAACTCTGAGGTGCGGAAGGCTCCGAAGACTGCCCTGTTGTAGATGCTGGTCCGCCAGTTGCCTCTGCTGCCCTTTGGTCGGCAGCCAGTGGCGGACGCAGACGCTTCGCAGGAGGGAGTCTGCCTTCCAAGGCCTCGAGTCGCGCGCTCAACATATTGCCGAATTGAAGCGACAATGAGCGCGCCATCTCCTCAAGCTTTTTATCCAAGTTTGGAGTTGTACTTTCGTCCCGATGTCCCGCTTTTCGGCGCTGAGGTAGAGGTGGGAACTCCTCCCTCGTCGGATGTTGCGTGAGCGGTGGAAGTGACACTTCCATTCCGGTTCTCAGTTCAGCATGAGAGGAAGCAATGCTGACCGCTGGGGGTTGAGCCCGGGAAATAGATAGGTCCGCCATATGCTTTCGGAGTTCTGTTAGCTCTACAGCCTGTTTGGCGTTGGATTCCTCCAGTCTTACATATGCCGCCTGAAGCTTTTCCACTTCCTCTGAAGGAGTCCGACTGCACAGCTCGCTCACTACTTCCGTTATGGATGCAGCGGCTTCGTTTAGAGCCTTTATGCACACGCCTTGCAGATGTCCCGATTTCTTGGCGACGCACAATATAATCTCAACATCGCAGAGAGCTCTTTTCCGCAGGTCAACGGTGGGTTGCTCACCAGCATTGGCTCGAACGGTGGCCTTTCTTGTGACACGCTCAGTCCGTGCCCGTGATGCCAGCCTCTTTATCTCCTCCTCCGCAACAAGGATTTGCTCTTCTTTCTTCAGGCGGAGGAAGTGCGCCGTAGCTTCCGCCAGCCATACGCACTCACAAGTCGTCGGCGGGTGACCTTTGCCCCTTTTAGGGACTGGGGTACATTGCCCAGTCACACCAACTTCTGGCTCTGAGTCCGACGATGAGTGCTCCCTCGTTGCACCGGCTTGTGAGTCATCACTGCCTTCACTAGCCGTGATCATAGGAAGTGCAAATCTAACCTAACCTAACCTATACCTAACCTATAGTCCGTTGTACTTACTTTGTTGTAAATCCAACCACTATTGGGAACTTATGGGAATAACCAGTTTGTCAGTTTCTAGTATTGAGATTAGGCCAGTCTTTTATGAAATCCAGCTTTTCAAAGTTTTGAATGAAAATAATGTATTGAGAGAATGGAGTTAAGATACCGAATTCCTGGAACTTGGTCTTTGGTCCTTTAACCATTTGCACTCAAGGGCTCTGGAGCGGAGCCATTTAAAATGTTTGTGACCGTCATTTGTCACCAACATTTTAAATGGCTGTGCTCCTTAGTCCTCGTGTGCAAAGGGTTAATCTTTGATTATAATTAATTTTTAAATTGTAAAAGGAGTATTTTCAAGGAGTTTTATTGTATTGTATTGTTGTAGTTATATTCAATTTGTATGTTACTAGGCGATGTAGTCGCGCAGGTGACTAAGCCTTAGTTAAAAAAAAAAAAAAGAAAAGGAGTTTCCATTTTAAATTAATTAACATTGGACCTTAGATATCGAAAGTACAACAGGGAAATCTTCAAAATCAAATGTGGACTGAACAGTAATTGAGATATTGATCCAAGACTAGGTACCTAACTATGGTCAAAGATGTTCTGGTGAATTTTTTTGAGGACAGTTTTACCTTAATATATAAAAATCCAGTGTTTGATGTTTTTCCACGATGGACTCCGAAACTACACAACTCTTCATGGAACATTGTCATTTATGTATAATTTGGTCCGACATGAGATATAGGGTATTTTATATTTGATTTAATGGCCTCAACATTGTTAAATTACAAATTAAATGATTGTCAACGTTCATTATTGTTATTCATTTTAAGTTTTATCAGTCTCGAACAGATGGCGCTTTACATTAGTTTGTTGACAGAAAAGTGTAGGACCGACTGTTATAGATATCCCATAGATGGCGTTACGTTTTTATTTTGAATTTCTCTTTCAATAACTGAATCACAGCAACTCGCGGTCGGGTCAGCTAATTAATTATATAACACCATACACTTTTTAATTAGCACTGAAGAAATCACTATAATTCAATTTGCTATAAGTATATGTAGTAAGAGAGTGTATGGATAATTAATGTAAGTACATTTATGTACCTCTCGGTTGCCCGCGGTAGTACCACCCTCTCATGGAAAACCGACATAAAGTAACAGTGCTTGCATTTTTGCGTTTCGTTCGGTCAGTGAGAGTGCCGGAGGCCCACTTCCCTTTCTCCCCTCTTCGTCCCCTCTCCCCAACTACAGGCTGGCAACGCATTTGCAACTCTCCTGATGTTGCAAGTGTTTATAGACGGTGGTGATCACTTAACATCAGGTGACCCGCCTGTTCGTTTGCCTCTTCTGATATAAAAAAAAAAACTCATTTCAGGAATTTAATATAGCAAAGTATATGCTTGTAAGCCTCACGCCATATCCTTTATCGGTGTTATTACAAAAAAGTTAAATACTTGCTTTAAAAACGTTTCGTAATAAATGCACCGCGCTCGCCCGAGGCAAGTTCGCGTTATCCTTTTTCGCAAGTCTAATTTTTTAACGTAGGGAAATCCCTTATGGATACGCCACCCTCCCGGGAGAGAGGGTGGGTTATGTCCGAGTCGCATGGACTAAAACCCAACGGTGTACCGTCAGACCGTAATTGTTGGGGCGGCAAGGGATCGACCTTATCGATCTTAGCTAACCTACCTTGTAGAGCCGCCCCAACGGTCCGCCCGGCGAAAGGTGACCGCCGGGCTTCTACCTATAGAGAGGCAGACTGGGTACACACCAGCTGCCTCCCCTCGTCCGCCGGACCTGTGCAATGAGGAGATGGGCCCCCGGCCCATCCCCTCAGGTACCGGGCTACGGTGGCGGGAGGAGTTGGGCAAAGTGCCGCCTCCTCCCGCTGGTCCTCCGTTGGCGGCGAGGGTCACTTAGAGGGTCTAGCTCGCGGGCCCTCTCCGCCGCCTCCTTCTGCGAGATGACCTCCTCGCAGAAGGAGGCCATTGCTCGCCATGCTTGTTCGCTGCCGAGTGTGATTTCGGCCATGCTACATTCTACTTCTTCATTCTATTCATGCTAAATTCTCCCCTACTGCCGCCGCCAGAATGCGGCGCTGTCCCTCCCACGCAGCACACGGCTCCCTGCGAGCGATCCAAACCTAACCAAAGTGAGACAAAATAGCAAGATGGTGAACATTCAGCGACCGCGGTGCATTTAATACGAAACCTTTATAAAGCAAGTATTCAATACGCATTTAACTTTTATGTAATAGTTATATACCGTATAGGTTTTAGCGTTTGATCTTAGCATAATATTTGATGAGATTATGGTCAAGGATTAAAATCTATGAAGGAAATCATTAGCGAATAAGTATTGGTATTTGTCATTAAAATTACATAATTACTCATTATGCTCTAACACTGGTTATTGAATTTCAAAATGTAGCATTGTGCTGATTGTCTAGGAAAAGACACATCCGTGTGCGGAGTGCCCAAAGAAGTTTGGTTCTCAAGTTCTCCTCAAGATGCATATGAAGTCGCACGAGAGGGTCCTCAGAGGGCCTACCTTCCGTTGTACATACTGTGGGAAGGGATACTACGAAGCCTATACATTGCAGGTGCTTTGTCTTATAATCTTGTAACTTTGAACAAGCAATTTTTGTATATATATATATATATATATATAAATTTATTTCAAGTATCTTGGAAACGGCTCTAACGATTATGATCAAATTTTGTATGTCGATACAGCTTTGGTTTGTAAAATTATTTACATAATTGTTTTTCCTGACAAAACACGATCTTATACAAAAAATATTTTTTATAACTAGTTATTAGTGCCTATGTCATGTTGTGTCATCTTGTAAACTTTTTCGGTGCTTATTTTGCTGTCAATGGATGAAAACCTACTGGTACCTAAAAGTTTTGTGAGATGTCGATATCTGATATTATTACATATAATAGCAACGATTTGTATGAACGAATAGAGCGAAGTTCCATCGCCATTATAATTATTTTATTGATTCTTGATGCCCTGAACAGAATTCTTCTCGGACGCATATATACTTGTCCATAAAGAAGGGTGGAAAATTCTGGAATGCGGACATCATTACTCGAACGATTCTACAGCTCGACAGCATTCAAGATGAGCTATTTTTAGAACCCCATTGTATTATATCCTCAGTGAAGATTTTGATGATTGTTTTTTTTTAATTTTATTTTTAGTGTCCAATCTTCCAGTCGATTAATACTGTCATTGACCTACGTAATGAATTTTAAAAGTTTCTGTCGATCATTTCAATGAACTAACAAGATGGTGGCCGTCTCGTTGGAACTTACCAGAAAGTTTTTGTACCAAGTGAAAATTCATGCTCTGTGGTATGGTTCACATCCACTTCACTTGTACACAATGACCAAACTATTGAGCCAAATAACACAAGATTATGATTAAACTATAATATAATATATAGATTAAGATTATGATTAAACTATAATATATATAATAGCAAAATCTCTCTACAACCTTCTGAAGTACCTTGGCCTGTCGAGAACTGCAGTAAGTTCTATTTTAGAACGAGTATCAAAGGCTGCAATAACAGGTTCCTACCAAATTTGGCTAGGCAGGGCGGGAAACTCGAGCAGTGAAGGTGAGCGTTGATGCGCATCTCAAAGGGGGCCTCCTTAAACCTACACCTGGGTCGCAAGTCCTGGGAACTGCTCTGAGTTTCTCCCTCTGTCACGCGATGGACCCGGCACCCGCACGGTGAATCCATGGAAGGCTAAGAAGTTCGTCTCTCTCCACTACATGTCTTTCCAAGATCCCGCCAAAACTCCTGATGATTTATGCTGTCTTATTGTTTTTCTTTGTCATTCAACACGCACAAAGCTGCTGTTGGTTACTAGTGAGATATATTACTGTTAACAGGTGCATGAGCGTACCCACAGGAACGAGAGACCATTCTCTTGCGATATTTGCAATGCGACTTTTGGGACCAACTCCAGTCTCAAGAGACATATGCGAGTGGTAATAATTATTTTTTGTTATTAATTTTTCGCATCTACTTTAGGAAATTAAAAAAAATAAACAGTACCAAATTATCTATACTATAATAAAACTGTAGCAAGGTCAAATCTGTACATTAAATATTTTTTGAAAATTTTTATCGGGGTAGACTTTGTTATCGATATAGAAGCCAAAAATAATCTTTTTACAATTTTTGTCTGTCTGTCTGTCTGTCTGTCTGTCTGTCTGTCTGTCTGTCCCTGTGAACACGCATCACTCTGAAAGTACTGAGCCGACTTTGACGAAACTTGGCACAGTGATAACTAATATTACGAGATTACATCTAGGATACTTTTTATCTCATAAAACGCAAGGGATTCTCCAGGATCTGCCTGTTTGTCTGTCCCTTTGAACACGTATCACTCTGAAAGTACTGAACCAATTTTGTCGAAATTTGGCACAGGGATAACTAATATTACAATGTTACATCTAGGATACTTTTTGTCTCATATAACGCAAGGAATTCTCCAGAATAACGGACGAAAGTCAAAAATTTGTAGTTAATGAAATTCTTAACGGATTTTGGTAAATTTTCATTGTTCTCTATATAGCAGACAGATTAGCTATAAAGATAAGCTATATTTCCCTAAGCTACTTAAAAAAAAATACCAAAAAAAAGATCACTGGGATTCGAACCGTCGGCTCCAGCGGACCATAATGTCCAGCACGTTACAACTGAGCTACGGCTATATGACGTTTCTATGCGTAATTATTAACCACATATGAAACAAATATGTGTAAACGAAAATGTCACTTATATGTTGTTACACTTATTTTATTGTATGAAAAATGTTTGTTAAACAAAGGTGACAAGATTTTTTCCTCAAACATAAACCTAGATAATAGTTACATTGCATTGTAGAAGATAAATCTCAATTAGAGTTCTATCAGTACGTGTGTTGTTTCGATATTTGATAAAAGTAGTTTTCTAAATATTGTTGAGTCTTGAAGTAGTTGGGTTTTAGGTTTGTGAATCTACGATTAAAATAAATAAGTTGAGGTGTTTGCAGTTACCATACTATGTTGTATTTATACTAATATTATAATGAGAGGTAAAGTTTTGTTTTCGAGGAATGCTTGGTACCTATTACTGATCCGATTTCAAAAATTCTTTCACTGTTAGAAAAGTATATTATCCCAAGTTCAGTTTCTCAGTAAAAAAGGTGGTTCATATGTCAGATGTAAAATAAATGTGACAAAATTCAAATTGAATGCAGATTTCACGTATACTTTACAAATTCTTATAAAACAAACAACTAAAACAAAATGGAAATTTAATGTAAAGTTCAATTTTTACAGTACGTTACGTGATGAAGTTACAAGGGGTACTGGGAAGACATTTATCGGCAATATAGTTAGTTTTGATCTTCACTTTGATGGCACTACTTTAGGTAATGCTGCGAACAGATTCTAGGTTTATTTTAAAAGATTTCTCACATACCAACTGGGTATATGTTTGAGTGAGACCCTGGATAGTTTGGATTCACAATTGGAAGTGCTAGATGTCGCTGCAATGGGCCTTTAGGATTTTTAAGATTATTCGCGTTTAAAAATACAATTGAAACCGGTAATAACCGATTTGGTGCAGACGAAGTTGCACGGGTCAGCTAGTGTAATATAAAATTATAATTAATAAAAAACATGATTAGCCATTTTGTAATCTGGGTCTTAAATAATCAGCCGATGGGTTACGGAATAATTAATTATAGAAAATCCTACCTTTTGCTTATGGCTTCACTGGCGTTAATTGACCTGTCCCTCCTATTATTTACCGTTGAGAGTTAACGACGAATCTAGGAATAATAAATAATTGATTAAGATAAAATGATTATGGATCACTTTGAGAATCCTCTGAATTAGACTGACATGGTCACCAAATTTCACGATTATTTACTGTTAAGTGTTAATGCAGATGAATCCAGTGACAGTCAATAATTAATTGAGATAAAAATTATTATGGACCACTTTGGGAATCCTTGAATTAGACTAACATGGTCAACAAATTTCACGATTATTTACTGTTAAATGTTAATGCAGATAAATCCAGGGCAAGTAAATAATTAATTGGGATAAAATTATCATGGACCGTTTTGGGAATCCTTGAATTAGACTTGCATGGTCACCAAATTTTACCGTCATTTACCGTTAATGGAGACATATATAAAAACAATAAATAGTTAATTGGGAAAAAATATATTATGGACCACTTTGGGAATCCTTGAATTAGACTGACGTGGTCACCAAATTTCACCATTATTTATCATTAAGTATTAATGTAGACAAATCCAGGAGTAGTAAATAATTAATTGAGATAAAATTATTATGAACCGCTTTGGGAATTCTTGAATTAGACTGACATGGTCACCAAATTTTACCATAATTTACCGTTAATGGAGACATATCTAGAAATAATAAATAGTTAATTGAGAAAAAATATATTATGGACCACTTTGGGAATCCTTGAATTAGACTGACGTGGTCACCAAATTTCACCATTATTTATCATTAAGTATTAATGTAGACAAATCCAGGAGTAGTAAATAATTAATTGAGATAAAATTATTATGAACCGCTTTGGGAATTCTTGAATTAGACTGACATGGTCACCAAATTTTACCATAATTTACCGTTAATGGAGACATATCTAGAAATAATAAATAGTTAATTGAGAAAAAATATATTATGGACCACTTTGGGAATCCTTGAATTAGATTGACGTGGTCACCAAATTTCACCATTATTTACCGTTAAGTATTAATGCAGACAAACCCACGTGTAGTAAATAATTAATTGGGACAAAAATTATTATGATACACAGTCACACAGTACGTCGAAACCGTATGAATGTTCGACCTGTCACCGTTGCTTCGTCAGCGAGTCAATACGGGACAGGCACGAGCAACGAGTACACGGGAATCCGGAAGATTTCAAATTTTGTTGCAAACACTGTCCGAGCAGGTAAGCATATACTTCTAATTCATACTATAGCTTCTATACACACCCATGGAGATATTTAGAAGATCCCAAAAAAGGTTAGGATAAAAGAGTTTTTTTTTCGCATTTTGTACTGGTCATATATACTCAATGATATTATTATTATATTTTTTTTATGTCATAGGAGGCAAACGGACATATGGGTCACCTGATGTTAAGTGATCACCACCGTCTATAGACACGAGCAACACCAGTGGAGTAGCAAGTGCGTTGCCAGCCTGTGTTGGGGGAGGAAGGAAGGGAAGGGGGAAGGAGAGGAGGCAGGGGAAGGGAGTTGGGCTTCCGGCGCTCTCACTGACCAAACGAAACGCAACAATGCAAGCACTGTTACTTCACGTCGGTGTCTGTGTGTCGGGTGAGCAGACCCATTCATGCTGAAACCAGTAATAGCTTCAGGCTCTACCACTGCGAAAGTAAAGAGCTGTAGAAACGTCATAAGCGTTTGGACAGCGGCTTGTTAAAACTTGGCTAGTTACGGCTGCCCCGTCAATCCGCCCGTATCTAAGCAACATATAACTATATTTTTTTCACCATCGATATTGAGATAATGCCGTGTTACTTCCACATTTTATCGTAAGACAGTGTGACGTTACAATATTACTTTACGTATGTGTGCGTTATCGTGAGATCTGTTTTGTCAAAATAACATGTAGGTAACGTATCTACGGCTTTTTAGTTGTACCTAATATCATTGTATATACTAGTATTATGTAATTAGAAAAAATAGAGTTTTATTTATAGCTCTCATTTGTTTTTTTTTGGTATATGTTAATTTCTTTGATGTATGAAATTCTGACCTATTACTTTAACTTTATGTTTTATATCGTAGAAAAAAATAATAAAAACATACTTTGCTTAAAAAAGTCCATGTCTACGATATTATCCGTTTACTTCTCTCCTGTGCATGCGCACCACACCGCTTGTCCAGTTCTCCGCGACAAGAAACTACATATGCCTGTGTGATTTTTGAAATAACCTTATTGATGTTGTATTTCCTCTATATTTGTTCTTTTATTAGCTATAAGATCACCTCTATATTAAAATAAAATAGAAAAATCGCTGAACTTGTACCGTTTATGAAAATCGTGTTTTTATTAACTTTAATCTTTATATATTGGATAAGGGTATAGTATATAGTATAGTATATAGTAATAACTCCTTTTTAGATAAGGACCCAATATCTAAGAAGTAAAACTAAAAGAGATGATCGAAGCCTAGTCACTGGCTTTTGAGTGACGAGCGTATAAAAATAGATATATTTTTTTCTATAGATAAAAATGGATGTGGAAATATTTAGACTGCAATTAAAATTTAATTTTGACATCTACAATATTTAAGACAGGGAGAAGTATCGAGGTGTAATATTTTCGGTACTTATTTGTGTACATTGTCATTCACAGATATATGAAATTAAAAGATCTACAGCGTCATTCGTGCAAAGTACATCCGAAGGTCAAAAAAAGCAGAAAGACGAGTAGCGATGACGAATAACACTTCACAATGTACGCGTTGAAGACGAAAAAATTTCGCCTCAATCGACATGGATATACCATATCAATGAAAAAAAATATACGCGAAAGTTAAATTTAGGCAAACTGACATATAGTGCAATAAAAAGCAGGACTGTAAATGTAATAAAAGACAGGCCTGGTTTGGCTTGTCATTAAATGTAAGAAGAGACAGGCCTGATTTGTCTTGTTATGAAATGTTATAACGGACAGGCCTCGTTTGGCTTGTCATCAAATGTAATAGGAGACAGGCCCGATTTGGCTTGTCGTTAAATGTTATATGCGACAGGCCTGGTTTGGCTTGTCATCAAATGTAATAAGAGACAGGCCTGGTTTGGCTTGTCATTAAATGTAAGAAGAGACAGGCCTGATTTGTCTTGTTATGAAATGTTATAACGGACAGGCCTCGTTTGGCTTGTCATCAAATGTAATAAGAGACAAGCCCGATTTGGCTTGTCGTTAAATGTTATATGCGACAGGCCTGGTTTGGCTTGTCATCAAATGTAATAAGAGACAGGCCTGGTTTGGTTTGTCGTTAAATGTAATAAAAGGCAGGTCTTATTTGGCTTGTGATTGTCATAATGATTATGTATAGATAGATATTACAGTGTCCTATTTTGTGTGGGAAAATCCCTTAGTGGGCATCATCCCTCTTCGGGCAATTCAGGGGATTAAAAGAGATAACATCCGATTTAACCCTCGTTGTACTATTGTCCCTTGTCGTCGAACATTACAGCGTCTACCAAAACGCTATAAAAATATTTTTAACTATTGACTTAATGAATATATAGCTAGTTTAATGTCTCTAAGAATTAATTTAAAGATTAGTTATCTAATAAAAAAGTATAAAAAACATGAAAATAGTTGTAGGGTGTTCAAAGTTTATATTAAATGGGTACAAGTTTTTATATTAGAATTATATTTGCTGAAACGATTGTAAATTGGAAGTGTACATTGCACGTTGTCCTATTTATTATGTGCGGATCAGCACAGTTGAATCAAAATTATGTATATTAAATACTTGAATTGTTAGTCGCGTTCGATCAGGTTGCACAACAGTATCACTATAACAGATTAATTGAAATAATTGTGACCTAACAAACAACTTTATCCCCACAAACGGGCGCCCCAAGAACATATGTAAGGTAAGGACTTGCTCCTCACACCTAGAGGAAGTTTGTCAAATGCTAGGTGGATATAAGTTCAGTTTTTGTCGCTTCCAATAGTAAAAAATAAGCTAAACAATTTTAATTTTAAAAACTGTTAAATCTCCACTTGAAAATAGAAAAAATGCACAAAAATGCCTTAAAATATTGTTGTGAAATTTTTGTGTTTTTGTAAAAACTTATATCATTAATTAGTTCTAAATACAATGAATCAATTCGAATGTTGTATATAATTAAATTTACAATACTTTGATATCGAGATAGTTTTTAAAACAACGCGCGTGGCGGTAACGACAAATTATAAGTCTATATTTTTTTGTATATATTTTATATAAATATTGAAAGACAGTATACATACATTTCCATTTCTTTCTAGGTAGATACAGAATTACATATTCTGTCTTTTAGACATTTTTGCAAGTTTCTAAATACTATTTCAATAAGTTATGTATATTGTACAGACCAAATATGAAATTTCGTATCTATCCATAAACAAATAGGAATAGGATTTGTTTTGTATATGGTTTATACTGTTGTGTTATATCACAAACTCTAAAATAATATTTCTACATTTAATACAAATATGATATCTATTTTTAGGAGATAATTGAATCAATTATTCTCAGTGATCTATACTAACCCCACTGAGGGCTGATTCTATATTAACCCTTATAAGGGTCGATTCTATATTGGCCCTTATAAGGGTTGATTCTATATTATCCTTATAAGGGTTGATTGTACATTAACCCCTGGAGGGGTTGAATTTTAATTAACACTTGGGGTGTTGTCTCCTCGCGTCAGTTACTTTTAAATGCAGGGAGGGTAGAGTAGCGCGACAATATAACGGTTTCCATGGTTACTGTAAGAGTTGTTAAGGTTAGTATAAATATAAATTGTAAATGAGGTTACATTATGTATATTATTATCAGAGGTAAGTCACAATTTAAGATACTGGTCGCTCATGCAGTGAAAAGTGATCTGGTCTATCTCATTGTTTCTATTATCTCTCGTATATTTACAGGTTACTAAAGACAAATGACTAAGAAAACCTCGACAAAAGTTACATAGGATTGTAACAAAATCTGGAAATAGTACAAGTATACATGTTCTCACTAACTCACTTTAGCTTTTTTTTTTTCATTATCTAACTTAGGGATTTAATTTTAAATTTAAAAATTTTGGTCCCCATGTGTCCTGGAATATTCTCAAATTAAATGTCCACAAAAATTAGGCTTCGATCCTTGCAGATGCAGCGAAGATTCTGTAAAAGATGATTTAATCTATTATGTTATAATAATTTTACTTTGAGTGTTACTCGGGTACACACATTTCCCCTGTAGGTTATGTAGCTTTATCAAAATCTAACTTATACTGCGACGTACTATGAATATTTGGTTTTCTTTCAAGTTTTTGTCCAATGGGTTGGAGTCCAGTCTCCTATTATTGTTGTACCAAGAGATATTGTCTTGGTTTATTGATTATTGCAAGTGGATTTTTTTTAAGCAAACTCGAGGGTAGAGTTTACTTTGCTGTATTTTTTTTTCTTTCAAATCTTCGACTGATACTTTCATAATATAGACAGTTCTTTCTTGTCCATTTATTTCCCCATTATTTAAGCTGGGATCTCGTAATAATTTTGTACCAAGCTAATCTTGGGTTGTCGATTCTTGCAACTGGCCTTTTATTGAGGTCTTTCGTAATATTCTTTCTCATGTGTATATTATCTCCAAGATTGATCGACGCCAGGATGTATTACACGTACAATTGTATTAAAATCCAGACTGAGAGTTGAGAATTCTCTTATAATTTATAGTAAAATTATGACGTCATTTTTCAGATGAACGTTTTATCTTCGAATATTTTAATCAATTATCTGGTGATTACAGTAATTGAAATATTATGGTTTAGTATATATGGGGATTTTTTTAACAGGCAACACCACAGAGTAATATGGACATTTTAATTGGCTTAGACTTAACGGCACAGGGAACTTGAGTGTATGGGTGATTTATGAGTTGGTTTTTAAAATAAAATATTAACATACTTAAGTAAGGTTTAATGTTCGGTTTTGGCTCACTTCACTTGTCTTACAGTGTCCAGAATTTGTTGAAGTCGGTGTCTTGGTATTTCCAAATATATTATTCATATTTACTATGTGAAAAATCATCGACCGATATATTGCCTTCTCAGTTGAATCGTTTGTTGTGGCAATGCTGACGTTGTAGAACAAATGAACTGATATATACATTTACTATTAGCTACAGTGCACGAGGCGCAAGCTGAGCTTTGCATTTGTGTGAGTGATTACCAAAAGTAGAGTCGTCAGTAAAATGTAATAATGTAGTGACACTTGATATGTCTTTATCGTTCATGTCCTATTTACATTACACAGAATGTCTTTTGCTTGGCTATTTGAAAGGTTTTTAAGGTTATTCTTTATTTATATGTGTTGGCAGCCGTTTGACTAATAAGTCGAATTCGTGTACAAAATATAATGAAACACGTGACACGTTGAGTGTCGTATATCTACAGGTATGTGCACTCACACAAATGTAAAGCTCAGCTTACGCCGAGCGGACTGTATTTTGGTATTTCCAAATATAATATTCATATTTGCTATGTTGCGAACACTCATTGACCGCTCGGTATATTGCCATTTTTTGTTGGTACGTTCGGTGTGTCAATGTTGACGTTGGACAGCAAATGAACTGAGATTATAAATTTTGCTATTAGCTACAGTCCTCGCCACTCTCTTTGGCCGTTCTGAATATAGATTTTTTTTTTCGAACTGACTACGCTATTGATCTAGTAGGGCCTTAATAGCTTCACCGGACTACTGTCTGAATATAGCCTCAAGTTTGAAGTTGTGTATAATACAGTCAGAAGTTTAATACAACACACAGTTAAAATACTATAAAAATCTAGAATTGGCATTTATTTATCCTTGTGTTATCTCGATGTTATTAATACAATATTATACGTATTTATCATTGATATACAAAAACCCAAGATGCACACTTAACATCTCACAGCCGGCACACAAAAATGAATGCAATTTTGGATTATGCACTAATTTCAAATAGTCTCGCGTCGCTTGCGTCCTTGTAAAAACAACTTTAAATCGTTCAGGTAAGGTCGAATTTGCTCATAAGTTTATCGCATAACTATAACCACGTATGTATATTGGGGAGTTTTTGCGGGACCGTTTTGAACGCTACTTTTATTCGAGACTGTGTTTTGGGTTTTTATATGTCAATGGTATGTTTTTTTATTAACGCGGGGAAATCCTTTATGGATACGCCATCCTCTCGAGGGAGAGTGTGGGTTATGTCCGACTCGCAGGGACTAAAACCCCACGGTGTACCGTCCGCCGCATGGTAGGGATCGATCCTGCTGTCTTCCTGAGAAACGGCCCCTGCGAGTAAACGCCAGGCTTCGTCCTACTATAGAGAGACTACTGGGTACACAACCAGTTAGTAGATTGCGAATTAAGAAGTATTGTCTCTAATTACTGAAATTATTTATTTTCAAAATCATATTTATCGTTAGGCCGACGTTTTTTACCAAGGAAATTTTCGAACCTTAATATATTCCCATATTCAATATAATCAAACATAAACACTAAACTGCGTTATATATATACCTATATACGTGTAATGTATTACTTGTTATTGCAAAGCGGGATTACGGCTGGCATTATGGGACGGTTCCGCAGACGTTTGGCCACGTTATGGCTGACCCCAAAATGCGACAACCTAAAAGAGTTACCATCAGTGGCATAGAACTATTTACGATGTGATATAATTGAGTAAGGACACCATCTTTTCTTATATGGGAATAAATACTACATTGAACACACAGCCATGGGGTGCGGTGGGGTGTCGAATTTCTACTGACTAGAAAAACCCATGATATAATACAGCCTGCCGCGCTAATAGAGTGTCACAGGATCGAGCAAAGCAAACACCGTGACACTCCGGCGGCAAAGCCTAGCGTAAACACCAGGCCACAACGACAGCCCGGTCAAACTGTCTACTAGTCTACCGGACTAAGTGCAATAGAAGATCAGGTCCCCAGCGCCTTCCCTCCTTGATCTGGTTTGGCAGTTAAGGAGTCGTCTCCTCCAACCGCTATTGATTTTTTAACGAGGTTGTCTCCTCACCTTCTGTAACTTATTGACGTGGGTTTCGCCGACAGTGACTTTTTACCGGGATTTCCTACCTCTAGCCGCCCGAAGGCCTCCCCTCTGTCACATTTTGACTTGATTTCTTCCCACGGTAACTTTTTAACAAGGTTTTATTCCTCTTCCTACACCTGAGGCCACTCTTCTGTCACTTTTTAACGTGGTTTTCTCGTACGATAACTTTTTAACGAGGTTTTCCCTCTCTGCACCTGAAGACACACCTCCATTATCATTTAATGTTATTTTCTCCCACGGTAACCTTCCAAGAAGGTTTCTCCTTCCCACTTCTGGGCGGCTGGACGGCTTTGAAACAGGCTCGTCCTTACCCTACCTCCTGTGCCGTCTGATAAGCAGAGGGATACTGTGAGGGACGCAGTCTGCCGGGGTATAAGCCCTGACTCGGTTTTGGAACCGAGCCCCAAGGAGTATTTATTAGCTCTCCAACCTAAGTCCATAGAATTTTGTGTGACAAGGTCACCTCGTGTAGAATGTGGCTCTTCACCACGCACTGCCGGTCTTGGGAGGCAGGCTAAGCCTCCTCTAACGGAGACTATTCACGCCTGTCATTTCACCCCCTGTAGACCATAGATACAAGTACCTCGTCGCTGCTTAATCCCAAGGACAACAAACCACTTTTTTTTAACGTGGCGAAAATACGTATTGATTACGCCATCCTCCCGGGGGAGACGGTGGGTTATGTCCGACTCGCACGGACTTAAACCCCACGGTGTACCGACAAACCGTAATTGTTGGGGCGGCAAGGAACCGTACTATGCTACTCTACTTTGTATAGCCACCCCAACGGTCCGCCCAGCGGTCACCTTCCGCCTATAGAGAGGCAGACTGGGTACACACTAGCTGTCTCTCCTCGTCCGCCGGGCAACAAACCACCTCGCTTAATCAAGCTACTCAAGCTTACCACCAAATAACATGCCCGATCTAAAAAAATGAAAGTGCAAGCCCACGACTATAAACGATGGAACCTGTTTCTTTGATAATCGTGGTACGATTATTAAATTCGATTTTGTGACAATATGTATTTCCAAATTATGTAATACATTTTACCAAATTCATATTCATTTTTACCAAATATGTAAGTGGGTCGCTTGTCCGATTGTCGCTGGCTTGTAGATCTCGTGACGGTCACCGTTATTTTCTGATTGCACTGTTCTTACCATCACTTAACGGTCTTGTCACCTTGTCGTGCTTGTAATAAAAAGAAAACGCGGTACTATGCAAATAAAACTGAGAAAACGCCCCTCTCTGTAATTCTGCCCATTTGTCACTGTCAATTTGATTATAAAGTAAATTAATTATGTTTTTATTTTATAATGTTATATTAATAATTTGTGTAAATATCGGAAGAAATATGAATGTTTATCTAATAAAAGATTTAGTTGTAATTTTGTTTTATTTCAACGGCTCAGCAGTGTATGTAGGTTGGCAACACCAAGTTATAACTTAAGGGGAAATACCGAATACGTACCGGTTCATACATACAATGATACTATTAAGTTGTAACTGTATAAATAAGTCTGTAGAATAAGATGATTTTTTAAAGCATGACCATTTTATTATTAGTTTGTTTTTCAGGCATCATAACGCTCTTACAACAGAAAGATGAGTTACTTATAGTGTTACCATTAACAAAAATTGTATAAGATAATATTATTTTAAATTTTGATTCAAACTTCAAGAAATAAAATATAATGATCACTTACTTTTGTGGCAATTCTAAAATAGTTATAATAAATGCGATAGTAAAGCGAACTAAACTCGACATAATCTATTATATATATTTTTTTAATTCTATCACTATACGTTAAGTGACGATATGACCAGAAAGTAACTGTTACTCAAATTTGGAAGTCTGAATACATCGTTAAATTTTCTAAAACAGAATTTAAAGATAATTATTTAACCAACGAGCTGTAACTAAATTTCTAAATGTATTAAGATACTAAAATGTTTTGGAGCTTTGTAGCGTCGAGGGTTCACGTCGGTTGTCACTGGCGAAGAGAAATAAAATATATAAATATGTTCAATATAGCGTCTTATTCTTAAGTCTCTACGCTTTCTCGCCAGAGAGCACAGAATAATATTACTCCTAGCGGAGTGCCAGAGAGTAACAGTTCTCCGGGTAGAACATGGGCTCACATTTTGAGGCTCCTAAATACGAATCTTTTAAGCGCCTTATCGACGGCAATGTTGCCAGTCTTACACCCTAAGACTACATAAATGACAACATAACATAAGAAAGGTGAAACGTCACATTGTATAGTTCTGCAACATTTGTACATAAATTAAAATGTCTGGGTCTTTGCATGCGGATTATGTGTCTGGTAAATGCGAGAAGAACATTAATATCCTGCGGTCGTTATCTGGAGCTTGGTGGGGAGCTCACCCTTTTCCCCAAAAAATGCTTTATAATGCTATCATTCGCAGCCATCTAGACTATGGAGGATTTCTTTTAGATCCCAGTAATAAAGGGGCCTCGGAGAAACTCTCGAAAATCCAAACAAAATGCCTTCGCATTATTCTAGGGGCCATGAAATCCTCGCCCATCAATGCTCTGCAAGTGGAATGCGTGGATCCCCCTCTCTATTTACGCAGGCAATTCCTCTCGGACAAGTTCCTTTACAAACTCTATCAAAATTCCCAACATCCTCTCCTACAGAAGCTAAGACATTTGGCTTGTATAGTTGAAAACGAGGGTTACAGCTCTTTATTCGATTTGCCTTGTATTCTCCGCAGTTATATCAAAATTTCCCGTTTAACTATTCCCATTCTGCAATTTCCATGTAAACTTATTTTCTCTCTCCCTTATGAAGCGTTGTGTCATCAGCCCAATATAATCCTAGATCTGGGCATTCAGAATGACATAGTTAATGCCGATAAAATTTTAAAAGACAAGCTTGCTTCACAATTTCCGAACTGGCTAGCAATCTACTCCGACGCATCCAAACTGACCCAAAACAACAACATGGGATCCGCCGTGTGGATTCCCTTTTTTAAAATTATACTAAGTTTTAAATGCCCTCCCGTTTTAACAGTGTTTACTGGTGAATCCATTGCAATTTTAGAGTCTATAAAATTTGTATTATCCCATGATATCAAAAAGTCCATTATTTTAACTGATTCAAAAAGCTGCTTACAAGCCGTACTGGCTAATCCCTTCAAATCTAAATACAGATCCCCAATTATATTAAAAATCAAAGAAGCTCTTTATATGTGTCAACAGCAAAACTTAAAAGTCGTCTTGGCTTGGATTCCGGGTCACTCGGGCATTCCAGGCAATGAAACCGCAGATTCATGTGCAAAGCAAGCTGCCAACATAGGGTCCCTAGAACATTTTCAAATCATTCCTGGGGATCTCTGTGTAAGCATGAAACACCAGTTGTTTAAAGCGTGGAATGATGAGTGGCAGACATCACACAAGCATAAAGCCAAATTCTATGGCAATTTACAACCTACCATCCCCACTAAACCCTGGTTTTCATTGTTTCCGAACTTAGACAAGCGTACGATATCGGTCGTGTGCCGTATGCGTTTGAATCATGCCTGCACACCTGTCCATCTTGCAAAAATTAGAGTCCGGGATCACTCGCTATGTGAATGTGGGCTAGATGAAGGAAGTATAGACCATATTTTTTTTAATTGTCCAAATCGGCGCGTTTCTCTGTATAATTTACTCCCCCGGGAGATATTCCGTCCCACCTGCATGCAATTCCTACTCTCCCTTTCCTTTACTCCTTTTATTACTGTTCTGTGTAAATATATCTATATTAATAAAATTAAGCTCTAATTATTTGTTAAATTATGCTTACTTGCGCTATACATGCTTGTATGATAAAATATACATATTTATTTACTAACTCATATGTTTAGGTACTTACTAACCCAATTGTGTATTGTCCCTATGTTCTATGTTAGTCATACGGTGGTGGTCTAAATCAACTTCAGATCTTTTGTTATCGTAGAAATTAAGCTTTATGTACATGACACTGGCAGAATTGCGGAATTTTCCACAAAGGCCAAAGAATAAGATAAAAAAAAAAAATACATAAATAAAGTCCAATAAATGAGGATTGGGAAAATAAAAACAACTTTGGTACAACCAATTGTTTTATTTCAATGGTAATTTTATATAAATCGAATATACAATCTAAACTTACGAGTAAGCTTTATTCTAACATACACAGATTAAAAAAGAAAAGCAAATTAATGAAATATGACAAATTATCACTTGCAATGTATTCTCTACTCAAATGGCCATTACGAAATAAAGCAAAGTGGAGAAAATTAAAGGTTAACTTAGTAACTATATGCATCCCATTTTCGCTTATAAGACACTAGACCCTGCCCGCGACTTCGTCCGTGTAGTAATAGTTACTACTCTGGGCTAACGCTGACACACAGCAGAAGCTCACAAAAAGCAAAAAACATCTCGATTTTGAAACATTTTTCATATGTGCTCCGCTTCTATTGGCCTTAGCGTGATGATATATAGCCTATAACTATTCCCGATGAATGAGCTATATAACACTGAAAGAATTATTCAAATCGCACCAGTAGTTCCTGAGATTACCCCCTACAACGCCACAAACTTTACCTCTTTATAATATTAGTATAGAAGTATAGATAAGTGAAGAGTGAGTGAGATGGCAGCAAAAAGGCTTTTACTCAATTGTTTTGGAAACATTTATTTATAAAAAACTATCCACTAATATAGCATGTACCTTATTTTTTTAGATTTAGATTGTTGATTAAACCAACTCGAGTTTTTTATCAATTCCAGTTTCTTTTTTGTCAAAGTCATCCTCTCAAACTAATACCACGCGACTGAACAATGGAAATGCCGGAACGTTAAAACAATCAATATAAATTTCTTCAATAACACATATCATTAATTTGACTAGCATAGATATGTGTCATCAAGTAGAAGCGAAGAAAAAATAAGTAGCATAAAACAAAACCGATTTGAATAAAAAAACATAAGGAGTGTTAAGCATAATATAATTCCCGCTTATACAATATTTATATAGAATAAAAAATTAAAAGTATGCGAAGCCGTGAAGAGTTTTCTCTTAAGAAAAATTAATATCCAGATATGAGCATGCCCTTTTCAACTTGGTCAGCCTTTTCCTTCCCGATCAGCTTTTCGATCAGGGCAAGACCAAACCAATAAGCTGTTCCAGGACCCTGGGAAGATAAATACCCGTAAGACTGGTGGAATTATATATACGGTGTATGGCATCACCACCGCACAAAGCAATCTAGTCATTCCAATGCGGTCTAGTCTTTGTAAGAATGAATGTATAGCAATTGCAATGCGGTCTTGTCTTTGTGAAGTTGGTTATATCAATAATATTGTAATCATTTGATATGGGGTTCCATAAAATAACAGGTGTTTGGTTGGTGTTCCATTATCTTTAATGTTTAGGAACCCCTGCTCGAAGACAGTAAACACGTTAATCCTAGAGGGGATTGGTTCTCGAGTGCAGCTGCCAGAACACACCAACAGGTGCTTGGGGAAAGGTTCAAGTTGAGGGTGGTAGCTAGCAGGCGGGGTTAGAAAAAGCCCTACAACCATGCCATGGTTTCTTTTCAATGTTTTCCTTTACCGGAAGGTCCAATTCCGTTCTAAGGATGCGAACCTACGTCCATTGATGCTGTGTCCGAAAACGCTATCAACTAAGCCGTTATGGCTCCAAATTAAGAAGTTCTGAGGTACGAAACATGACTAATTGAGAACTTCCACCTTATTGAAGTCGGATGATAAATCAACTATTCTTCAAAATCCGCTGAGTGCCTCACGCGCTCGCCTTAGTAGTCCGGTGAAGCTATTAGGGCCTTGCAAAGCCAACACTATAGTCAGATCGAAAAAACAATCCTTAAATTAACTCACCCTGCTGGTTACAATATTCTCGTCGATTACAACACGTTCTCCTTCTACATACTTGTAGTCTCCGGAGCCACCAGTGACCTGGTCTTTGGTGGTCGGATATGAAGTCACGCGTTTACCTCCAGCTATACCGTGAGCCACAAAGGCTGTGGGTGCTAAGAATAGTAATAAAAAAAAAATTAAGTGAAGTTGGCATCGACTTCAAATATATTATTAGGTAGCGCGAATATCAATATTTTTTATTTAATTTGGTTAATTTAATAATTCCGTTATTTTTCGCTTTTTAGTGCCTTATTAGTTTTTCACATCGAAGGTGGTTTATTTTTTTTTGTAAAAATTTTTTATTTCTCCATTATTAGTGTGCATAAATATATCTGGTTTCTAATGAGCATAATCAATCGATGCCAATTTCATGAAAATACTTAGAGACGAAGTGGGTGAAAATCAAATAAACGATATTTCACCCCCTTAGGGGTTGAATATTTTCTTCAAATTTATATGGGACCACCCCTGAATATAACCAATTCAAATAAAAAAAGTATCATTAAAATCGGTGCATAATTGACGAAGATATCGATTAACATACATAAAAAAACACATAGAACCGAACGTAGTAACCTCCTCCTTTTTCGAAGTCGGTTTAAAGGTGTGAATACTGAGATGACATCTAGTAAGGGAGAGAGAGACGAAAACATGTTGTGCCGACTCTACCTACTTAGTTGGGATAAAGATAAGATGGTAAGCAATGGGTCTTTCAAACATGAAGATTCTTTTGGCCAGGTGAACGAACTCTCGGGGATCCATTATTTTCAGACTAACTAACACCCGCGACTTCGTCTGTATCGTTTACTATTTTAACAATAAATAAAAAATAAACACCACAATGTTTTACCCCATTTTTCTAAGGCAAGAAAACACATACATTAGTAAACACCTAGTGCTTATGAAATTTCTTAATACTTAAGTAACTTTATATTAAACTAGCTTCTGCCCGCGTGGAATAGTTACTTTGAACTAACGCTATCACACAACGAAAGCTCTCAAAAGAAAGAAAAAGCCCGATTTTGAAACTTTCTACATTGTTGCTCCGCTCCTATTGGTCTTAGTGTGATGATATATAGCCCATAGCCTTTCTCGATAAATGAGCTATCTAACACTGAAAGAATTTTTTAAATCGGACCAGTATTTCCTGAGCTTAGTGTGACGGTGCGGCAGCACGACGCGAGTTACACATGGCTACGTTACTTTTTGGGCTGATTAAAACCGAAAACCCAAAATATCTGTATGACAAGTTAGAGTGGAGACAAGATTACACACGTACGTACACACGCAAACGTACTTTTCATGTTCTCGCACCATGACTAATCCATTATCGATACCTCTCCATAGAACTACCGCTTTCAGAGGGACATTTAAATATTCCGCCACTCATTGGAACAACATCACACCGCCATGTCGATCCAAAAAGAGTAAACTTAGCTTTAAACTCTCATATAAGCATTATCGTTTAGGAAAACATAATGTATAATTACCAATGACAGATTTCGTAGCTCATCAATGCAAAAACTGAAGTCGTTCCATTTGACATTATCTAATATATTTTATAACGCGCAGTGAGAGTTGCAGTAAAAAGTTTACTAGCACGTAAACATGAGAATGGAGTTCCTACAATCTATTGCAATTTCAAACTCAGTAATTAAAGTGACGTATAATGTATTCACGCAGTGCTATTGTAAGCCCTGTTTATTGATGTGTATTTTTTTTATTTCTTCTAAATTTATATTTTCCGTTTATCATCATATATAGGCTCCCATCGTAAATCAGCGCTGCAGTACTACTTACTGTATTGCAGATTTTTGCTGAATGGGCTCGCCAATTGTTGGACATCTATTCTTCATTTTTAAAATGATTTTTTTTCTGTCTAATTAGTTTGTGTAATTTAATTTAATTGTATGGTTGTCCAACAATAAAGTATTTCTTTCTTTCTAAACAAACAAACACTCCAGCTTTTTAATATTGGTATAGACTAACTTCTGCCCGCGACTTCGTCCGCGTGGATCAGTTACTTTAGGCTGACGCTAACACGTAGCGGAAGCTCTCAAAAGGAAAAAAAACGATTTTGAAACATTCTTCATTGGTGCTCCGCTCCTATTGGTCTTAGCGTAATGATATATAGCCTATAGCCTTTCTCGATAAATGATCTATCTAACACTGAAAGATTTCTTTTAAATCGGACCAGTTGTTCCTGAGATTAGCGCGTTCAACCAAACAAATAACCTTTATAATATTAGTATAGATTACTACTCTTCTCTCGTACATAGCCGCGAGCCGTCATTTACAATAACTTTTAATAGAGTGGACCGATTTTAATGAAACAAAGACTTAGTCACTCCCGAGGACATGCTTTACGATTTTATTTGCTGAGGGTTTATTGTGAACCCAGTACTGTAGCAGTGATGCGTGTTCATACAAACAGACAGACAGACAGACATTTTCAAAAACGATTGAAATGTATTCTATTACTTATTCCTAGACAGCTGCAACAATTTTTTTCTCGAAAATCGCAAAAATACAGACACGTTAGATTTACATTCTTATCATATGTATAGATAGATATAGAAGACACTGCAATCACGTCGTCAAAGTACGATCAAATAAAATTAAGAACCTTGGGACAGAGAAATACCAAAATTCTTGACATAAATAGTCACATTTAAGACAGAAAGCTGAAACGATTTGTTCACATTTTTTTTCCTAACTATAATTATGTTCAAAATTCCTTCATCTGCATAGTAAATCTTCCACTGTATTGATATTTTCCACATTATGATTACTTCCTTAAGTTAGTCCATACAAAATTGGTTCCAGGATTCGTTTAGAGCAGGGCTTCTTAAACTTTTGTCATTCACGACCCCATTTATGATTGCGAGTTTCTTGACGACCCCATACAAATATAAAAGAAAAATAAATTAATATTTTTTGATAATTTATTTATTAGGTAACAATATACATACGAAAATATATAGTTTTAGAATTCGTTTTGAAACATGCAAAAATCTAAAATTAAAATTGCACAAAAAATTATAAAATTGTATTTATTATAGTTTCAAAAATAAAACTGGATTCTGACCGTCTTAATTCTTAAATTTTCTTAAGTCTAGACGCTGCAAGTCCACTGTATTCCGCCAACTCTAGTGATGTTACAAAATGGTATATATAAATATTTGACATTAAAATCTCTCGCGACCGCAGAATTTTGCTACGCGACCCCGTTTGGGTTCGCGACCCATAGTTTAGGAAGCCCTGGTTTAGAGATTAAAGCACTGCCATACATACACAACCATACAATACACATACATACAGTGGTCGCTTTAAGCCTAGGCCCGTGGAGGCCTGGCCTAGGACGGCATAAATTTCGAAACTCGGTAATCGATAAAATACCAAAATAATTTATACTACGAAATGTGGATTGGTTTTGTTGCATATTACTGAAATTACAACAGTTATTTAAATGGTGTGTTTATATTACAACGAACACTCTGGTTATGTAGTCCTTTGCTTTTTTAACCGACTTCAAAAAAAGGAGGAGGTTATCAATTCGACTGTATTTTTTTGTTTGTTGTTACCTCATAACTTTGGACTGGATGAACCGATTTTGATTATTCTTTTTTTATTTGAAAGCTGGTACTTCCCGTGTGGTCCCATTTTAATTTGGTCCAGTTCCGACAACGGCATCCAGTGCAAAACCGTATAAGTTTTAAATTTGCATTAAGTATGTACACGACAAATAGACGAATTACTCAATATCACGCTAACCGATTTCGATGATTCATTTTTTATTGGAAAGGACGTAGTACTTCAAGGATAGTTTGATGAGAGTTTGGTTAGGTTCTGATTATGGGATCCGTGACAAAGTAAGAAAATGCAAAACCGTATAAGTTTTAAATTTGCATTAAGTATGTACACGACAAATAGACGAATAACTCAATATCACGCTAACCGATTTTGGATGATTCATTTTTTATTGGAAAGGACGTACTTCAAGGGTAGTTTGATGAGAGTTTGGTTAGGTTCTGATTATGGGATCCGTGACAAAGTAAGAAAACTTTCAAGAAACGAGCCTACTCCTTTCTTAAGGGCCGGCAACGCATCTGTGTTTCTTCTCGTGTCGCAGGTGTCCATGGGCGGCCGTGATCACTTACCATCAGGTGACCCGTATGTTCGTTTGCCACCAATATTATAAAAAAAACTCTTCAATTCTTAGGAGCCTATTGTGCTTATGTTCGTTGCTTTGTTGCAACATGACGCAAGCATTGTAATTACATTACTTAAGGTGTTTTATGTGTGAAGCGATGGTAGCCGAGTTGGTGGTAGAAACTATCGCGGATTATTGACAAGGTTGCGTTCGTACCAAACGTTACTTATTGTACAACCAATTGAAACCATATCGCATACCATACCGCTAAAATGCGCATATTTTAATATACTTAAGGCGGAACGGAGTTCGCGGGCACTGCTAGTAAAATATATTTATGTACACTAAAAATGGAAAAATAAAATAAATTTTCAAAAAAAAGTATTAACCGACTTCAATATCAATCAAAAACCCATAAGGCACTAAAAAGCGGAAAATAAATAGTTTATCAAATTAACCAAATTAAATAAAACATATGAATATGTGTGCTACCTAGAGATGTATTGGAAGTCGGTGCGAACCGAAAATCATATCATCTACATAGGTACAAAGTTTAAGTCGTCTCTGTAATACATTTCTACCTGGAACAAATTTGAAATTTCGGTTCGCACCGACTTCCAATACATCTCTAGGTAGCACACATATTCATATGTTTTATTTAATTTGGTTAATTTGATAAACTATTTATTTTCCGCTTTTTAGTGCCTTATGGGTTTTTGATTGATATTGAAGTCGGTTAATACTTTTTTTTGAAAATTTACTTTATTTTTTTCTCGAACTGACTACACTATTGATCTAGCGAGTTCTTAACAGGTTCATTGGACTACTAAGGCGAGCGCTTAAGGCACTCAGCACTAGTCCTTTTGCAATACACGACTATACAAGGCTATTACAAAACTAATTACCTGCACAAATAGCAGCAACGATTTTCCCAGCTTTCTCATGTTCTTTCAAAATGTTTCCAACGACTTCTGACTTGCAAAGGCGTTCCGAACCTTCCAAACCACCAGGCAAGATGACCTATTTATATGCAAAGTACATATTAACTTGACTCTACATTGTTTTTTTTTAACTTTATTTTTGGCAACCAGGCTTCTAGTAGACTATTACTGCCATTGTCAAGTGAGTATCGATATTACAAGTTTCTTGATATAATTTCAATGAACTAACAAGATGGTGGCCATCTTGTTAGAACTTTCCATGGAGTTTTCGTGGCATCTCAGAATTCATGGTCCGCGGTATTATTTTCCATTCACTTCACTTATGCACAATAAACAAATTATATTACATAAAACACCACCAATTTTACACAATATAGAGTCAAGTAACACAAGATTATGAATAAAATATAAAATCCACTACATAACAGACCAAAATCCCGCCAAAAAAACTCCTCCACTTTGTTATTCTCAGTTTTATTTCTTACTATTAAGTTTTTGTCTCAATTAGAAACTTATTACAAAGCCACCTTCCCTCTCCCTCGCCCCTTCCCCACTCCCCCCCCCCAAACAGAGGGTGGCAACGCACTTGTGATTTTTCTGGTGTTGCAAGTGTCTATGGACGGTGGTGATCACTTAACATCAGATGACCCACCTGTTCGTTTGCATCCTATGATATATATATATATATTTTTAATAGAACTGATTTCATTAAAAATTTTCACCAGAAAGTAAATCAATGTTGCGAGAAGATTAAATACATCTAATTCAACAGCCACTTCAATACGAACAAAATTATTTAAAAAAAGTATGCCTGTACTTGTGTACACTTCTTAGAAGTTATACTTCATTGGCGTAACAAAATAAAAATCTTTTCAAAAATTTTATCTTTCGCCTTATTCTACGTTTGCTTAAAAAACGACACTAACAATAGAAAAAAGCTATTTAATACATTGAAAGTTTTAATACAAAGGAATACAAACAACAAATACAAAGAAACAAAATGTTGACTATAGCTAACTTCAGGGTGTCGGTTTTTCGTGACGGTGTGCGCGCGCATCGTAAAAGTTTACTCTCATCATTTTTCCCTGACGCGCCAAAAGAAATATAACTTCAAAAAGACTTAGTATCCGAAGATAATAAAGTAAAGTAATATGAAATAAATCCATGTTTTTATAAAAGGTAATTATTTACTTTAATACAACAACAAAAATGTATTGATTTATATCACTTTTTTGTCAAATGTACTTATGTAGTTTTTTTTGGTGGCATTGCAATTTAATTCAGTTTTATACTAATTATTATAGTGATTATGAGTCATACTTCTTCTGTATTGAAATTGTTTTGTAACATATTTAAAAAGCAATTTAATTCAGTTTTATGCTAATTATTATAGTGATTATGAGTCATACTTCTTCTGTGTTGAAATTGTTTTGTTACATATTTAAAAAAAATTGAATTAACTAGGAATTTTTTAATCAAACTTTACAAGCATTTCCCCACAACATTGGATTTTTGACTTACTTCTTTTTCTGATTAAACATGCGATAGGACTTATAACCTTTGACCACAATTTCACCTGATGTTAATTGACAATGTGGTCCACCCAAGCCGGGAGGTGGAACTGGTTCACAAGTGTAGCTACCGGAATATATCTATCAGTGGTTGGCAACAGATTAGCAACTTGAGGGTGGTAGCTAGCCAGGCGGACTAAGTGAAAGCCCTACCACCATGTTGTGGTTTTACAATGTTTTCCTTTACCAAAAGCTCTCACTCATTCGCAAGGATTCAAACCTATATCTTATGATAATCCGAGCCTGCTAACTAATGAGCCAACATCGCTTCGAGTCAAAGTTAGATTCATGTTATGTGGTGGCGCCGTTGCGTTCTCGACGCATTTAAAGGCTATTTTAAAGGCATTAATATGCTATTTAAGTGGACTGTATTTGCAGGGTGTGCTAATTTTAATACTAAACTATATTGCGATCAGATACGACGAGGGAGACAAGACTAGGAAGGAAACTTGGCACATACCTCGTGCTGTTGCAGTTTCCACGTGGCTAGCCGGCTAGGTGATTATTCTCGTTGCACTCCACTATTTTTCTCCGTCACAACACTGACGGACACTAAAGTCTAGTTTCAAAAGGTCTCACACAACAATTATTGTTTATAAAGTGTGTCAGCACGCACTATATGCGGAGCGATGCGTTTTATTCTTACTCACTCGACCAGGCGAAAATTCAAACTGTACGTGCACGCGGCGCGGGAACGACTCGACTATGGCGTGTTTGACGCGCTACAGAACGTAAGCATGTGCCAGGAAGGGGTACTTAAGCGGGGAGGGAAAGTGTCGCTATCTGATCACAATAATGCGGGAATTTAAAATATATTTAAAGCGGCGCAACCATTATGAATATAAATGTGTTAAATGATAAAAACAACAATACATACTGCATCATACTGAGGACTTTCAGCCAAAGCGTCAGCAAGAGATTTATCAGGAACAAGGGTAACCTGTCTTGAGCACAGAACTGGACTGTTGCCATCTAGTCCAGCCAATGTTACATTTACCTGAAAATCATATGAAATTTACATCACTACATATTATAAAACAAAGTCCGCTGTAACGTCTGTCTGTCTGTTCATGATTGAATTCAAAAACTACTAAGCAGATTTTTATGGAGTTTTGATTAATAGATAGAGTGATTCCCGAAGAAGGCTTAGTTAGGTAAATAATTTGTTAAGATTTTGTTTAAATTGGTTGAAATATAAGGATAAATGTTAGAAGTGTGACAGAAAACCAAGCCGCCATCTGGGAGCGTACGTCGAAAGAGTTGCCTAATCCCTTTGAGATATAAAAAAACAATTGAGATTATAAACAACGTAGACGAAGTCGCGGGAATCAGCTAGTAAAGTATAATCAGTATTCACATTTTTCTTAAACACTAGTTGATATACCTATGACTTCCTCTTTGTTGCTTATTATCTTATTATTTGATGTACAGAGGAAGTAACAAAAGGCTGCTAAAATCAAGAGTTCCATGAAGATAATATCCCGTCTTCTCATTTATAATACAGTCAAAATCTGTTATAACAACATCGAAGGCACTACTCATATTTAGTCATCAAAACCGATAGTTGTAACAACCTGTTATTTGTCGAGATAAGGCATACAGTTCAGCTAGGGCCCTTATTCTGGGTCAATATAACCGGTATGTTGATCTAAAGTTCTAAACAATATCCCCATAAACTGTTTTCACTGTATATACCATAAAGTAAATTTTCAAAAAAAAAGTATTAACCGACTTCAATATCAATCAAAAACCCATAAGGCACTAAAAAGCGGAAAATTAATAGTTTATCAAATTAACCAAATTAAATAAAACATATGAATATGTGTGCTACCTAGAGATGTATTGGAAGTCGGTGCCAACCGAAATTTCAAATTTGTTCCAGGTAGAAATGTATTACAGAGACGCGAGAGTGGACTTAAACTTTGTACCTATGTAGATTAGGGTGGGCCAAAAAAAACTTTTAATTTTTTTTTTATTAATTACCATGAAAATATCGTCTGAGATGACGAAAAAAAAATTGTGTTAAAGTTTCAGCTCTTAATATTAATATTAAGAGGTGGCGCATTAGAGTTTTTCTTTTTTTCTTTAGTCCCATACAAAAAAACTCATATCTCACCATTCGTTGTTCGTACAGCAAAATTTTTCAAGAGTGTTTTGTAGGAAATTGAACGTTCTACAAAAAAGGTTTCCTTCATTTTTTTCGCACGCCTCGCCATTTTAAAGATATTCAAGATTGAAATTTAAAGATTTTAAGGTACATTTCTTTTTTGCTTCTGAATTTTGTAAATCGCTGACAAATGAACGTTATGAAATGCGCAATACATATTTCTGCAGGAAATTAAATGCTTTACAAAAAAGGTCTCTTATGCTTAGTCGATTAGAACAAGCGTTTGGAAGATATTTATGATCAAAGTTCAATACTTATCGCTCTTACTAATTTTTCAACACAGCAACGAACATAAGCACAATAGGCTCCTAAGAATTGAAGAGTTTTTTTATACTATTGGTGGCAAACGAACATACGGGTCACCTGATGGACACCTGCGACACGAGAGGAAACACAGATGCATTGCCGCCCCTTAAGAAAGGAGTAGGCTCGTTTCTTGAAAGTTTTGTTACTTTGTCAGGGATACCATAATCAGAACCTAACCAAACTCTCATCAAACTACCCTTGAAGTACATCCTTTCCAATAAAAAATGAATCATTGAAATCGGTTAGCGTGATATTGAGATATTCGTCTATTTGTCGTGTACATACTTAATGCAAATTTAAAACTTATACCGTATAAGTATACTTATACCGTATAAGGCCAAAGACTAAGTTAAAAATAAAATGCTAACCCTATTACGCCTTAACTTCTTTGTTACTGACACTATTCACAAACCTCTTCTGACATACTCAATCTTAATCTTATCCATTCTGGTTACACCACACATCCATCTTAACATTCACATCTCTAACACATGTAATCCTTTCTCATCTATCTCTTCCATAGCCCAGTACTCGGATCCTTATTTTGCGTAGTTTAGCGTAAGTCGGAGGGGACCTCAGGGTGGCTGAGGCAGAGGAGGAGTAAACCTCGTTAAAAAATCAACCGCGAGGCGGCGGCGGAGCGGCTCAGCTCAACCGAACCCAAGGGGAAGGGGCAGGGGCCCTGACCTCCCATTGCACGGATTCGGCGGGCTGGGAGGCAGTCTTGCGATCGGACTCCCTCAGCCGGGTGTGGCGTGGGAAACGCCTGCCGTCGGAGGGTGTTGCGGAGCCTGTTCGCGCACCCCGTGATACCACCCATAGTGCGGCGTTGGTTGTCGTGGAGTTTTTTAGTTGATTAGAGGTAGACTCAGTTCAGGAACTCCCCGGGGACCTAGCAAGTATGTGAACAGGGTTATCCACGTTAAAAAAAAAAACGATAATGGGAGCCGGTTTTGGTAGTGGTTGGCGAGCGTGGAGCATTTAATATGTAAGTACCAAATTATTATTTATTGTATGATCAAAATTAAATATTTATGTTCATGTTTCCTTGTGAAGGATAAAGTGTAGTCAAATGCTAGATTAGTCATTCTCATATTTGTTATCCAGCCTAATACTGTTTTCAGCCAATTAATGGATTCTCTCATATATAGACTAAGGAAATCTTTAAAAAAAATCCATATCTAGAGGTTGCAATTAAAATAAGATGTAATATACACACATCAAAAAAGTCTAAGCAACATGCGTGATATTACAAATTTTACCATTTATATTAATTCATTTCTAAGTATTTACTCAAACAAAGTGCGTAGGTAAGTAAACTTTTTTGTTATTGATGACATACTGGCTGGTTGTAAAAAAGAAATCTGATTATGTTTTGTTGCATGCGGATTATGTGTCTGGTAAATGCGAGAAGAACATTAATATCCTGCGGTCGTTATCTGGAGCTTGGTGGGGAGCTCACCCTTTTTCCCACAAAATGCTTTATAATGCTATCATTCGCAGCCATCTAGACTATGGAGGATTTCTTTTAGATCCCAGTAATAAAGGGGCCTCGGAGAAACTCTCGAAAATCCAATCAAAATGCCTTCGCATTATTCTAGGGGCCATGAAATCCTCGCCCATCAATGCTCTGCAAGTGGAATGCGTGGATCCCCCTCTCTATTTACGCAGGCAATTCCTCTCAGACAAGTTCCTTTTCAAACTCTATCAAAATTCCCAACATCCTCTCCTACAGAAGCTAAGACATTTGGCTTGTATAGTTGAAAACGAGGGTTACAGCTCTTTATTCGATTTGCCTTGTATTCTCCGCAGTTATATCAAAATTTCCCGTTTAACTATTCCCATTCTGCAATTTCCATGTAAACTTATTTTCTCTCTCCCTTATGAAGCGTTGTGTCATCAGCCCAATATAATCCTAGATCTGGGCATTCAGAATGACATAGTTAATGCCGATAAAATTTTAAAAGACAAGCTTGCTTCACAATTTCCGAACTGGCTAGCAATCTACTCCGACGCATCCAAACTGACCCAAAACAACAACATGGGATCCGCCGTGTGGATTCCCTTTTTTAAAATTATACTAAGTTTTAAATGCCCTCCCGTTTTAACAGTGTTTACTGGTGAATCCATTGCAATTTTAGAGTCTATAAAATTTGTATTATCCCATGATATCAAAAAGTCCATTATTTTAACTGATTAAAAAAGCTGCTTACAAGCCGTACTGGCTAATCCCTTCAAATCTAAATACAGATCCCCAATTATATTAAAAATCAAAGAAGCTCTTTATATGTGTCAACAGCAAAACTTAAAAGTCGTCTTGGCTTGGATTCCGGGTCACTCGGGCATTCCAGGCAATGAAACTGCAGATTCATGTGCAAAGCAAGCTGCCAACATAGGTTCCCTAGAACATTTTCAAATCATTCCTGGGGATCTCTGTGTAAGCATGAAACACCAGTTGTTTAAAGCGTGGAATGATGAGTGGCAGACATCACACAAGCTTAAAGCCAAATTCTATGGCAATTTACAACCTACCATCCCCACTAAACCCTGGTTTTCATTGTTTCCGAACGTAGACAAGCGTACGATATCGGTCGTGTGCCGTATGCGTTTGAATCATGCCTGCACACCTGTCCATCTTGCAAAAATTAGAATCCGGGATCACTCGCTATGTGAATGTGGGCTAGATGAAGGAAATATAGACCATATTTTTTTTAATTGTCCAAATCGGCGCGTTTCTCTATATAATTTACTCCCCCAGGAGATATTCCGTCCCACCTGTATGCAATTCCTACTCTCCCTCTCCTTTACTCCTTTTATTACTGTTCTGTGTAAATATATCTATATTAATAAAATTAAGCTCTAATTATTTGTTACATTATGCTTACTTGTGCTATACATGCTTATATGATAAAATATACATATTTATTTACTAACTCATATGTTTAGGTACTTACTAACCCAATTGTGTATTGTCCCTATGTTCTATGTTAGTCATACGGTGGTGGTCTAAATCAACTTCAGATCTTTTGTTGATCCATTATCGTAGAAATTAAGCTTTATGTACATGACACTGGCAGAATTGCGGAATTTTCCACAAAGGCCAAAGAATAAGATAAAAAAAAAAAAAAAAGATTATGTTTTGTTTTTTCATAAAATTCAAATGACTGCGAATTTGTTTGAATTTAAGTGCGTTTTAATTGCTACGTTTAGTCTTGATTTTATAATTTTACCAACCATTTAAATAAAGTTAGCGACAAAATTGAATTGTTAGATATTCTTTACATCATGAAGCGACGTCATTTGATGGCAGATGAAATGCAAAGAGCTGTAGGGATGTTGCAAGCGGGAAGTAATCAATCTCAGGTATCTCGACATTTTGGCATTCATAGAAGTGTTATTTGTCGTCTTTGGCAGCGCTACAATAATACAGGAGAACCCGCTGAACAGCATCCAGGCCGTAAAAGGAGTACCACCACTCGGCAAGACCGGTACATACAACTGACTGCAAGACGCCAGCCGATATTAACCGCTCGAGAGATAAGTTTGAGGCTACAAATTTCAAGTGGTGTTGATGTAAGTCCTCAAACTGTGCGAAATCGACTGCATGAGTACGGCCTACGAGCTCGACGCCCAATCAGGTGCCCACCGATACGTCACGGGAATCGAGCTCGTCGATATGAATGGTGTAGAGAACGCATAACATGGACCCAGGAACAATGGGATAAAATTATGTTTTCCGATGAGTCGCGATTCGGGTTTAAGCCTGATACAAGAAGGGTGCGAGTGTATCGTCGGCCCGGAAATACTGAAAGGCTCAGGTGCGTTCAGGAAGTTCATCCATACAGCGGCTCAACAGTTATGTTATGGGCGGGTATTATGAAGAACAGGCGAACTGAGCTCGTTTTTGTAAATGGAAACATGAATGCTGAAAATTACATTGAGGATATTCTCAGACCTTATGTCTACCCATTTGCACAAACCTTTGACTCCGATTTTAGGTTAATGCATGACAATGCGCGTTCACATACAGCTCGGCGAACCAGTGAATACTTTGCAACGGAGAACATCCGGGTATTGCCCTGGCCTGCACAATCGCCAGATCTCAACCCCATCGAGCACGCATGGGACATGCTCCAGAGACGTGTTTTGAAGGACTTGGACGGAGCGACAACAACCCAACAGCTGAAGGATTTGCTACAATTCCATTGGGAGCGAATACCGCAAGATGACATAAACAGTCTCATTAATTCAATGAATAATCGTTGCCGACAAGTTCTGAATAGCAGAGGAGCCCATACTTTGTATTAAATTGTTCTATTCTTTCACAATAAATACATTTTCTTTAGAAATTTCATTTTGTAAGAAAAAAGTTTAGTTTCTTATGTATCTTAATTTCTACAGTATATTCTAATATTGTTCATTTCTGTTATTAAAAGAACTTATAAAGACAACAGCTGTTATTTTTACATCATAGAACCCTAAAAATATTATTTTAAAAATAAAATACAAGGTTATAATGTGAAGAACCATCCTAAAATTTAAATTAGTACATGTTGCTTAGACTTTTTTGATGAGTGTACTAAAAACAATTATACAGAAAAGTTCAAGGTCACTACAAGGGCAATGACGGCATATTCATTTACAAATTTGATAAATAATGAGGCCAAAGAGAATTGCTCAAAGCAAAACAGTGATGATTATTTAAACCAACCATTTTGTGTAGGTTGCAGGAGCACCCTGGCCCCAAACAGCGTAAATTCTCAATTTTTGGTATAGTTTGGAAGAGGCCTAGGTACGACTTTCCATTGACGTCCTTCGAATTGAGGGTTGGGATTGAGTGGGGGGAAGGGGATGGAGGGAGCGAGGGTGGTTGTACAACCCCCCTTAACCTGTTAACCGGGCAAGACGTATAAATGCGTCAGGCGTAAACAATATCGATTACGGGTAGGACATATGAATATGTCCTCAAAAATTAATGTGCGTCCTGGTACGGAAGGGACGTGTATTTCTGATCAACTATGATATTACGTCATCCATGCGTGTCTCGACATGAATTGATTATTAAATTGATCTGATTCTATCCGCATAGAATAAGAACAACTTCTCTATTGTGAATCACTCACAGACTCTCACAGACGTGTTTTGTGTGACCACTGACAGGTACATATTTACACTTATTTTATTTATCTATTTTAATTAAATGCTTACAAGAACATACAATGACTATAAAAATATTTCTATTTTATGTTATTTTTATTTCATATCTTTTTATAAAATTTTTTTTAGTGCTCATCAAAATGAATGAGAGCGATATCAGTGATGATGATGTATGTTTCAATGTACCGGCAAGTAAAAGAAGGAGACGCATTATGAGTTCATACATTTCATATATTTATCATTCATATATTCAATATATTCAATAGTTTATCATTCATTTTATGAATAAATTAAAATATAGAAATATGAAATGACGGTCTCCGGGCGTGACGTATTGACATGTCCTAGCGAAACAATACGCGCCCGGTACATGTTGCATAATTTGAACGAGAAATCCCCGGTTAACAGGTTAAAAGGGAAAGTAGTGGAAACCACCCCATTCGAGTTTTTAAAATTTTTATGAATGTATATAAAATTAAATGTTACCGAACGTATGGCAACTTAACCTTAGGTAAAATAAAACATTCAATGACCAGAATTATACATAATCTGTGGTAAGGATTGCATAAACATTGCAAAAAAAGACTGATTTTCGATTACGTTTTTCTCAAAAACTATGCATGTTAAAACTTTGCGTGTGTGCTTATAATAATATAACCTTTCTGTAAAAAAAATATCAACCCCCAACTCGAAGGACGTCAATGGAAAACTGAGCCGAGGACTACGAATAGTTGATCTATTCAAGTTTACAGTTACCTACTTTCATTAAATGTAATTAGTTTAATACAGGAAAAGCTATAAGTAAAATGTAGTATGACAATAACAAACGTACACCTCCTCTGCGAAGCATGTCGACTGTAATAATGGTTTCCATCTCCTCAGCACCCTGAGCGAGGACTACTAGCGCAGACTTCGTCATTGCTCTGGAGACAATTTTACGTATTAATGTAAGTACGTATACGTTATGGTTATAATTATCCGATTTAAGATTTACTTCTAATATAAAAATCAATAATGTAAAGCCTACCTTTTTTGTTGATAACGAGAATAATGAAAAATTATACGCAAAGTCAACGACGTAGACTTCGAAAATAAGACCGGCTTAGCTGTCAAATAAAACATTTCTCAGTATATAGTATCTTATCTATGAAAACATTACTTTTTGACAATTGACAGAACGAAAAAGTTAACATTTGTGTCGGGAATATTCTATTGCATAACTATATTACTATGAAGCCCCTATGTATGACCTTGACCTTATTGTTTTGATTTGAAATAATATAGGAAGTCTTAGTACATACGATATTTATAACTATATAATAAAGTTACATTTCTATATTTTTGGCAATGAAAAATCGCTACATTAGTGAATGTTGTTGGACATTTTAATAATTACCATATTTATGTTTCTAAACGAATTATGTTTACTTTGTCTATTGAATTTGAAAGAACTTAGGGTTACCATAGATTACATAATATCTACCCATGCAACGCGACGTGATTTGACAAATATGCGTACGCGATGCGACCGCGACATAGTGGACAATGAAAGTTGTCAGCTGTTAAAGCTTAAATTACTTTGAAATCATTTAATATATGCAGCATATTATCGACATATCCATGGCCATAATCGTTAATTATAATAAAATACTTCTAGTCGGTATGTTTTTTAAAAATATATAGTACTTTATTTTAGTTTGCATATTTACTGGCCCAAAAACATTTAAATCGCACTGGATATTGAGCATAATAGCTTCAACATATAAGAAGGTCTATGCATAACAGCAATAGTGACGTTATTACGAATTCGGTAAATTTAAATATGGCATCAAAATAACTTGTTGAAGGACTTTTAGGCGGGATGTTGAAATATCATATAGCGAATTTTATATTTTATTTATAATCTTGTGTTATTTGACTCTATATTTTGTAATATTGGTGGTGTTTTACAAGTATAGTTTGCTTATTGTGCCCGAGTGAAGTGGATGGGAGAAATGGGAGCATGGATTCTAATTTACCACAAAAACTCCGTGGAATGTTCTAACAAGCGGGCCACCACCTTGTTAGAACATTGATATGATCTCAAAAAATATATAATATTATCACCTATTCGACAATGGCAGTAATAATCTACTAGAAGATCAGTTGTCAAAAAAAAATAACTTGTTGAAATTTAACAAGCTGCTATTTCTTTGATCTTGTATCCCCGACAGATGTTCGTTGACGGCAGTTCTATATTGTCTATATATAGCTTCCTTTCTTTTGCTAATAGTACGTCAAGCTAACAAAAAATATTTTTTACTATATTTTAATAGTCTCAAGCAATAATTAATACATAATTTATACAATGATGATGTTGATAGAACTTCTTAGTAGTCTATTTTCAATTTAATTATTAGTATTTAAGTCATACTGTGGTGTACACTTTATTATAGGTTAGAAATTGTACGTTATGGAAAAAAACTAATTTCATATTACAAGTCTTTTACGTTGTGCTTAAAATGGATTTTGTGAAACGAGAGGAGCAGAACGCCGTCGAAGATAATTATAAAGCTTATATGGATAGCGTGAGTATTTACATTTATTTTTTAAATTTCATATACTGTATTATACTAGCACTATTAGGTTAGCTGTTGATTTTATTTACTTTTTGTAAATTAACGATGTTTTTATTATTATTTATAAACATAACAGATTATTCATTCTATCTAGCTTCACCTATGTACACAAAATTTTATATTTTTTTGGTCTCTGCAGTATTTCATTTAATTGTATATCTGGGGATTTAATACATACTTTGTGTCTCGTAATTTGAATACTTTTGTAACTTGATTTCGTTTTCTATTTCATCCCCATATATGTATAATGATTTCCTAAACTGCTTATTTTATAAAAACAATACAACCCCATAGTATTATCTCCATTGCCTCTTGAGATTTTTTTTTCCAATTTTCAGTGGAATACTTATAACACTGTGATTTAACTACTTAGGGTTTTAAGTTTGACTTTTTTTTTATTATAACAAAATTCAAATACGGGGCTGCATTAGATATTCGCATCCTGAAATAAGGATTGAGGGGGTGAGAGGGGCGGACGAGGAGGCTGACTACCCCTCTGTACCACTCCCCCGCCACGGAAAGTCATAGTTACTGAGATATTCATGATCATAGTTTTGAGATTGTCGCCTCCGATCAATCTTTGGTAATTTTGTATATTAACAACATGGTGATTTTTAAGTTAAAAATCAACAGTTTGTACAATACTATGTCTATATATAAGTAGAGGAAGAAATGATTGCTGGAAAAATGTAATTTTTTCTGCACAAATATATATTTTAGTAACCATACTAAAAATTATAGTAATTTTGCATAAAAAAAAATTGATTTTGCAACTAAAAAAGAAATAACTTGTATGAAGCTATGTATATCTAAGCATTAAGGAATAAATTATTGATGGAAAAGCATAAAACTTGAGAACAAAAAAAAATTTATTCACAATAAACTTATGTCCTCATTTTTCGCCCAAATATTTCACATTTTAGCTCATAGTGGTTAAAAAAATATTTAATATAATAGTATAGTATAAAACAAAGTACCCTACTGCCTCTGTCTGTCTGTTCGCGTTAAACTCAAAAACTACTGAACGGATTTTCTTGCATTATATGACATCTTATATGAGTTATTGAAACATATATGTGTACCAAGCATATATAACTCAACAACTCATATGTATTTTGCATCGGATATTTTTTTCTTAACTAGTTCAATTCAGTAAGGGAAAAGAATAAAACCCTTCCACTTTCTACGCCGAGGAGGGAACGGAGCTAGGCTTGAGCCGCTGCCGAGGGGGTCCTAGTCTGGTGTGCAGGAGCGAAATTTACCCCGAGACCACGGCGGCGTGATCTTTCATTTCGTTCATACAAACAGACAGATAGACATTTCCAAAAATGATTGAAATGTATTCTATTACTTATTTCAAGACACCTGCAACAATTTTTTTCACGAAAATCGAAACAGTATAGACACGTTAGATTTACATTCTTATTATATGTATAGAAGATGTATAGTTATGCTTATTCGTTTTTTCATTGTAACCTGATACTTTCAGGGCTCCCCTTTTAACTTAATTAGTATTGAACCTTCAGTTTCCTATATACACCAGGTAAGTCCTCAAAATTGAATAAGAAATGTGGGGTCATTCAACTATTACCTAGGCACTAAAAGGGGTCTTTGATTTGCTTATTTTTGATGACATAGGGGCTGGAGGATCTGAGTGGAGATCACGTCCGCATTATTTATAATTTACTTTTTCTGATTTTCTGTAAAATTTAGTCATTATGTATAAATGTTTATGTGAACATGAGAGGAGGTGGTAAGAGCTTTGCTTAGATTTGCTGACAAGGGGGAGGGGGGATGGTCAGGAATTACAAAACTACTATTTACATAATACTTTAAGGACCACTGTGTAGTGACTAAGATATTATATTAGATATATAGGTTTTTGATAATCCAAGAAATAAATATAGGTTACAAAGGGGTGAAATCAGTGTTAATTTTTTAAATAAAAAGTTGTTATTGTTGCAGCTCCAGAAACATGAAATCGAAACTGATTATCAGCATACGTCAATATCGATGGAACAGCTACATCAAGCGGTGCAGTCTTCGTTGAACCCTTCAAGCATCATCCATAATTTCCAACTGCCTCTCTCGCCACGACAGATGTCCACACTCATGCTGAAATCCAACCATCTGAGTAGAAATTTGAACTTCAACGAATTACCTGGCCCTTTGACGAGAGAAGATTTAAGCATTAACGAAATACACCAAAACTTAAGGCATGACGATGCTGTAACACAGAATTTTTGTAGGAATTTAGATATATCTCTAGTGAGGAACATGAATGACTTGGAATTACAGAATAATGCAACACAAAATATCATCCAAATGAATGAACAAGATATCTCGAGGAATTTAGACTTAAGATTGAATGAAGCGGCCATATCGCAAATGCGTTCAGATTTGTCCCACAATCTGACTCAGGATATGGTCATGGCGCATTTGAACAGACAGAATCACGAGCATGACTTGGTAGGACAGGAAGATTCCAGGAGAACCTCCATCGTTATGCCAGACGGTCAGATTTTGGATCAAGTGTTGGCCCAAAGGTTAAACTTGAATTTGGATAGGTTGGACCAATGTTTAGTTCAGAGGCTGAATCAGAGTTTAGATAGATTGGATCAGAGGTTGGTAAATCCAAATTTAGGGTTGCATGAGAGACAGTTGGAACAGACTGAGCATTTATTGCCGATGCCATTTCAAATAAAAGCTGAACAAGATGATGATGGGTACTTCTATGATAACATTAGTCAAGGAATTAATAATGTCAATGAAATGAATGGTGAGTGAGGAGTTACTATTTTCATTTGATATATTGTATACTTACTAATATGGTAATTGAAGACCTTAAAAGGCTTACAATTTCGTTTACAAATCTATATCCTAACTATTAATGGGGTGTTCATTATTTACCAAGTTGATATTTTTCATGTGACGGAGCCTAGACTTTAGTTTATCGTCTAAAAAAAAATGTTAATAAATAATAGTTTAAAAAAACACGCTTTCATAAAAAATCCAACTAAAAAACAGAAAATAAAATGTAATAAATTTGGATTAAGAATAGTGTAAATTAGAAATAAATGTATATTTTTGTAAAAAGTGACAAAAAAATGATAAAAATACTGATATCTGGAGGTGCTGATATTAACATGCGATGCGTCACTGGTATACAAAAATATACATTTATTTCTAATTTACACTATTCTTAATCCAAATTTATTAAATTTTATTTTCTGTTTTTAGTTGGATTTTTTATGAAAGCGTGTTTTTTTAGTTTTTTTACTATTATTTATTTTTCATTTTTTACTTAAATTTTTTTAACTTTTTTTTTCGGATTATTGTATTGTCATCGACCTTTGACAGGTGTGCAAAGTTTGAATTAAATCTGATCGTTCAAAGTAGGACAAAATCGAGCTCAAAGGGGTCGGTTACAAACAAACATACAGGTGAAGCTAATAAAAGCGTGATAAAAATAATAAACCTTGCCCTTAAGACGCTACTATACATTCCTATATAAATTACATGGGATATTGTAAACTTTTACAATTAATTTTCTTTTTCTTCGAGGAAATAACTTAAAGCAATGAGACATACATATTTTTATAGAAGACTGAACGCTCTACAAAAAAGCTCTGTTATAGTTTTCCGATTAATGCACTCCTTCAAATGTTATTTGAGGTAAAGTATTGTTACTTGGTAAGTAACAATCGCAATAATTCTCATCTTTAATTTGTACGCCAGGGTTTCCAACCTAGGGATTTCCTCCTACATTTAGGGGGTAAATAAGAGGGATTATATTTTTAGGGACTCTTTAATGTACAAGTGTATACAATTCATTTTCCAATACAGCCAAGTTGGAATCATTTTAATACACAAATTATTATGAGGAACAATATTTAATGGTTGCACATATAAAAATTGAAAAAGTAATAACCTTGTTTAAAATTAAAAACACATCAGACACGTTGCTAGTCTATACTTCTATACTAATATTATAAAGTGGTAAAGTTTGTGAGTGTTGTGACATTGTAGGGTGTAATATCTGAATCTCCTAAAACAGATTTTGAAAATTATTTTACCAATAGAAAGCCACGTTATTTGTGACTGTCATAGGCTATATATTAACCCGAAAAATGAAAAGACTTTTTTGTGGTAGTCGAATTTGCAAAGTAAATCGGATAAAAAACGGTCGAAGGAAAACGTTTCTTACGAACGCTGCCTTAACGATGAAAGATATATGATTGAGTTCTAGGGAAAGTTGTAGAGCTTGAACATATCTACAAAAAAGTCACCGGCAGTATATATCTAACTTTTATATTTAAGTCACAAAAAGTAGTTTTTTATAAACGTTTACCACTCAACGAAGTGGGCACAAGTCACCTAGTGTTGAATAAAACCTTTTCCCTTTTAACAGTGTTCACCAGGTTATTTTTTCAAAGTCGGGAAATTTTATTATGAATTTGATGGAAAGAGAATTTGGTCTCAAAAAACTTACCTTCTTTTACTAGTACCTTCTTACGTTTTAATAAAATAACTAAACGTGACAGCTTGCCTTACTTGTCAATATCCCTTCTTGTTTTGAGTTATTCATATATGACGGCTTGAAGAAAGGGGAAGGGAAGGGACAAAAGTACCTTGTGTGTTTTTTTCACTGCGATTTTGAGTAATTCAGATATGGGGCTCAATTGAAGCAGAAGGAAATGGAAAAGTACCTTGTGTGTTTTTTTCACTGCGATTTTGAGGAATTGAGGTAATTGGGTGCTTGAAGGAAGGGGAAGAGACATAAGTATCTTGTAGGTCTGTTTTTTCTACTGCGATTTTGAGTAATCTAGGTATTGCGCGTGAAGTGATTGAGATATTGGTAAGATTATGACAATCCTAAACTAAACAGGTACTTATGAAATATGATCAAGGATATTCTGATTATTACTTTTAGAGTAAATATTTTGAAGTCAATTTTATTTGTTATACTAGCTGACCCGTGCAACTTCGTCTGCACCAAATCGGTTATTACCGGTTTCAATTGTATTTTTAATCGCAAATAATCTTAAAAAACCTAAAACCCTATTGCAGCGTTATCCAGTACTTCCAATCGTGAATCCAAATTATCCAGGGACTCATTCAAACATATACCCAGTTGGTATGTGAGAAATCTTTTAAAATAAGCCTAGAATCTGTTCGCAGCATTACCTAAAGTAGTGTCATCAAAGTGAAGATCAAAACTAACTTACATATATTGCCGATAAATGTCTTCCCAGTACCCCTTGTAACTTCATCACGTAACATACTGTAAAAGTTGAACTTTATCTACATTAAATTTCCATTTTGTTTTAGTTGTTTGTTTTATAAGAATTTGTAAAGTATACGTGAAATCTGCATTCAATTTTAATTTGGTCACATTTATTTTACTTTTGACATACAAACCACCTTTTTTACTGAGATACTGAACTTGGGATAATATACCTTTCTAACAGTGAAAGAATTTTTGAAATCGGACCAGTAGTAGGTACCAATCATTCCTCGAAAACAAAACTTTACCACTCATTATAATATTAGTATAAATACAACATAGTAACTGCAAACAGTAGTCCGGTGAAGCTGTTAAGACCTTGCTAGGTCAATAGCGTGGTCAGTTCGAGAAAAAAAATAACTGCATACACCTCAACTGATTTATTTTAATCTTAGATTCACAAACCTGAACCCAACTACTTCAAGACTCAACAACATTTAGAAAACTAATTTTATCAAATATCGAAACAACACACGTACTGATAGAACTCTAGTTGAGATTCATCTTCTACAATGCAATGTAACTATTATCTAGGTTTATGTTTTAGGAAAAATCTTGTCACCTTTGTTTAGCAAACATTTTTTATACAATAAAATAGATGTAACAACATATAAGTGACAGTTTCGTTTACACATACTTTTTCATATAAGGTTAATAATTACGCATAGAAATGTCATATAGCCGTAGCGCAGTTATAACGTACTGGACATTATATGGTCCGCCGGAGCCGACGGTTCGAATCCCGGCGATCTTTTTTTTTTGGTATTTTTTTTAAAGTAGCTTAGGGAAATATAGCTTATCTTTTTAGCTAATCTGTCTGCTATATATAGCACAATGAAAATTTACCAAAATCCGTCAAAAATTTCATTAACTACAAATTTTTGATTTTCGTCCGTTATCCTGGAGAATCCCTTGCGTTTTATGAGATAAAAAGTATTCTAGATGTAACCTTGTAATATTAGTTGTCACTGTGCCAAATTTCGTCAAAATTGGTTCAGTACTTTCAGAGTGGTACGTGTTCAAAGGGACAGACAAACAGGCAGATCCTGGAGAATCCCTTGCGTTTTATGAGATAAAAAGTATCCTAGATGTAATCTCGTAATATTAGTTATCACTGTGCCAAGTTTCGTCAAAATCGGTTCAGTACTTTCAGAGTGATGCGTGTTCACAGGGACAGAAAGACAGACAGACAGACAGACAGACAGACAGACAGACAGACAGACAAAAATTGTAAAAAGATTATTTTTGGCTTCTATATCGATAACAAAGTCTACCCCGATAAAAAATTTCAAAAAATATTTAATGTACAGATTTGACCTTGCTACAGTTTTATTATAGTATAGATATAATAAAATAGTTGTGTTTATATGTATAGATTTGTTGTTAAAAATCCGAGTAATGTGCGATTTATTTAAATCGACCGATAAGTGCTTGCATTCTGAATATCCTCTGTATCATAAAGTTAATAAATTATATAAAATTAACTTTATATCCATATCAAGATGCCTTTGAAAACATTAACATTTTAAAATGCTAAGTTAATATAATACCATCTATTAATTTCGAACCGGATTCCTGGTTGTTTTAAAAATGGATAGTGTTAATGTCGTTTCAGAAATAAACATTTACCCATTTCAGGATTGTATTGATGCCTAGTAACGACTTACAAGTCGATTTTTACGAGCCGGGCCTTCATACAATTTGTTACGACCCTTATTTACATTTCGTCCTCACAACTAGTACGTCGCCTAATCCTTAACACTAGTATACGTTTGACCATACATTAATGATGTCCTACAGAGCTCGCTGGTTCGTTTAGTATTAAGTAAAATTCTAACTCAAATTGTACTGTTGTTTCGTCTAATTGACGACCTTATGACTAAAACAGGAGATTTAGTAATCCATAAGTAGTTATACTGAATACATTTTCTATGGTCGTATCGTAATGGGATTATGCAATTCAAGCGAAACTCCCTTTAACTTACCTACTCTCATTTCCATGAATTAATGTCAAATCCTAACTAATATTATAAACACGAAAGCGAGTTTGTTTTTTTTATTATGCTTTCCCGCTTTAGCTAACCTATTACTCATCGTGAAGGATATAGGATCGTAAATTTACCTTTCATCTAGAAAATAAGCATTGTTCCCTAGAGATAGATCAAATCTATATTAAAACGAGCGAGGTTGCGGGCAAAAGCTAGTTGTTTTATAAGTACTCTATGTTTTCTTCATGTGAGATACCAATCCCTAAAAATTGTTGCTCAGTGTTCGGTCCGGTATTTGAAGTCCCCTGAGGCTGTTAAAGTAACTGTTCAAAGGTTAAATCTATAATAAAACGAGCGAGACTGCGGGCAAAAGCTTGTCGCTTTATAAATATTCTATTTTATTCTCTTCCCAGATACCAATCCCTAAAAAAATTTGCTCACTGTTAAGTCCGATATTTGAAGTATCTCGAGGCTGTTAAAGGCATTGTAAAGATTAAAAAGGTAAAAAAATAAAGATTTATCACAAATATTAAATATTGCCAAGACGGGTTTGATGATATATCTGAAGATAATGTGATATTACGTCGGTCCGACAAGGTCAGCGGCGCTGGCGCATCGTCGACCTAGAAACTTTGATAGCATAAATAGCATGCCGGTTAGAAAGGAAAAAAATATATAGCAACAATTACGACAGTTCTCTGGCCAAGGGGTGTGCAGACTGCGTTTACTAATTGTGTCGAACGTGTTTACGGAACTAGATTTAAATATTCTTTTTTGCAAAAGGTTACATCAGTTATCTAATAGGGATATTAGATATAGCGAAAATATTTTCAGTCTTGCATTCTAAAGACTATAATAAAAAAATCAAAAATAGCATACCGACTTCGATAAAATCTACTATAAAAAATGCAGCAGAACATCTTTGACCATAATTTATCTAGTATTAGATTGTCATAAACTTTGGGGCCCTTACTTTCCGGCTGGTGCAAATGCTCACCGGCCATGGCTGCTTCCGTAAGTTTTTGCACGAAGTAGCCGGGAGAGAGGTGATATCAAGGTGCCACCATTGCGATGACTGCGAGATGGATACGGCACTCGATACACTCACAGAATGCCCAATGGGCTGAACAAGCTGGTTGCCGTTGTGGGCCGTGATCTGTCCCTGTCGCCTCTGATCGGATCCATGGTGGCCAGCGAGAGATCATGGTGCTTAGTTTGAAGTTGAACCACGGTCTTCACCGCCGCTTCCTAAAAGAGGTATGGGAAGAGATTCTCTCTTCCCGAGAGGAGGGCGTAACTTCTGCAGTGATCAGGAACGCGGAAAAGCTTGTTAATCGTAATCCCACAACCTTGGCTTACATACGCGCTGAGCGGCCAGTGGAGTTTTAGCCAGTAGGAGTCTGGCATAACCCTCTCCCTGCCCCCCGACAGTTGGTGGGGGGGGGGGGGGGGGTAGGGTTATCCAAAGTAGGATTTCTCCACCGCTATAAAAAAAGATTGTCATAAACTTATCAATATCTCAATCAATATGCATTTCCTATTCGATTTAAGGAGTTCCCTTCTGTATCTTCAAAATTCAAGTTACATTGCAAATTAAATCAAAATCGGACTCCTTTGAAACTATTTTCTTTCCAATAAAAAATAATCTACCAAATCGGTTTATACATCACGTAGTTCTGAGGTAACTAACGTTAAAAAGAAACATAACGCAAATGAGAACTGCCTCCATTTTGAAGGCTCTTAAAAAAGAAGACATATAAAAAATTGGAGCTGTTATTACAATCTAAATATAATCGTCGACTAGGAATATCTGAAACGTTAGCTGTTTCAATATTCATTAAGCATTTTATTTTTAAACTATTCATACTTGCTTCCTAGGGGTTTGTAGTGGAGCCTCACATATTACTGAAATTAATTGATCAGGTCCATTAGTTCTGAACATTATCGGAGCTTGGTGAAATCAAAAGTTTGAGCCATCTGTAAAGTGCTTCATGTTGCATATTTAAGATCTTGGTTGACATTTTCTAATACCTAAACAGGTATAGGAAAACATGATGCCAGGTACTCGGCATTTTAAAATCTACCCTTGAGAATCGTTTCCATTTCTAGGCTTAGCATATTACAATGACCGGGAGATATTATAGCTATAGCTTAATCTGATATTTAAAGGAAGTAATACTAGTTGACCCGTGCCCACTTCGTTGGGCGGTAATAGGCATTATCAAGCTACAACTTTTTTCTAGAACTCAATCCTATATCTCTCATCGTTAAGGCAGCGTTCGTAAGAAATGTTTTCGTTCGACCATTTTTTCTCCGACTCCCCAGATATTACCCCCTACAACCTCACAAACTTTACCTCTTTATAATATTAGTATAGATAATATAATTAATTAATAGCTTCTGCCCACGACTTCGTACGCGTGGAATTGTTATTTTGGGTTAACACGCAGCGGTAGCTCTCAAAAGGAAAAAACCCGATTTCAAAACATTCTTCATTATTGCTCCGATCCTATTGGTCTTAGCGTGATGATATATAGCCCATGACATTCACAAATAACGTGCCTTTCTATTGGTGAAAGAATTTTCAAAATGGGTTTAGTACTTCCTGAGATTACCCCCTACAACGTCACAAAGTCGCAAACTCACAAACTTTACCTCTTTATAATATTAGTATAGATAACAATGTTACAGAGGATAATATGTCGTTCTAACTATTGGAACCTTGCAACCAGCTCTCTCTTTCACATATATTTTGAATGCTATCGGAAATTACCACAGGAATATTTTTTTTCATACATTGTAAACTCAATATAGCTGTCGTTAAATGGAGAGAAGAAAAATTAATTTTATTTAATGGTGAACCGAACAAAGTCAAGTAATTTAGACGTTTTAGGCGATCAATGGAGTTTACACTCTATCGGTGTTATTACGAAAAAGTTAAATACGCATTGAACCCTGGCTTTAAAAAGGTTTCCTATTAAATGCACTGCGGTCGCTGAATGTTCGCAATCTTGCTCTTTTGTCTCGCTTTGGTTACGTCAGGTTACACTTGGCAGAATTTCTGCACAGGCCCGTGTATCTGAGGCGCATTGTGCCGATGCGCCTCCCACGGTCGTCGGGGAGGGCAAGTCTCGCCCTCCCCTGAGGTGTGTACGATTTTGACCCCTCGACCGCGACGAGGCCCCTGATGAGGGGCCGACACCTGCCGGGGAGTAGACGCAGTGCCAGTTCGGTGATAGGTGATTGAAGGCACCATGAGGTTTTAGTTCGTGCAAGTCGGGCATACTCCACCCTCAGCTGCCCGGCTAGCGTGAGAATCCGTACGGATTTCCGATTTCCTCATGTAGAAAAAAAAAGGTTAGACTTGCCAAAAAGGATAGCGCGAACTTGCCTCGGGCGAGCGTGGTGCATTTATTACGAAACGTTTATTAAGGCAAGTATTTAACACGTATTTAACTTTTTTGTGATAACACGGTAGAGGTTTTTTAACATTCGGCCAAAATCCCATCTCATGTTAAATAACGATGTGCTCTAATAGGTATTTACACGCTAAACTTAAAGGGAGACTGGCTCTCAAGTGTAGCTGTCGGAGCATACCAGCAGGTGCTTGGTGAGTGATTTTTCAACTTAGGCCTAGCACTATAGTCTCATAACGATGTTTTTCATTCATCGACATTTTTTCATCGACAACTCCCTAAGTTGGTAAGGATTGGAACCTACGTCAAACGTAATACCTCGTCGGATGTTATGAGAATTAAACGTCACTCTAAACTACTGGAAGCTGTCTACCAGTTCCCACTGTGATATCAACATCAAAAACTTATGAACGTCAAAGACTACCACCGGTTCGGAAAACAACCCAGTCATCGAGAAGAACCGGCAAGAAACTCGATCGGTTACATTTTTTAAACATATATTTCCAATACATCATACAATTGCTTTTAGTGGATGCACAGAGAGGAGTCAATTCCAGACATCACTATCGTTCACATACTGATCCACTCTATAATATCCTTTTGACACTAAAACCCGTTTGACGTGGCGCTTAAATTTACAGTCTGGCAAATCGGTAACATGCTTTGGGACTTTATTGTAAAATCTAACACTATTACCTAAAAAACTATTACTGGTTTTGCTAAGTCTCAAACATGGGACCACCAGTTTATTACAGTTTCTAGTATTTCGATTATGCCGGTCTTTTACTAAATTCAGATTTTCAAAGTTTTTACGGACATACATTAAATTATCAAGAATGTATTGGGAGGGCAGAGTTAAGATACCGAATTATATCTTTCTTCAATGCTATGGAAAATTACCAATGAACATAATTGGTTTTCTCAGAGTAGATAAATCCAGATCTTCTGAAAACTACGTGCGATTGTGTTTTATCTGATAACGCGCTAAAATGGCAGATGTCCAAGGAGAATACCAGTCGAGATATTTTTAAAAATGTTGATAATTGTAGAAATAACGTATAATCAAACGGGCCATGATAGTTTAACCTTTTACTGCTGAATATTAATGTAAATGATCAAAGGTCAGAAACGAAACGGGTCTGAAGATCACTTGCACTGGACCTCTTTCACAATATTCAAATTTATATGCGTTTGATTTAAACACGCGAATGTGTCGTGGTTACCTAATTTAATAACCTAATTAGAACTAGTTAGGTAATTTTTGATAGGTCATGTAATTCTGTGGATTTTTAATACTAACGGACAGAACATGACTCCAGGAGAAGAGTTCTTGGGCAATGTCTCGGAAATACGCCTCATTTTTAATAACGTACGCTATTAAACAATGAATAAGGAAATAGTGATACAATTATGGAACTCGTGCCTGATAGTTCGCAAATAGTGAAAACCCTTTATTATCATGTTGCATAGCTGTCACAGGATTTAGGATCTACTAGGATTCAAAAAGCCCCATATTATTTGCAATAAACTATTTTTTCATCGATTTCTTTCTGATTGAAACGGTGATCTATGGCCTGCGGAAAGCCTAAGGACATTAAATTTAAAGCATACATTTTTATTAGTAAAGTTTAAGATCAAGTCAAGCTTGTCAAAGCGATTGTTCATTACTTGATGGAAGGTATTGTGACCACTTCACTTACTTCTTCACAAAAATCGACGCTATCATGTCAACCTGTCTCCTGTCTCCCTAGAAATATAGGAGGGTCGTTAACGTCTTCATCAACTTCAGTAATTAAAAAAATATATAATACCTATTGTACTATGACAGCTCAGACAACACGTTTATCGACGTGGAATCTCTCCGAATGAGAGTATGTTGGTAGGCCTTGCACAGGTTCAGCTGAGGAGGGTAGGCAGCTGGTGTGTACCCAGTCTGTCTACTTATTAGGACGGAGTCCGGCGGCCACCTTCTGCTAACCGCTGGGGCGGCATAGTGATGCACGGTGCCTTGTCGCCCCAACCAAAGCGGTGGCCGGTACACTGAGGGATTTTATTGAGTACTAACTTTTCCGCGTCCGCCTGGAATATTTACAATTGGTTAACGCTAACACGTAGCGGAAACTCTCAAAAGGAAAAAAACTATTTTGAAACATTCTTCATTGGTGTTCTGCTCCTACTTGTCTTAGCGTGATGATATATATATATAGGATACCCTATTGCCTTCCTCGATAAATGAGCTATATAACACTGAAAGAACTTATCAATCGGACCAGTAGTTGCTAAGATTAGCGCGTTCAACCAAACAAATAAGTTTTATAATATTAGTATAGATTACTGCTCTTCTCTCGTACTTACCTCGAGCCGTCATTCAAATTACAATAACGTTTGATAGAGTGGACCGATTTTAGTGAAACAAAAACTAAGTTAGTCCCGAAGATATGCTTTATGATTTGTGATTTGAGGTTTTATTGTGAACCCAGTACTTTAGCAGTGATGCGTGTTCATACAGACAGACAGACAGACATTTCTAAAAATGATTAAAATGTATTTTATTACTTATTCCTAGACACCTGCAACATTTTTTTTTTCACGAAAATCGAAAAAGTACAGACACCTTTGATTTACATTCTTATTATATGTATAGACGAGACTCACACGGACCACTCTCACCCCCGAGAATGTGGTGTGTCCATGAGGATTTCCCACGTTAAAAAAAAATGGTAGGCTTGTTCTAAGCTCGCCTGACTAATTACAATCATTAAGTTGAAAATCTGTCGCCAGACATCTATACGCCCCCTTGGCAGCGGCTCAAGTCTAGGTCCGTTCCCTCGGCGTGGAGCCCTTGAGTGCGCTGATCGCGCGATAAAGTGACACAAAATCTTACATCACTGCAACATTACACATATCACCTCCACACACGTGCACGCATACACGCTTACACGTGAAAGTGGAAGGGTTTTATTTTTTTCGCTTATAAAACCGCAACGGTGTTATTACAAAAAAGTTATTACAAAAAAGTTAAATATGTATTGAACCCTGGCTTTAAAAAGGTCTCATATTAAATGCACCGTGGTCGCTGAATGTTCGCCATCTTGTTATTTTGTCTCGCTTTGGTTACGTTAGACATGTGAAAAAGGATAACACGAACTTGCTTCGGGCGAGCGTGGTGCATTTATTAGGAAACTTTTTTTAAACAAAGTATTTAATACGTATGTAACTTTTTTATAAAACACCGTAATAGTTTAGAAAATTATCCGATACGAAATATATATAAGAGTTGTTGAGGTATGTATGCTTGGTACACATATATGTTTCAACAACTCATATATGTATGAATAGTTAGGTTAACTCAGATAGGTCGCGAATTGCATGTATCAGGCAACAGCCTAAGCCGAGGTGTGCCGTGCACCCTTGAGCTAGTTGCCCAAATAAAATCGGCTAAGTGCCTTAAGTGCTCGCCTTAATTGTCTAGGGAAGCTGTTAAGACCTTGATAGGTCAATAGCGTAATCAGTTCGAAAAAAAAACATCTATACGTGTGTTCCGGCACGCTAAAACGTGTGATGTATCAAAGATGCTTCTGGAAACTTCATTGTTGTCTATATATAATTCATGTAAAAGTAATAATCATTTATTCATCTTTTGTGATTCCTCTATAAAATTCCGGATTGAAATTTTGTAGTCTAAAAGATGTTATGTAAGTAGCACCATTGCACCATTTATGCATTTCCCTTGATTCTGTGCTAGTCTTCTTGATCAAGGAGCTGTGTTTTATTATAATAGTAACAGATGTCGAATTTGATGCTTCACGAGTTCGGTATTATTTCCCCTATTGCCGGAATCCATAATAATATATTTACTGTTGATGTTATTTTGCTGTATATTGGAAGAAAAATTATCATTCACCGCCGTATACCAATTTAAAATCACAAAAGAAATATACATTTATATTTATTTATGTATGAATATATATTTTTATTTCCACTGATATACAACACGTGTTGTAGATTTATATATATTTGGATAACTACCTTGAACATAGTTATCAGTTCTCAGGAGATTTGACAGACAATTACCAACCAACTTGTGGTTACGCTTATAGGTGGCGGTGCACGCGCGCATCGTAAAAATATCACTCTCATTATTGTTCCCAAACGCGCCATAAGAAGTAGGTATAATTGTAAATAATTGTAGTATTTAAGTTTCTTCAAAGATTATAAGGGATATATAATGTTTGCGCTGTTGTACTCCTTTCCAAATGGCGATTATGACTCGATTGTTTCAACTTTGTTCTCATGAGTGATAGAATTCTTGAAGGACTATAGTGCTATCTAATAATGAAAATATAATGCGCCTATAAGATCAAAGCAAATTTAGTAACCTTTGAGGAAATATTGTTTATCTCGTGATTTTAATACACCTTGGTCAACACAGCAAAAAATCTATTTGTATTGGGATGTATGTATAATAATCGACTATATCTTTCCAGGTCAAATTCAGACGGAACAGACGCAATCATCACAAACAAACATACAGACAGACAGTCAAATATATCAAATATACAATAATCACGTGAACGTACCCCCTCTTAACTCTTTAGACATGTACCCAAGAGCTCAGAACTATATGCAGAATTATGCAACAAATCGAGATAATCCACAAAACTTGGTCATGCACAAACAGTATGACCCTTTAACATTTTCTAATGAAGATATAAAGAAGTTACGACAAGAGGATAAGAAAATCGAAGAACCAAAAGAGAATTTAAAACCATCAGATCAGAATAAAATATATTATGACTATAATCAAGTAGCGGAGAAGAATGAAAATGATGCTAGTGTCGAAAATAAAATGCATTCTGGTGAACTATCGATGAATATTAAAGGAGAGTACGTGTGCTATAAATGTAACGAGGTTTGCCCTTCGAAACGAGGGTTGAAGCAGCACGCGAAAGCCTGCACAGAGGACGGTGAAAACCAAAGTGAAAAAGCCGGGAAATTCGGTTGCAGTCAGTGCGCGTACCGTTGTCAATCACCAGCGATACTAAAAATACACGAACGGACACATTCCGGGGAGAAGCCGTTCTCTTGCACCTTCTGCGATTACAAATCGGGCCAGAAGAACAACGTGGCGAAACACATCCTAGTCCATATGAAAGAGAAACCGTTTCGCTGCCAATACTGCGATTATAGGTGCGCCCAAAAAAACAATTTAGTCGTACACGAACGCACTCACACCGGTTACAAACCGTTCGCTTGCCCTTACTGCGTATACAGGACTGTGCAGAAACCGAATCTGGTCAAACACATGTATCTGCACACGGACCAGAAACCGTTCAGTTGCGACATGTGCAGTTACAGATGCGTACAGAAGACTAATCTGACGAAACACAAGCAGAGGCATTTGAACGAAAAGGATGGGGAGAAGATCGACGTGAAGACCCAGATAAAGCCGTACAAACCGAGGCAGAAGTCCGTCAAGTGTAACCTATGCCCGTATAGGTGTGTACAGAAGTCGAGTATGGAGAAACATGTCCAGTTCAAACATGCAGGCAGTGTACACGACTTCGATCAAACGAGTAACATGAACGAAGGGGAAAGCATACAGAATTTAAGTGTGAAGAAGCAGGAGTTTTACGAGTGCCAGGAGAAATTGTTAGAACCAGTTCAAGTGCAGCCATAGTACAGTGATATCGAGTTTTGGTGGAAATTAAAGACAATGTTATTGTGTAGATATAATGTGTTAAGGTGAATAATTCACATACGTCATGTTGCTACATTTGTACGGAGTCAAGAAATATGTTAAAATTGTTGGATCGTTTTGCACCAAATTGTTTAGTCGATCCTAAGTGATGTTCCTTTACATGACATATTGAAGTCAGGATATTCTTAAAGAAATAAGACATTATGTATATATATGGTTAGGCTATACAAAATGTTGGAAGCGATTCCAAGTTAAGTGACTTATAATTCAGTGGAAATTTTTAGAAAAGCCTCGATTATGTGATATGATTATTAAGTAAGTAAAGGTTATCGCTCTCTCTCTCTCATTGATTTCTTGTATATGTAGATATATTGTAATTATTTTTAGTTTCTTAATGAACAAACCTTAGCATTATCATGGGACTAGAGAAGATTGTGTGTTAGTTGTGACTGATTCTAGTGATTTTTTTAAGGACGGTATCTGAAGATATGCCCAGTACAGTTCTAGAATATTGGTAAGCCCTTGGCAGTTATTCAGCATATTTCTTTGTATTCTTTATAGGTAGGCATTCGACCACATCAAATGGATGTGATATGATGATAAGATGGTAAACATGTTAAAGCTAAACTGACTCTAAAATACAGCTGAGAAAACACCCCAACAGGTGATTGGCGCTACATTTTCATCTTGAGATCTCTTTCATCTTTCATCGGTCCCAAGAATCGAACAATTCGAATATTCGAAAATTTTCGAATAATTCGCGAATTAATGAAATATCTCTGGATTTTCAATTGTTTCTATTTAAATTCCTTTAAATCGTGTATCGAAATATTCTACTTACGTTACTACTTACTTTTCGTTTAAAAATCAATTACCCAGAGAATACAATTGCTCATTTTCAATATATGTTCATCTCTGTCGGTACCATAAAAAATCTATTCATCTGAATATTGAAATTTTTCGAATTATTACAAATTTTTCGAATTATTCGGGAACTTTCGAATTAATCGATTCGAGTTTCGAATTGAATATTAACATTCGGTTCAGTTCGAATAATTCGTTAGTTCGAATTATTCGCACACCCCTAGTCTCTACCACTCCTCTTAGTTACTGAATGTACATCGGACCACCTTGTAACACACCGACGCCTAAGAGTCATCATGGGGGATGTTATGCTATATGAATAATGAATAGAAGATAATGGGATACGACGATTATCCTATTATTATACCCCATATCCTGTTAGTGTTCGGCTGAGAGTCAATTAAAATATATACCTATATATAAAAAAGAACTGACTGATATGATATATCAATGCAGTGTCCAAACTAATTGGGCTAGGCCCGTGAAATTTTCCATGCGGGTTGCTTTTACTCTGCAGGTAAGGACCAAGGATTTTCGCAAAGTTCAACCCCTATGCTGGTGAAAAGGGGGTGAAAATTTGTATGAAAATACGACATTTGTACGTCTCTCAGTGTTTTTTTAAATATATGGTTATAATATATAAAATAAAGGAACATACTGCATAGAAAAAGCGTGCGAAGCCGCTGGAAATTGCTTGTAAAAAATAAATAAAAGACCCAGTTCTGACGCGTTAATTATTTGTAAATACATTCCACACCAATGTCACAACTGAAATCTATTAAAATACATTTAAACAGTGCTTAAAATCGCGTTGAGTTTCAGTTTTCACGTTGCCATGTTTGTTTAGCTTTTTTATTGAGTATGATCGAAATAGATTATATGTAGGGCATCGTTTCTCAACCTTATTACAGTCGCGATCTCACTAAGTAGCCGATGAACTGAAGTAACAAACGCTACGAGTTTTTGGCGGGATCTTTGTCATGTAGTGGATTATTTTTTGTTTTATTCATAATCTTGTGTTACTTGACTTTATATTTTGTGATGTTGCTGACATTTAACGTAAATATTCGGTTATTATGCATAAGTAAAAGAGATGGGAAATAATAGCAGGGAACATGAATTCTAAGATGCCACAGAAACTCTCTGCAAAGCTCTACCACGGAGGCCACAATTTTGGTAGTATATTGAAATTATCAAAAGACACATGTAATACCTACTCGACAATGGCAGTAATAATCTAGAAGATTGGTTGCCATAAATAACATTAAAAAAAAGAAACACTACTACAATAATACAATTTGCCGTGGTTGAAGTTTCACGTCAACCCCTTCACGTGGCGGCGCTATGATATATTTTTTTAATATCGTGATTTAGGAATAATCAAAATGTTTACTTTTGCTAATTGTCAAATTAGAATTGCCTTTCATGTATTGGTTGTTAATTAACCGATTTACAAAGGAGGATTCTGAATTCTGTTGTATTTTGTTTTTTTAAATGTCTTTTTCATTATCAAAAATATAACATTTATAAATCGATTGTGAAAATTCTTTTTTCATTGTAAATGTAATATTTTTAATCGGGACCCATTTTAATTTCATTAGCATTGCATTAGCATTTTTTTCTTTATATCAATATTTCGTGGTGACATTTAAATTATTTGTACAAATATCGTAAGATCTACATTATGACGATACGTATGTACAGGTTGTATTTTTAACAAATATTTATGGACGCGAACCTTTTTAAGTCGTGACCTTTATGGTTGGGAAACGATGGTTTAGAGTGAAAGAGGTTATATTCAATTTACGTTTTAACTTAATCTGTGACTAGAGACAAATCATTACTGTATATAGGGAAAAGCTGTTTTTTTTAATGTTAGCACTATAAAAAACTACCAGAGGATAGAAAATATGCACTTCAAATAAATCATAAGCGGTTGTACATTTCCAATATTTTTCTATGTAAAACATAATAGTTGCTTAATTCGTTGTTAAGTCAAAAATTGTTTGATACTCTATACTTAACTTCACAGATAAAAAATACCCCTACAAATGGAGTTGTTTAAAAAGTTATGTTGATTAATAACTAGTGACTATGGTTGAGATTTATAAAACTGTTCCAAGTGATACCAAAAATGTACCTATGTGCACAGTTATGCGGTTTGTCTTATCTAATTGGATACAAAGATAATACCGAAACCGCTGTGAGGAAACCTGAATCTGAGAAATGTTGTTGTATTGCCACCTTATGTGTGAAATTATATAACTGGATTCCTCAGAGATTGAAATCACCAGTATGTTGTGAGCTGGCGTGGTGATTATGTCCATACGTGCCTTCTGAAAGAGGCATATGGCTGCACCTACAGTGGGTCTCTTACAGGCTGATGTGATAATTATATGTGCTGATCGAGAAGCTTCTGCGACTTGAATTTGTCAATTTTATTCAATACTGTTCTGTTATGAAGCAAAATATATGGTAGAATTTCTTCATTGTAGTCCGGTGAAGTTGTTAAGACCTTGCTAGGTCAAAAGCATAGTCAGTTCGAAAAAAAAAATTCTTCATAAGCTATTATTGACTTATCAACATCATATAATTGGCTTGATTTTGGTTGTGAACGCTTAATTGTCTCATTGGTATTGTAAATAATTAAAATAAGCAAGAGTAAGTGTCAAATAAAAAAATAATTGTCAATTTGGTCGCCATTTTGTTTTACATTGTGTTTTACACACAGTTTTATTCTATAACACGTGAAATAGGTAGCAATTATTCAATGTTACTCATATATGTTTTATTTTAAATATATAGATATTGTGTTCTGTTCTCACAGTTTTTCGTGTTTCACAAAATAGCGGATTGACAGTTATTTTGTGATTTGATAAGCATACGATACAATTTGATAAAGTACCTAGCCTAAATTTATGATTTCTTATGAGTTGAATGTATTTTTTTAAATATGTTAATGCATCGACCGCAGTCGTTTTTAATCTTGATGACATAATATCGTGGAGTTATGGTTTTTCTAATTATTTCAATGATCGTAAACATTGTCGGTGTTATTACAAAAAAGTTAAATACGTATTGAACCCTGGCTTTAAAAAGGTATATTAAATGCACCGCGGTCGCTGAATGTTCGCCATCTTGCTCTTTTGTCTCGCTTTGGTTATGTTAGGTTAGACTTGCGAAAAAGGATAACGCGAACTTGCCTCGGGCGAGCGCGGTGCATTTATTGTGAAACTTTTATACCAAGTATTTAATACGGATTTAACTTTTTTGTAATAACACGGTGTATGTTTTTGTATAAATACTCACTTTTACAATTTAGCGCCATCTGTTTTATGTGAAGTACTCTCTATATCCGTATATATTTTGAATTATTTACATACTTATTCAGATTATGTTGGATTGCTACATACATATACTGGACTCTATATATATATGAGGCGCTCCAAGCCAAATAAAACGGTATGAAATTAGTTTTATTTCCTCAATTTTGTGATATGTTTTAGTAACCCCTCATGGGGCCATGGTAAATTTTGAGATTTTTTAAATTATTTCCTCCACAGATACTTTATTTTAGGTATTCGGATATAGTTTTCTTAAAAATGGTCCATATTTGTTTTTTTTATATTTTGTTTTTACACGCCCTTTGTGGTAAGGTATTAATTAAATATATTTCAATTTTTTATAAAGATTATTGTAGTTTCAACTATAAATCGAGTTTTTAAAACAAACATGAACAGAACACAAAATTTGGGAAATAAAAAAAATCAAACCGTTCATTTTGGCGTGGGACACCCCATATATAAATCTTAATCATCCTTGCTTCTCGGGACATAGCTCTATTTAAATAACCAGTGACTAAAAAAAACAGTGTTTATATATTTATAAGAATTATTGAATTTTTGTGATATCTCAGACCGTCGTAGATATGGTATGGTGGCTTTGATTTTTTAATGTTTCATTTAGTATTCGTGATTTTTTTACATATTATAGTTTGATTATTGTGGAAAATAAGAAATAATAACACAAAACATCAATTCTAAGATGTCACAAAAACGTTCTGGAAAGTTTTAACAAAGGGGCCGCCATCTTGTTGGTGGAGAACTTAGGAGGAGGTTAAGGAGATCTATCTCATATGGGGGACATATTGAAAAAGTGTCCAGCTCTAAGCGTTAAATAACAATTCCAAGAACCTCCAGAATAGCGCGAGCATAGAAATAAAGCCAGTTCCAAATTATTTTATAAATATAACCTAAAATTATTGCTGTGAGAATACATTGGAACATTTTTGTAGGTGATAAAGGCACACTGAAGCTATTACTGGTTTCATCATAAATGGGTCGGCTCGCCCAGGGTAGTGCCACCCTTTTCTTGTGCTTGCATTGTTGCGTTTCGTTCGGTCAGTGAGAGCGCCGGAGGCAAACCTCCCTCCCCCCTCCCCCCAAACACAGGCTGACAACGCATTTGCGACTCCCCTGATGTTGCAAGTGTTTATGGATAGTGGTGATCACTTAACATCGGGTGACCTACCTGTTCGTTTGCTCCTATGAGATGTAAAAAAAATGGAAATGAGTGATAAAATTTTGTGTTCTAGTGCTTACTTTATAAAACTAGTTGAAATAACTGATCAATAATGAACCCTATCGTTACTGTGGCGCCACCCTAATTTAACACATTTTGACGAACACTTTTTCATACACAGAGATGGTTCTCTTTACCTCTACATTCCATAGAAGTTTGTAATAATTACCGTCTTGATAATAATAGCAATAAATTTCAAAAGTGAGTATTATCTATCAAAAAAGAAGACGTTTTATTATATTTATGTGTACTGTGTTATATTTTGTAGCTGTGAAATGATTTGCTACATTTTTGACGTGATACCGTCTTATAAATCGATGAACGCCGACTACATACGAAAGAGTATTACTCATTGTCACGTTCCGTCTGTGCCGAGCGTGCAAGCGAGAGCGCGAAACAAGCGATAGAGAAGCGCGATCGGTCTAAGCGCTCGGTTTGTGACGCACCTGTCTCTCTTCCACTCCATCGGCCGATGCGTCCGAGTCGTTATCGCGTAAAATTGTCGTCCGTAAACCGACTTTACAGACAATCAATTTTTTTAATAATAAAACATATTCAAAACAAAATGAGTTATATAACAGGGTGTGAATCGTACTTTAATGAAACTGCGGTTAAAGCGTTACGCGAGGCTGTGAAGGATATCCCATAATTTGTTTAATTTTAAAAAAAGTAAACGTTACCAAGAGATTTCGTATGTACCTAAACGATGCGTGTTTGTTGTACATCACAGATTGTAAATTGTAATTTTAGTTTTTTTTAAGTTCTAGTGATATTCTTTTATTTTATGACATTTTGTATTTTTTTTAAATTAAAAGCCGCTTACCAAAGTGAATTTTTGTTTTAATTTATCTACATAACAGTTTGTTTCGTTTTGTTTTTTGACGCGAAAAACGCCGGCTCCACGCCCTGAAAAGCACGACTCATTGTATGATATAGGACCTCGCGAATCATTAAAAACGAAGTTCCAGGAATTCGGTATCCTAACCCTGACCTCTCAATACGTTTTTGATAATTTAATGTATGTCCGTAAATACTTTGAAAACCTACATTTTGTAAAGGACCGGCATGATCTAAATAACAGAAACTGTAACAAACTGGTTGTCCCATGATTCAGACTTAGCAAAACCAGTAATAGTTTCTTAGGTAATACAGTAAATAGTGTTAGGTTATACAATAAAGTCCCAAAACATATTACCGATTTGCCGGTCTGTAAGTTTAAGCACCATGTCAAGCAGGTTTTAGTGTCGAAAGGCTATTATAGAGTGGATCAATATGTGAACGATGGTGATGTCTGGAATTGTCTCGTCTCTGTGCATCCACTAAAAACGGTATTGTAACGTATAATGTATTCGAAATATATATATGTTAAAAAGATATATCCGATCGAGTTTCTTGCTAGTTCTTCTCGATGACGGGGTTGTTTTCCGAACCGGTGGTAGTTTTGACGTTCATAAGCGCCTTATTAGGGCCTAAACCGCCTTAGCGCTCGGTGCAAGGAGAGCGCGGAACAAGTGATAGAGAGGCGCGATCGGCCTAAGCGTTCGGCTTGTATAACATCTATCTCTCTTCCACTCCATCGGCCGACGCCTCCGAGTCGTATCACATAAAATTGTCGTCCGTAAACCGACTTGACAGATAATCAATTTTTGAACAAATGATTTGAATGACTTTGAAAGTTTGACAACATTAATCGTGTTTACGTTGTAATCATGTTACTTACGTATTTACTGTAATATTTACATACAAATTGGTAAATAATTAATAACTTATAGCGCCATCTATTATACGTATTGATACACTAAGATTATTAGAGTGACTGCTGATAACAGTTAAATTGCACTACTGGGTAATAGATGTCAGTAGTGTACACATGAATATTTTGTAATACTCAATGTCACCTTCGGACTTCATAATTAATTCTACCTGTATTAAAATGAATTATAATCGATGTTAATCTGTAATATTACAGATACTACTGACAGCAGTTAATAATACTTGTACAGGACATCTATTTTACTTGATTTGTTTTTAATTAAAACACCGGAGGACTTTAATAATAAGTCATAAGGACCGCCGACAGATCTGAAAATTCAAAACAATGAAATAAATATGTTCTTTTTTTAATTTTCATACTCATTCTAGTATGAATGTCGATATTTAAAATTCAGAATTTGTTTACTGAAATTATTAACATTAGTCCGGTTTTCATATGTATTGGCACTCGAAGCAATAATTATTTGTATTTTTATAAAATCTATTAATTAATCAAACGTATAATAAGCTTCAAAATATCAATATTACATGTACCCTATACTACGCGTCGCTAGTCTGACGCAAGCGTTCACGCTTACTAGCATGTCATGATGC